>CAUYUJ010008125.1:472602-507811 GCA_963575745.1 Prorocentrum cordatum | reverse complement strand
AGCTCCTATGGGGCCACGAAGCGTGTGAGGGGTGTGCCGAATTGGGTGTGGGTGACGCATGCGGGCGGCAGCACTGGCCTTCGGCGGAGCTCCTATGGGGCCACGAAACGTGTGAGGGGTGTGCCGAATTGGGTGTGGGTGACGCATGCGGGCGGCAGCACTGGGGCCTTCGGCGGAGCTCCTATGGGGCCACGAAGCGTGTGAGGGGTGTGCCGAATTGGGTGTGGGTGACGCGGAGGGGGAGGCGGGAGGAGGGGGCAGAGGAGGAGAGGAGGACGCGGGGCACCGTCTCTTCAAAACGAGGACCCAACACCACAGGATGGTTGGGAACCCAAAAAAATATCCTGGCGAAGGACCCAACCAGATGCAATTGTGAGCACCGCAATTGTGCATATCTTCTTCGGTGGCGTTCCATTTTTGGGGCCACGATGGGTGTGCGGGACGCATGCGGGCACACCCACTGGGGCCTTCGGTGGAGCTCCCTATGGGGCCACGAAGCGTGTGAGGGGTGTGCCGAAATGGGTGTGCGGGGCGCATGCGGCACACCCACTGGGACCTTCGGTGTAGCTCCCTATGGGGCCACGAAACGTGTGAGGGGTGTGCCGAAATTTGTGCGCGGGACGCATTCGGGCACACCCACTGGGACCTTCGGTGGAGTTCCCCATGAAGCCACGAAACGTGTGAGGGGTGTGCCGAAATGGGTGTGCGGGACGCATGCGGGCACACCCACTGTGACCTTCGGTGGAGTTCCCTATGGGGCCACGAAACGTGTGAGGGGTGTGCCGAATTGGGTGTGCGGTACGCATGCGGGCTCACCCACTGGGACTCGGTGGAGCTCCCTATGGGGCCACGACACGTGTGAGGGGTGTGCCGAAATGGGTGTGCGGGACGCATGCGGGCACACCCACTGGGACCTTCGGTGGGGTTCCCTCTGGGGCCACGAAACGTGCGAGGGGTGTGCCGAAATGGGTGTGCGGGACGCATGCGGGCACACCCACTGGGACCTTCGGGGGGCTTCCCTATGGGCCACGAAACGTGTGGAGGGGTGTGCCGAAATGGGTGTGCGGGACGCTGCGGGCACACCCACCCATTGGGAGCCTTGGTGGGGCTCCCTATGGGGCCACGATCGTGTTGCGGGGTGGTGCCGAAATGGTCGTGCGGGACGCAAATTGCGAGCACACCCACTGGGACCTTTGGGTGGAGCTCCCTGTGAACCACGGAACGTGCGAGGTCACGAAACGCGTGTAAAGGTGTGCCGAAATGGGTGTGCGGGACGCATGCGGGCACACCCACTGGGGCCTTCGGTGGAGCTCCCTATGGGGCCACGAAACGTGTGAGGGGTATGCCGAAATGTGTGTGCGGGACGCATGCGGGCACACCCACTGGGACCTTCGGTGGAGCCTCTATGGGGCCACGGAGCGCGCGCGGGGTATGCCGAAATGGGTGTGCGGGGCGCATGCGGGCACACCCACTGGGACCTTCGGTGGAGCTCCCTATGGGGCCACAAAACGTGAGATGGTTGTGCATAAATGGGTCTGCGGTACGCATGCGGGCGCACCCACTGGGACCTTCGGTGGAGCTCCCTATGGTGCCACGAAATCTGCGAGGGGTGTGCCGATATGGGTGTGCGGGGCGCATGCGGGCACACCCACTGGGACCTTCGGTGGAGTTCCCCATGGGGCCACGAAGCAGGCACTGGGGCCTTCGGTGGAGCTCCCTATGGGGCCACGAAACGTGTGAGGGGTGTGCCGAAATGTGCGTGGGTGACGCATGTGGGCGCGGGCACTGGGGCCTTCGGTGGAGCTCCCTATGGAGCCACGAAACGTGTGAGGGGTGTGCCGAAATGGGTGTGGCTGACGCATGCGGGCGCGGGCACTGGGGCCTTCGGTGGAGCTCCCTATGCAGCCACGAAACGTGTGAGGGGTGTGCCGAAATGGGTGTGGCTGGCGCATGCGGGCGCGGTCACAGGGGCCTTCGGCGGAGCTCCCTATGGGGCCACGAAGCGTGTGAGGGGTGTGCCGAAATGGGTGTGGCTGACGCATGCGGGCGCGGGCACTGGGGCCTTCGGTGAGCTCCCCATGGGGCCACGAAACGTGTGAGGGGTGTGCCGAAATGGGTGTGGCTGGCGCATGCGGGCGCGGGCACTGTGGCCTTCGGTGGAGCTCCCCATGGACCCATGGAGCCACGAAACGTGTGAGGGGTGTGCCGAAATGGGTGTGGCTGACGCATGCGGGCGCGGGCACTGGGGCCTTCGGTGGAGCTCCCTATGGAGCCACGAAACGTGTGAGGGGTGTGCCGAAATGGGTGTGGGTGACGCATGCGGGCGCGGGCGCTGGGGCCTTCGGTGGAGCTCCCTATGGAGCCGCGAAGCGTGTGAGGGGTGTGCCGAAATGGGTGTGGGTGACGCATGCGCTGTGAGCGCCGCCACTGGGGCTTCGTGAGAGCTTCCCTATTGGGGCCACTAACCGCGTGAGGGGTGTGCCGAATGGGGTGTGCGGGACGCATGCGGGCGGCAGCACTGGGGCCTTCGGTGGGGCTCCCTATGGGGCCACGAAACGTGTAAGGAGTGTGCCGAATTGGGTGTGCGGGACGCATGCGGGCGGCAGCGCTGGGGCCTTCGGCGGGGCTCCCTATGGGGCCACGAAACGTGTGAGGGGTGTGCCGAATTGGGCGCGCGGGGCGCATGCGGGCGGCAGCACTGGGGCCTTCGGCGGGGCTCCCTATGGGGCCACGAAACGTGCGAGGGGTGTGCCGAATTGGGTGTGCGGGACGCATGCGGGCGGCAGCACTGGGGCCTTCGGTGGGGCTCCCTATGGGGCCACCAAACGTGTGAGGGGTGTGCCGAATTGGGCGTGCGGGACGCATGCGGGCGGCAGCACTGGGGCCTTCGGTGGGGCTCCCTATGGGGCCACGAAACGTGTGATGGGTGTGCCGAATTGGGTGTGCGGGACGCATACGGGCGGCAGCACTGGGGCCTTCGGTGGGGCTCCCTATGGGGCCACGAGGCGTGTGAGGGGTGTGCCGAATTGGATGTGCGGGATGCATGCGGGCGACCATGCACTGGGGCCTTTCGAACGGGGCTCCCATGGGCCACGAAACGTGTGATGGTGTGCCGAATTGGGTGTGCGGGACGCATGCGGGCGGCAGCACTGGGGCTTGTGGTGC
Source organism: Prorocentrum cordatum (assembly GCA_963575745.1). Lineage (NCBI taxonomy): Eukaryota > Dinophyceae > Prorocentrales > Prorocentraceae > Prorocentrum > Prorocentrum cordatum. Next base: position 504,646 of record CAUYUJ010008125.1, on the reverse strand, counting down.
TCCCCTATGGGGCCACGAGGCGTGTGAGGGGTGTGCGAATTGGATGTGGCAGGGACGCATGCGGGCGGCAGCACTGGAACCTTCGGTGGGGGCGCCCTATGGGGCCACGAAACGTGTGAGGGGTGTGCCGAATTGGGTGTGGCGGGACGCATTGCGGGGCGGCAAAAAAAACAAAAAAAAAAAAATAAACGAAAAAAAATAAAAAAAAAAAAAAAAAACAAAAAAGCAAAAAAAAAAAAAAGCACTGGGGCCTTCGGTGGGGCTCCCTATGGGGCCACGAAACGTGTGAGGGGTGTGCCGAATTGGGTGTGCGGGACGCATGCGGGCGGCAGCACTCGGGCCTTCGGTGGGGCTCCCTATGGGGCCGCGAAACGTGTGAGGGGTGTGCCGAATTGGGTGTGCGGGACGCATGCGGGCGGCAGCACTGGGGCCTTCGGTGGGGCTCCCTATGGGGCTACGAAACGCTGTACTGGGCGGGTGAAACGCAGGGAAGAGGGGGAGGAGGGAGGAGGAGGGGGAGGAAGGAGGAAGGAAGGAGACGCGGGGCACCGTCTCTTCAAAACGAGGACCCAACACCACAGGATGGTTGGGAAAAACCTGGCGAAGGACCCAACCATATGCAGCTGCGAGTACCGCAATAGTGAACATCTTCTTCGGTGCGGCGCCGCCATGCCAACGCAGCCACTGGGAGCTTCGGTGGAGCTCCCTATGGGGCCACGAAACGTGTGAGGGGTGTGCCGAAATGGGTGCGGCGCCGCCATGCCAACGCAGCCACTGGGGCCTTCGGTGGAGCTCCCTATGGGGCCACGAGCGCGAAATGGGCGCGGCGCCGCCATGCCAACCACCCACGGGGCTTCGTGGCGCTCCCTATGGGGCCACGAAGCGTGTTGAGGGGTGTGCCGAAATGGGTGCGGCGCCTGGCCATGCGAACGCAGCCATTGGGGCCTTCGGTGAGCTCCTATGGGGCCACGAAACGTGTGAGGATGTGCCGAATGGGCGCGGCGGCCGGTGGTGCCATGCGAAACGCAGCCACTGGGGCCCTCGGTGGGAGCTCCCTAATGGGACCACGAAACGTGTGAGGGGTGTCCCGAAATGGGTGCGGTGCCGCCATGCGAACGCAGCCACTAGGGCCCTCGGTGGAGCTCCCTATGGGGCCACGAAACGTGTGAGGGGTGTGCCGAAATGAGCGCGGTGCCGCCATGCGAACGCAACCACTGGGGCCCTCGGTGGAGCTCCCTATGGGGCCACGAAACGTGTGAGGGTGTGCCGAGCTGGGCACGGTGCCGCCATGCGAACGCAGCCGCTGGAGCCCTCGGTGGGGCTCCCTATGGGGCCACGAAACGTGTGAGGGGTGTGCCGAAATGGGTGCGGTGCAGCCATGCGAACGCAGCCACGGAGGCACTCGGTGAAACTCCCTCAGGGGCCACGAAACGTGTGAAAGGTGTGCCGAAATGGGTGCGGTGCAGCCATGCCAACACAGCCACTGGGGCCTTTGGTGGAGCTTCCCGTGGGGCCACGAAACGTGTGAGGAGTGTGCCGAAATGGGTGCGGTGCCGCCATGCGAACGCAGCCACTGGGTTCTCGTGGAGCTCCTATGAGTCCCACGAAACGTGTGAGGGGTGCCGCCATGCGAACGCAGCCACTGGTGCCTTCGGTGGGGCTCCCTATGGGGCCACGAAGCGTGTGAGGGGTGTGCCGAAATGAGCACGGTGCCGCCATGCCAACGCAGCCACTGGGGCCTTCGGTAGAGCTCCCTATGGGGCCACGAAGCGTGTGAGGGGTGTCCCGAAATGGGCGCGGCGCCGCCATGCGAACGCAGCCACTGGGGCCTTCGGTGGAGCTCCCTATGGGGCCACGAACCGTATGGGTGTGCCGAGCTGGGCACGGTGCCGCCATGCGAACGCAGCCGCTGGAGCCCTCGGTGGGGCTCCCTATGGGGCCACGAAACGTGTGAGGAGTGTGCCGAAACGGGTGCGGTGCCGCCATGCGAACGCAGCCACTGGGGCCTTCGGTGGAGCTCCCTATGGGGCCACGAAACGTGTGAGGGGTGTGCTGAAATGGGTGCGGTGACGAGGGAGGGGGCAGCGGGAGGAGGAGACGCGGGGCACCGTCTCTTCAAAACGAGGACCCAACACCACAGGATGGTTGGGGAAAAAAAACGCCCAGCATCCAGCGCCACAGCCACCAGCGCGCTTCGCTGCGGATGACTCAAACGCAGCTCGACTGCGCCGTCCAATATCAGAGTCAGAAACAAAGCGGGCTACAAATCAGTAGTGATATTGGCTCGGCAAGAAGCAAAATAGCCAGCTCAGGCACGGACACCATGAACCTGCCCTGTCAACCTCACTCAGAGCCACCGAAGGATGAGGTCGAACGCGCGGCCAGAGAACAGCATGGACAAGGGTCGCCCTGTCGGACTTCGCGACGGACATCAACTTCTCTCGGCGAGGCCAAGGAAATTGACGACGGCAGCACTGCCCAAGCACTGCCGTTCATAAAACCCCATGACGCCTCTGGGGACACCCATGACGACGAGCACCCTAGCACCGCCAAGCTCCACGGACAAAGAAGCGAGGTAGAAGCTGCTTTGAAGCCTGCGAAGAGAAACCACACCCCGGCACTATCAGCAAGCATCTGCCGGAGACCTCACCATTCGATTTCGAAGAAACTGTCTGGGGGGGCCCTGCCAGCAACGCCCCCTCTCTGGTCGGGGCCAATCTTCCCGGCGCCCGCGCGGCGCAGTCCAATCGAGCAAGCGTCGCACAGCCACTTTGCACCAGCGTTCGTGAGGATCGGAGGGCGGGTCCCCCCTGGAGATCGCACAAGGGAGGTCGGTTTTCATCGCCCTTCACATCCTTTGGCTGGAAACACATTTTACCTCTCCTCATCGCGCCGGCGACCGCGCCCCCCTCCCCCTGGAGCCCGATGCATATATTCGTGGACCTGGAAATGCACGCCAGCTGCACCGCCCAGCCTTCCGGCACCGAGAAGGGGCGCCACTCCCCCAGGGCCCGCACGTTTCTCAAGACGCGCCCCCTCCACGAAATCGCCCACCCCTAAGGCCCAAATCTCTTGGCGCCGACTGGGCGGGGGAAGCGCGGTTCAGGATCTCAAGCCAAGACGTCCTGTCCTGGGTCTTCTCCGCGAACACGTGAGACCAGCACGCGCAGAAGTACTGACTCGATTCATCACAGGGAAACACCAACGTCCCCATCAGGGCCCAGGATTCCAAAGATACCAAAATAACGGCCCATCTTGGACCAGGCTCGTCTCGCGCGCTAAATCTTCGCCACCCGCTTCGACTCGGCAACGCCCTCGCCACCCAAAGCCTCAAGCGCTGTTTCCTCGGCCACCATGCCACGACTCTTTCAGCGACCGCGCCAATGCCCCCAGCCCCGCGACGCCCGCGCAAGTCTATCGCTCGGGGTCGAAGTAGGCTAGGAGAGCAGGACGAGAGCGGCACGCAGGGATGCATAGAGAGAACCCCACGTCGCCACCCACGGAAGGCCATCAGAGAAAAGCGAAGTTTCTCGCATTGTGACACCGGATGGCCTTAGAGAGCTGGGGATCCAGACAGCAATATGAGATAGAAAAAACTAGGAACCTGTAGCTTTCTGAGATAGCGTAAAGTAGCTTCTGCTTAGCTCCCGAAGCGACGGGAACGCGCGCGCGGGATGGGCAACGTCGAACCCGCGGCGGCGACGCGCCGAATCAAACCACGGCCCCGCGCGCCAGTAAATCAACAAGGAATGCCGCGCGGGTCCTGCACGCGACGCCACGGCGATGGTCGCGGCGCAGTTTTGCACGCGACATACCCTCTTCCACATTTCCCTCCTCGGCCCCTTCACCAGCCTTCCCATTCCTCGTCTCGGCCCCTCCCCCTCCCCCTCCTCCTCCTCCTCCTCCTCCTCCTCCTCCTCCTCCTCCTCCTCCTCCTCCTCCCCTCCTCCTCCTCCTCCTCCTCCTCCTTACCTCCTCCTCCTCTCCCCCCTCCTTCCTCCTCCCCTCCCTCCTCCTCCTCCTCCTCTCTCCCCTCCTCCTCCTCCTCCTCCTCCCCTTCTCCTCTTCCTCCTCCTCCTCCTCCTCCTCCTCCTCCTCCTCCGCTCTCCTCCTCTCCTCCTCCTCCTCCTCCTCTTCTCCTCCTCCTCCTCCTCTTCCTCCTCCTCTCCTCCTCCTCCTCCTCCTCCTCTCCTCCTCCTCCTCCTACTCCACCTCCTCCTCCTCCTCTTTCGCCCGCCCCCTCTACCCGTCGCGCGCCCATCTCGCCGTGCCGCGGCGGCGCCTTCTCCTGGCGCGAACCCCTCGCCCGCCTCTCCCGCCCCATCCCCTTCGCCGTCGTTGTCTTCCTCCGCCGCCCCCCCCGTCCTCCCTCCTCCTCGCTGCTCGCCCCCTTCCCTCCTCCTCCTCCCCTTCCCCCGTCCTCCTCGTCCTCCTCCTCCTACCTCCCTCCTCCTCCTCCTCCTCCTCCTCCTCTCTCCTCCTCCTCCCTTCCTCCTCCTCCTCGATCCTCCTCCGCCTCCTCCTACCCTCCTCCTCCTCCTCCTCCTCCTCCTCCTCCTCCTCCTCTTCTTCTTTTTCACCCCCTCCCCCCGCGCCCGCCGGCGCGGCCCGGCCGCGCTTAAGCGTCATTGTTTATTATTGGGCCCGGCGGCGCCCGCGCGCTTCGCAAATCGGGCCGGGGCCGCACCGGCGCGTTTGTCATATCCAAACCGGCGGCGCCGGCCCCAGCGGACCCCGTGGCCGCCGGAGGCCCCCTCTGGCCAGCCGCCGGCGCGCCTGGCCGGGGGGCCCCCCGGCCAATCCCAGCGACCGGCTGGCGGGCCCGGGGGCGCCCCGGCGAGCAAAAAAGGAATTCCAATATAGCTTTTTAAAACTCATGGAGATCGTTTTTTCTAGCTTGTTCTAGTTTAAACTAGTTTTTTGTAGCTGGAGGTAAGTTGTTCTAGCTTTCATGTAGCGTTTTCTAGCTTGCAACTAGCTTCTGGCAGCTTCCAAATAGCTCTGGGGAGAAGTTTTTTTCTTGCCCCCCCTCCGGGGGCATTCCGGGCGCCCCGGGGGATAGGTTCTAAGCAGCTTCAAAATAGCTTGAAAGAAATTTAGAATAGCTTTTTGAACCCCGCCCCTTCGGCGGCCCGCCAGCGCCCGGAGGCGCCGCGCGCGGGAGTTCCGGGCCAAGCGGCGCCGGCGCGCTTTGCGAATCTGGGCTGGCCGCGCTGGCGCGTTTTATAATTGCATGCGGGGCCGCGCCGGCGCGCTTTGCAAATCCGGGCCCGGCCGAGCCGCGGCTCGGCCGGGCCCGGATTTGCACGTCCGGGCCTGGTCGCGCCGGCGCGCGCAAACTTGGGTTCCGCCGCGCCGGCGCGTTTTGCAAACCCGCCCGGGCCGCGCCGGCGCGCGCAAATCTGGGCCGGCCACGCCAGCTCTCGCGGACCCGGCCCGAGGTCCGCCTGGCCAGCTGCTGGCGGGCCCGCGGGCGGGTCGCGGCGCTCTCCCCGGAGGGCCCCGGCGGCCCCCTGGCGGGCCCGGGGGGCACCTCGAAATTGCATTCTAAATCGGCGAAATAATTTCCCCGCCCCCGCGCGAGGTTCCAAATTCACACATCTTAACTGCGTGCCGGCCTGGCGGGCGGGGCTCCGCCACTTGCTCGGCCCCGATAACTGGCAGAAAGCGCCGCGCACTATGGAATCCGCGGGCCGCCCTGTAGACTACAAGAAGACGCCGGAACTGCGACCCTGCATTCATGGCCCCCAACACTACGCGCTTGTTTCGGCAGCGCGGCCCCGCGCCTGCGAACCTCAAGCAATGCGGCGCAGCGCAACGCGCCCGGAATGGCCGCGGCAATGATGGCTGCAGTGCGACACATTCGCAGCGCGCGTCCTGACCAAACCGCAAATTCACATTGAAATGTTATGTCTACGCAGGGAAAACGATGTCTTACTTGAAACTACTTTGGAACTACTTCTTCCTAGTGAAAATTATTATTTCCTACGTTTTTCTATTTGGGAAAACTATGTGTGCCTACTTTTTCTATCCCATCTTGATCAACATGGCTGGTTGCTGTCTAAGGACTTCTTGTCACAATTCCCGCACACATTCCGAAAGAAACTGCACGTAAAACGACGTTCGAAGAGCGGTGCGCATTGCCGGAAGATTTCTCTCACCCGAGCGAGCTTCCCTTGGGGGAGCACGTCAATGGCAATCTCGCGAATCCCACTGCCGCGCAAACCGAGGCGCAACTTAGGCCGGGCAACCCATATCCGCCCATATCGGGACATGGGCGGGGGCGGCGAGGAGAGCCGAATCGACATCATCGCAACTACGGGGATGCAATCGGACGGAGCACCAGGCCTTACTGCATACCCCACCGGGGTTACTGCGACTGGCAAGTCGCTCAGGATGGGAGCGGGAGGCGAAGGGCAGATGCGGTCCAGACGGGAGCTCCCAAAAACAATCTGATGACGCACATCGCGGCGCGCCGGGTCGGGTCGGCACAGTTCGGCCCGGGGCCGACAGCATGATGCAAAGGCATCGGCTTGCGCCCTGTACTCAGCCGCGCGCGCCCCATCAATCCGGCACAATCGTTCCTCCACCCAGGTGAAATTTCACCCCCCGGCACTGAGACAGGGGGCGCGGGAAGCGTCGGGGCGGTAAGTCCAGATTACACCAGGGCGCCTGCGGAACAAGCCCGCTTGATATGATGCGGTAGGCATGTGAAGGCTGACCACGCACAGGTCCCCTCCAGGCCCCTTCAAGGAACAAAACCGAGAACTTCCATAGGCCAGTGTTCCCTGCACACAAGAGTCGAACTGCGCCATGAGTTTTGCAGTGGTGGCCGCAACAACACCCCCACCAAGCAGGGCCCCCAAAAAATTGAGCGGTCAATGACATAATTCCGACACCTGTCACCCCTTCGAGGCAATTCCGCGCCTGCCACTGCCCACGAGGCACACTGAAGGCAGACCACGCCAAACCTCCTAGCAAGCTTGCACATCTGCTCGTAACGACTGCCAGCAACAAGAGGGGCAGCAGCAGCATGGGAAGAGGAGAGCGCGCGCGTATTCCAAGAGCAGAGAGATACACAAGGGGACGGAGAGAAGACCCCGTTCGCTCCAGAGGCAGGGCCTGGCGGGGTGAGGCTACCCCCAGACGAACTACTCAGTGAAAGAAGGCCGGCTGGCGAACATCCTGGCGCGACGAAAGGCTGTCCGACGTGACGCTCCCAGACGGCCTACGAACCCATTGGGAGGGGCCAAGCCCAAAGGATAAGCTCGGCACAAAACAGGACCCAAAGACCGCGGCAACGAGGAGAGACCCCCAGGGCGACCCGATTCCTCCGACAACAAAAATAATTTGACTAAACAACGCCTTGACACATCCTACGTGCTGGCTCTTGCCGAACACAGCCGTGCCCCCATAATTCACCGCCAGAACCGGACCTCCCATCTAAGGAGCTGCGACTTTGCCCGGGGTGCTGTGGGTGGACGGTTTCCCCCAGGAGCCGTAGGCGACCCGAGGAGGGGGAGGGCGAGGAGGGGGGGGGAGGGGGAGGGCGAGGGGGAGGAGGAGGAGGAGGAGGAGAGGAGGAGGAGGAGGAGGAGGAGGAGGAGAGGAGGAGGAGGGAGGACGGGGAGGAGGAGAGGAGGAGGAGGAGGAGGAGGAGGAGGAGGAGGAGGGGAGGAGGAGGAGGAGGAGAGGGGAAGAGGGGGAGGAGGAGGGGAAGGAGGAGGAGAGAGGAGGAGGACGGGTCGCCTGAGCCCTTCGGAGAAACCCTCCACCTGCGGGGCGGAGAGGCCTCACACTCGTTCACCAAACCCACCGCTGCCGACCTCGATGCCCCCCAAGCAGGAGAACAGCTTCCGACTGGCAGGGGGAAAGCCCACCACGGCGGGGCACGGAGAGCTCCCAATGGCTGCTGGCCGATCGGGCTCGCGTCGGCCGTCCTGCCCATCGTCTGGCTCCTGCCGAGGTCGAGAAGCTCACCGTGCGGGTGAGAGGGCAGGCAAGGGCCATGGACTCTTCGCCAGTCTGGCCGAACAGTTGAAGGGAGGGGCCAGCCGGCCCATTTCAGGAGATCTTCTGAAGGAGGTGTCTGGGGTCCGGGAACAGCAAGACGGGTAATTGCCACTGGCCTGACATGGCCCGTGAGGGCCATGCATCTTGCGAGGGCCCGAACCGTCATCCCCCCCCCCATGCCGATGTCAGCATGAACTGACGAACCTGCTGATCTCACCATATTCCAACAACATACACATAAATAAGCGTCTGCTCAATCTGATCGGCGGCCCAACGAAGTTTGGCATCGCGGTCGACAGTTACCTGGTTCACTGCCTCACCCTGGATCCTCTTCACACTACGGAACTGATCGTCCCGACTCTTGGCCATCGAGATGAACTTTGACAGCATCCGATGCCGCCGCGCGCAGCAGGCCCGCCATGGCTGGAAAGAGGGAAGGAGGAGCGGCCCTGAGCACGCGCCGCGCCGTGGGTCCGAACGATCGGGGGGCGAAGGAGATCCGACGGAACGGGTCGGGGAGGGGGGGGCAGGGCCACGGTCGCGCAGACCACCTCGTGCCGAAATGGCCTTGAACCAAAATGGTTACGGAACGAAGAGGGGGAGGAGGAGTTGGAGGCGGAGGAGGTGGAAGAGGAGAAGGAGGAGGAGGAGGACGACGACGAACAGGAGCAGGAGGAGGAGGAAGAAGACGAAGAGGAAGAGGAGGAGGGAGAGGAGGAGGAGGAGGAGGAGGAGGAGGGGGAGGAGGAGGAGGAGGAGAAGAAGAAGGAGAAGGAGGAGGAGGAGGAGGAGGAGGAGGAGGAGGAGGAAGACGAGCGCCTGGGGGCCGCTGCCAGCTGTTCCTCCTCAGGTCCAGTTGTCCCCCGGATGTTGCGGACCTCGCCTTCTCGCACAAGGGGAAGGCGGAAGGAAGAACAGAAGGACGAAGAGGAGAACGACGACAAGACAGAAAGAGAGAGAGAGAGAGGCAGAGGCAGGCAGGCTGGCAGGAAGGAAGAGAGGAGGGAATAGATTTCTCGATCGCCTCCTCGACAGTAGCCTGTTCGGCCGAGCAAGGCAAATGCGGGCTGAGCTCCCTCGAACCCATTATCACCAGACCTCCGCCAGAGTGTTTTGTTCAATCCTGGCGGCTTTCCCGCAAACATCCTGCACTGGGTTGTCTTACTACAGGTTCGGAAACATGTCTCTGAACGCCACACCAATGCCACAAAAACCACCGAAAGGCAGATGAAACCTTCCGCGCCCAACCCCGTCCGCCTCAGCGGACACGTGGTCCAAATGCCCTCCCCCATCAAATTCTCAACTGGTTTGCGCCTGCGGGGAGGAGGTCATCTACCCACATAGTGAGAATCTTATTGAAGAGCGTGGATGGAGCCTGGTTTCGGCGATTCTGCCCAGGAAATCCTTACAAACCGCCTGGTTTCGACTCTGGTTTCGCCTAGTGTGGCCCCGCTGGACGGCGCAAGCCACTTGGGACATCCTCGCAATTTGCCTGGTTTCACCCCTGGTGTCGGTTTGTTTCGGTTCCGTTTCGCCTGAAACGTCCTCGCAATTGCTAAGTTCCGCCTGGTTTAGGCGCGGCTTCGCCCGAGAAGTTTTCGCAACTTGTTTGATTTCGCCTGGCGTCGGCGCGGTGTCGCTTGAAACGTCGTTCCAAATTGCGTGGTTCGACCAGGTTGGGCGCGGTTTCGCGTGCGACGCCCTCGCAATTTGCGTTGCTTGGCCCTGGTTTGGGCGCGGTTTCGTTTGGCATGGTTTGGCGAAGTGGGCGTGGACATCCGAAGCGCAAAGTATGCTCGCCACCACATGGCGCAACCATCGCTCACATGATTGCTGCTGCGATGCGGCATTGGACACTGTGGCGGCGTTAAGAGAAAACCTTGTGATCCCCTCTGTGTATTCTAACAAAGTGGAGGAGTTTGCCAGATGTCTGGCTCATGGGCGCCCATTGTGCCCTGTGGTGCCCGATGGGTGTCTGCTGGGATGTTCGGCTTGTCGGCGCCGCGGGGGGGGGCGTTGTGGAGCGCCACACACGTCGCACAATGCAGGCTGCATCCCACTCGTGGCACCAAAAAAAGCTCACCATATAAATGATACCACACAAGCGGTCCCCACAGCATAGACTGCACCACACGGGTTGTAGTACGAAGGTTGCCCCGCACAGGTTGCAACACAAATATTACCGTTCCAAAAAATGATCAATCACCACCACCACCACCACCGCCACCCCAGAATTACCCGCCCGCCCTGGGGGAACGCAATTGACATGAAATTTCGCCCCGATGTTCATTCGATGTATGAATTCACACCGTCCCAGCCACACCGGGCTCGACCCCCCCCCACCCACCGCACCATCCTCAGCCAAAAAACGTTTTGCGCGCACACTCGTGCATCACATGTCGCCAGTGTTCGTGACGCTAGCAAAAACTGGACGAGAGGCACACGCGCGCGTTTTCGCGCGCATGCCGACACTCTTTCAAAAAAACCTTGGACGTCGCAGGAGCTTCAAGCCCGAGCGCCCTGAAAAAATATTGAACCAATATATATATATATATATATATATATATATATATATGGGTTTGCAACACCAGTTCCCGAAAAATGGGTGGCGCGCGCTCGTGTAAAACGTTGACAAACCCATACGTTGCCCAAGATGTTCATCAAATGCGACCGAACTGGCCTCTCGCGCGCGCATGTCGGAATCATTCGAACGCCATTGCGCGCGTGTTTGGGGGGGGCACTATATTTGTCAAATAATTTCATGCAGGCCATTCGGGCGCGTCGGCCGCGCGAGCACGTCGAACCCCCCCCCCCAAAACCTTCATCACCGACGCGAAGACACCATCACCGCCATCGGCGTGATCAGCATCGGCACCGTCATTGGCCGTGTCGTCGTCATCGTCATCATCGTCACCATCATCATCGCTACCATGATCATCGTGTCTGCCCTCGATGACGTCGCCATGATACCGCGCCCGACCACGTCACCGACTCGGACTGAAGTGCCCGCGCCAGCGCAGCCTGCGAAACGCACTGCAAAGTGCCCAACGGTCAGCGCCACCGCGGCCGCGTCGGTCGCGCCAGACTAGCTGGCCGCTCTGCGCGCGAGCCTGCGCGCGCTAGCGCGGCCGCGGCGATGCGCCAGCAAGCGCCACGCAAGCATCACATTTGCCGCCTCATGCATTATGCAAACCAAGTTGCGGGTGGGCGGGTGGGAAGATTACGCGAGCGGTGGGAAGGACAACACATCGCGAACAAAACTTAGTTGCACAACTCAGATCGTACCACTTACATTGCACCACGTGTATGCAAGCGCGCAGAATTCACCACGTAGATTGCGCCAATCTGCCACAGTGCCCGCAAGGAGCGAGCGTGTTAGAATAGTCCTTCTGTTGCCTGGAATTGTTTGTAGTGTTTTCTGGGGCCGACACCCCCACACCTCATCGTGGGCGCCCCTAGAAACCCCCCAATTTCTCCGGAGCCGAGTTTGACTCATGCTCCATACAAGTGACTCGATGCGCGAAGATCCCCATATCTGCATCTCACAGTCCTGGCACTCGCTGTGCTGTCTCCGAGTTTGGGTGCGAGAGTCCAAGTGGCTATACCCCCTTGGGCTGCTGAAACCAACGCCTCCCACAAAACGTGTGAGGGATGTGACGAAGCGGGTGTGGGTGACGCATGCGGGCGGTGGCACAGGGGCCTTCGGTGGAGCTCCCTATGGGGCCACGAAACATGTGAGGGGTGTGACGAAACGGGTGTGGGTGACGCATGCGGGCAGTGGCACAGGGGCCTTCGGTGGAGCTCCCTGTGGGGCCTCGAGACGTGTGAGGGGTGTGCCGAAATGGGTGTGGGTGACGCATGTGGGCGGTGGCACTGGGGCCTTCGGTGGAGCTCCCTATGGGGCCACGAAGCGTGTGAGGGGTGTGCCGAAGTGGGTGTGGGTGACGCATGCGGGCGGTAGCACTGTTGCCTTCGGTGGAGCTCCCTATGGGACAACGAAGCGCTGATGGGACAACGAAGCGCTGTACTGGGTGGGTGAAACGCAGGGAGGAAGGAGGGGGAGGAGGGAGGAGGAGGAGGAGGAGGAGGAGGAGGAGGAGGAGGGAGGAGGAGGAGGAGGAGGAGGAGGAGGAAGGAAGAGAGAAGGAGGAGGAGGAGGAGGGGAGGAGGAGGAGGAGGAGGAGGAGGAGGAGGTAGGAGGAGGAGGAGGAGGGAGGAGGAGAGAGGAGGGGGAATTGGAGTGAGTGAGTGACGCGGGCGTCGTCTCTTCAAAACGAGGACCCAACACCACAGGATGGTTAGGAACAAAGAAAGTGGCGACGCAGTGCCCCCAGGTGGACGGTTTCCCCAGGGGCCGTAAGCGACCCGAGGAGGGGAGGGCGAGGAGTGGGAGGAGGAGGAGGAGGAGGAGGAGGAGGAAGGAGGAGGAGGAGGGGAGGAGGAGGAGGGAGGAGGAGGAGGAGGGGGAGGAGGGGAGGAGGAGGAGGAGGAGGAGGAGGAGGAGGAGGAGGAGGAGGAGGAGGGAGGAGGAGGAGGAGGAGGAGGAGGGGGAGGAAAGGTCGCCGAAGCCCTTCGGAGCAACCCTCCACACCAGGGAGTGGATCGAGAGCTCTCGGGCCCGCGGGCCGAACACGAGACACAAATCCGGCGGAGGTCTGGGTAACCCCAGCCTGGAAGAGCTTATATACACGCTTGAGCTGAACTTTCTCGAGCTCACGCCTTTCGGGCGGCTGGTGATGGGGGGTGGCCCAATTGGGGGGGGAAGAGAAAGGCCCTAGGGGCCCTTTAGGGCCCCTTGTGGGCACCAACTGGCTCCAAAAGGGGCCGTGAAGGGCCCCATTTAGGGTAAATTTCCTCACCCCCCATTTGGGCCACCCCCCATTACCACCCGCCCGAGCCTTAATAAAAAATGGGAAAGTCGCAAGGCGAACCACGAACCAGACGCGAGGCGCACACTACTGCGTGAGGCCATGAATGTTTCCCAACAGCGCTTTGATTGATGTTCCTCTCCTCTGGCGTGGCAAAAGTCGTTCACACGGTACCATTCGCACTCACTGATGCCAGAGCACATCGCAAGCAACATCTTATCGCATCAGCCAGAACGTAACTGCAGACCTTCTCCAGAGCGGGCTGGAGGTATTGCAGGGAACACAAACGGTCCCCTTTCTAGCTTGTCCACCTTATAACCTTCACAACCCCCCGTATCCTCTCCGGCTGTCCCCCCTCCTCTCGCGTCCCTCCACGCCCCATCCACCCTCCTCGACCTCCTCGCCCTCCCCACCCTCATCCCCCTCCTCCACCTTGGTATCTCCTCTCCTCTTCCTCGCCCTCGCCCTGCTCCCTTTCGTGACGCAATGCTCCTCCCGGCGACTTGCGCGCGGCGATCCCGCAGAGCCCCCCTCGCAGCTGCAGGGGTCACCCCCCACCACGAGGGTGACCGCCAAGTAGCCCCTGGACCGCCGAGGGCCCGACCGCCCCAGGCCCACCGAGTTCGGCCCCAAGAGAAAACCCAAGCCTCCAAAGGGGCCTCCCTCCTCCTCCTCCTCCTCCTCCTCCTCCTTCTCCTCCTCCTCCTCCCTCCTCCTCCTCCTCCTCTCTCCTCCTCCTCCCCTCCTCGCCTCCTCCTCTCTCTCCATCCTCCTTCTTCCTCCATCCTCCTCTCCTCCTCTCCTCCTCCTTCTCCTCCTCCTCCTCCTTCCCTCCTCCTCCTCCTCCTTCTCCTCCTCCTCCTCCTCCTCCTCCTCCTCCTCCTCCTCCTCCTCCGCGAGGGCACCAGGGGAGGGGCCTCGATCCACAGCCCGAGGGGCCCCCGCGGGAGCGAGAAGGCGCCGGGCCCCAGGGCGACATCGCTCCCGGGTGCTTCCAAAGAGCAACGGGTCGCGGCGGCCCCGGCCGGGGACGGGCGCGCCCGGCGGACGTCCGAGCCCAGACCTCTGGCGGCGTGCACGGACACACCACGTGCGGCTCTCCCTGAGCCTGCGCCTCCAGGGGCCCGCTCCTGGCCCCAGGGCTCCCCGCAGCACGAGCAGGTGAACGAAACATGGCATAAACAAAATTATGCTAACGGAGTTCCCCACATAAAGAGATTAACGGTTTCGTGGGACCCATTTTCTTGATACCCTCCTCGCTCAGGCGGGGCCTCCCTGGAGGGGTGGGAGGGGCACGAAACCATGTAAATAGTATGGTATTCCGATACCCTCCTCGCTCAGGCGGGGCCTCCCTGGAGGGGTGGGAGGGGCACGAAACCATGTAAATAGTATGGTATTCCGATACCCTCCTCGCTCAGGCGGGGCCTCCCTGGAGGGGTGGGAGGGGCACGAAACCATGTAAATAGTATGGTATTCCGATACCCTCCTCGCTCAGGCGGGGCCTCCCTGGAGGGGTGGGAGGGGCACGAAACCATGTAAATAGTATGGTATTCCGATACCCTCCTCGCTCAGGCGGGGCCTCCCTGGAGGGGTGGGAGGGGCACGAAACCATGTAAATAGTATGGTATTCCGATACCCTCCTCGCTCAGGCGGGGCCTCCCTGGAGGGGTGGGAGGGGCACGAAACCATGTAAATAGTATGGTATTCCGATACCCTCCTCGCTCAGGCGGGGCCTCCCTGGAGGGGTGGGAGGGGCACGAAACCATGTAAATAGTATGGTATTCCGATACCCTCCTCGCTCAGGCGGGGCCTCCCTGGAGGGGTGGGAGGGGCACGAAACCATGTAAATAGTATGGTATTCCGATACCCTCCTCGCTCAGGCGGGGCCTCCCTGGTATGGGGTGGGAGGGTCACGAAACCATGTAAATAGTATGGTATTCCGATACCCTGCTCAGGCGGGGCCTCCCTGGAGGGGCACGAAACCATGTAAATAGTATGGTTTTCGATACCCTCCTCGCTCAGTCCCTGGAGGGTGGGAGGGGCACGAAACCATGTAAATAGTATGGTTTTCGGATACCCTCCTCGCTCAGGCGGGGCCTCCCTGGAGGGGTGGGAGGGGCACGAAACCATGTAAATAGTATGGTATTCCGATACCCTCCTCGCTCAGGCGGGGCCTCCCTGGAGGGGTGGGAGGGGCACGAAACCATGTAAATAGTATGGTATTCCGATACCCTCCTCGCTCAGGCGGGGCCTCCCTGGAGGGGTGGGAGGGGCACGAAACCATGTAAATAGTATGGTATTCCGATACCCTCCTCGCTCAGGCGGGGCCTCCCTGGAGGGGTGGGAGGGGCACGAAACCATGTAAATAGTATGGTATTCCGATACCCTCCTCGCTCAGGCGGGGCCTCCCTGGAGGGGTGGGAGGGGCACGAAACCATGTAAATAGTATGGTATTCCGATACCCTCCTCGCTCAGGCGGGGCCTCCCTGGCTCAGGCGGGGCCTCCCTGGAGGGGTGGGAGGGGCACGAAACCATGTAAATAGTATGGTATTCCGATACCCTCCTCGCTCAGGCGGGGCCTCCCTGGAGGGGTGGGAGGGGCACGAAACCATGTAAATAGTATGGTATTCCGATACCCTCCTCGCTCAGGCGGGGCCTCCCTGGAGGGGTGGGAGGGGCACGAAACCATGTAAATAGTATGGTATTCCGATACCCTCCTCGCTCAGGCGGGGCCTCCCTGGAGGGGTGGGAGGGGCACGAAACCATGTAAATAGTATGGTTTCCGATACCCTCCTCGCTCAGGCGGGGCCTCCCTGGAGGGGTGTGGCATTGGTGTGATATGGTATGGTATGCTATGGTACGCCATGGTATGGTATGGTACGGTATGGTACGTATGGTGTGGTATGGTATGGTATGGTATGGTATGGTATGTGTGGTAGGAACTATGGTATGGTATGGTGTGTGTGGTAGGAATAATATTGTGCTGTATGGAAGATGGAGCGGGAGGTGGGTGGGAAGGAGAGGGTGTTCTGGGAAAAGAAGAACCCCACTCAGGATGTGGGGAACAATAGGCGAACGAAGAATGGCAGAAACGAAAAGTAGGTGGACGGAACACTCGGAGGTCCACGCGGATTTCTTGGATCCGCGCTGGACCCCCCCCAGGCGCGCGGAGCGCGCGCCAGGAGCGGCGCTGGAGGCGCCGCCAGGGGGCCCCAGCGCCGATCAGAGACATCCGCGCGGATCTTCGAGTTTTTACGCTTATGTCATTGCTCGCTCCTCTAACAAAACAACGCAGCGGAAAAACTGGCCCCGGGGATGGGGTCGAGAGCTCGAGCCTGCGTCGCGAACATCGGAGGTCCAGGACAGGCGTCCCCGGCGAACCTCCAGAGGGGTTCGTGGCCAGAGCTCCACCTCCACGGCGATCCGCAGGGGGCGGGTAACCTTGCAGACCCCGAGGACTCTGGCGGGCGCCGGGTGCAGCGGCGCCCTGGACCCATCGAGTCCTGGCAGGCCATCCGCCTGCTGCCTGTGGCAGGGGGGATGGAAAGCCAGGCACTGAGAGGCTGCGTGCCTAGCAGCACACGGCAGGTTCGTGCCGTGGCGACACGCGCGTTGCTTCTCCGACACCGCGTGGATCGTCCAGCCTTGAACGATCGCGGCTCTTCAATCGTGCAGACCCTTCGGAATCGGCGAATTCAAGGCCACTGGCAGCGTTCAACCCTGCACGCCTGCGCCGGTGTCACCGCCGCTGGCGCGAACCTACCGTGAGGCATGGGCTGTCAGAGGTCCGTGCTGATCTCTTGGGTCGGCGCTGCACCCCGCGTCGCGCGCCAGGGGCAGTGCTGCAGGCCCCGCTCGCCGCCATGGGGGTGTCCAGCGCCGAGGCAAGAAGTCTGCGTGGGCCTCCGCGAAAGTTGCCTACACTGTTCCTGTCTTGCGCGAGTGCTGTGGCGGTGCTGCACTCACGCCCTTCGGTGACAGCTCACTGGAGCCTTCCATAACATCTTATTGGCCCTTGGGCGTCGACGCTAATCGACGCTAGTCGACGCTAAATCGTCGCTAAATCGACGCTGATCGACGCTCATCGACGCTAAGTCGGCGCCATCTCATCGATTTCCATCTGCTAACCGACGCCAGTGCAGTCTAAAGACGGAGTCACAAGGGCATACAAGGCCCCCATGGCTTGCTACCGAAACGCCATGCTCAGACGACGAGCTCCGAGTTCCCGCTGCTCGCGGGGGCCACGTGGCACACGGCGCAGCTCACCTGCTCCGTGTAGCGGCTGTGCACCTCTGGGCACACCGCCGACGGAGGAGGGGGGCGACCACGAGGCGGAGAAGCCGAAGAAGGGCAAATAGACGGCCGAGGGTCAGGAAGGAACAGGAAATCGACGAGAGAGGAGAAAGAGCACCCCAGGAGCAGAGAGGAGGAAGATAAAGAAATGGAGAGACGAGTTGAAGTACGGCGAGCGAGCGAGCAACCACAAGGAGAGGAAAGAGGAGGCGAAATACTAAGACGAAGAGGGAAGGGAGTGTGAATGCGAATAGGCATTGGGCATTGGATGAGGAGGAGGAGGAAGACGAATCCAAATCCAGCTCATGGAGTTCTGATCTGCTTCGTCCGCCATGTCTGGGCCACTGCTGCCGATGTTACTAGCACGCTGATGGGTCCTACTTGGACCATTCGCTTTGCAACGCGCCGGCGCTTTCGGCTGATGGCCGCTCTGCCCTCATGAAGGGTACCTTTACGGGAAGACTGGGGTCCTCCGAGGGACCAGGGCCACGGGCTCTTGCCCGACCACGGAAGGGAGGAGGGAAGGAGGCGAGACGCTGAGGAGAACGGGAATGAGGAAGACTAGGACCGGGAGGAGAACGATGGGGAGATGGAGGAGGGGGCGGCGACGACAACGACGACGACGACGACGACGACGACGACGACGACGACGACGACGGCGACGACGACGGCGACGACGACGGCGACGGCGAGGGCGAACCTTCTGTGTGAGCTGCTCGCCGCGCGGCGCCGCCGCCAGCGGGCGCGGCGCGTCGTGCATCACCTCCGGCAGCAGCGGGAGCGTCAGCAGGCGCTGCACCTCGCCCCGCGCCTCGGCGGAGAGGTGGTGGACATACCTGGGGGCGGGGTACGCCAGCGATCGAAGTTCGAGGATCGGGCGTCGAGTTGTTTCGCCACTTTCGGCGTCTGGGGGCCCGCTTCGGGCGTGGGGGGCTGGCAAAACTCTGTCAGAGACGACGAACTGGCCAGGACGGACCCCAAGCGGGCACCGATGTTGAAAGCATGTTGGCCAGAGGACCCGATGCACCGATCCTGAAGTGACGGCCCAGGAAGACGCGGGACTAGCGCATTATGCCCCGAGGCATGTGTGCGGACGAAGGGGACAGAGCCTCGGCGGAGAGGTGGTGGTGGACACCCAGGAGGCAAACAAAACAACCCAAAAGAGCAGCGCTGACCCCAAACAGTGCGTCACTGCAGTCTACATGTGAATTTTACGCGGTGCAAGCTACGTAGCTACGCGATGCGACATCATCATCATCATCATCATCATCATCATCATCATCATCATCATCATCATCATCATCATCATCATCATCATCATCATCAGCAGCATCAGCATCAGCATCAGCATCAGCATCAGCATCAGCATCATCATCATCATCATCATCATCGTCATCAGCATCATCATCATCATCAATCAGTATCATTATCATTATCATCGTCGTCATCATCATCAACACCATCGTCATCACCCTCATCCTCATCATCATCCTCATCCTCCTATCATCATCATCATCATCATCAACAACAACAACATCATCCTCTCCCGCTTCATCGCGGCCGTGTTGGAGAAGGAGAAAGCTGTGTGCACGTTCACACACATGCTTGTGTGCACCACAAGGCCTGTGTCCATCACCACTTAAGGAACTCTCCCAGACCCTGAACTGCGCCCGCCAATCCTCACAATGTCAGGAATGTCCGAGTGCCCCTCCTGAAAGCAACGACTCCTTATAGAATGCCTCCACACGACGCAAGCTATATGATGCATTCTGTGCGTGGTGCATCATATGGGGTACAACCCGTGCGCTGCAAGCCGTGTAATGAAAACTATGTTTAAGTCGGGCGTGTCCCCCTACAGGGGGATTTTGGGCGAAAAATAAAAAAATACTCCAAAAATATCCCCAAACACTCGAAAATAGTCCAAGAATCGTCACCAGACTATGTTTTGACTATTTTTGAATATCCCCCCTGTAGAGGGACACGCCCGACTTCCACCTGTGTGCTGCAAGCCGTGTGCTGCAAGCTGTGTGGTGCACCCGGCGCACGGGGCGGCCACGGGAGGCCACGGCCCGGCACCGGGGTTGACACCGCGCCGCGCCCACCCAGGCGCACGAGGGAGCCGCGGGCGGCCCGGCGGCGCACGGGGCGCGCAGAGCCCCCACAGCCGGCCAGCGCCCGTGCACCAGGCAGCGCCCCAACATTTTCCAGGCGGGGCGCGTGCAGGCCCTCCGGTCCCCGATGACTCGAGAGCACGCGTGAGGGCCCCGACGTGAGCGCAGGCCCTGCCGGAAGAGAATCTCACTGGTCTGCGCGGGCTTCATGGGTCGGCGGCGGAGTCCCCCTGTGCCCCTGAGGGTGGCAAGGCGTCGGGCGGATTGCTGTCGTTCAGTCCCAGCGCTCGTCCTCGGTTTCGGCCTCCCGGGGGGGGCCGCCTTCGGGATCAGGGACCGTCAAAAAGAAAACAGGGGCGGAGAACGACCGCAAGGGAAAGGTGGACACACCTGAGGTGGAGGAACACAAAACGGCAGATCTTGAGCAGGGACCAACCGCTCTGGAATTCCTCCTAGGCCCACCACGAAATGTTCTTAGCACCCAATAATGTTCTAAGAACGCAAACAATGTCCTTAGAGCAGAATGCCGATGTGCTAAAACAGAACAGTCTCAGCCAGAAATGTATTAAGAACATGTCGTGCACAACACAACAGAAGGTTCTTGGAACATTCGTTGGTGGGCCAATCGGCGAGCCAGGACGTGTCGCCACTGCTTGAAAAACGGCACATACAAAAACTTTGCGAGGTCTGCGTGGACTTCTTGGGCCGGCGCTGCACGTCCCCCTGGCGGCGCCTCTGACACCAGCTGTGGCGCGCTTCGCGCCAGGAGAGGCCGGTCCAGCGCCGACCCACGGGAGTATGCGCGGACTACTTCGGAAGATCTGTGCTCATGCGGCTTCGCCCCTCGAACCTCAACAGTTCGCGAAACGCCGCACGCACGCACGAAGCCAAGCATCCATATATGGACGCGCAGGCAGAGAAGAGATGCACAGTGGCAACTCTTCGAGCAGGGCGGCTGGGAAAACGCACTTGGAGTGTACAAGGGAATGGAAAAACGAAGGAGAGGGAAGATGATGGAACACCGTAACAAAACAGCCATCGTCGACGAGCAAGCTGCCCCAGGGATCGGGTCCTGAGCCCTGGTGCCTACGTTATGACCCAAAGAACACGACGGGTCGGAGGTACGGGCTCCACACTGGGCGCAGGCACGCTGCATGCACCCTCCTGGCCCCAACAGGACGGCACGACAGGCTTCGTGTCTTGACGACCCCGGTGGTGGTTTCTGACACCGCGGGGATCGTTCAACCTTCAACGAGCGGCGGCGTTTCGATCGCCAGATCGTTCCATATTGGCCGATGTAGTGCCAGGGCCACCGGCGGCGTTCAATCTTGACTGCCTGCACTCTGGTCGTCGCCGCGTCGATACGACACGAACGTTACCGTACACCGACACTGGGACCAGGATCGGCCTGGCCGGGATCTGTGTAGGCATGCAGTTGGCGCCCTCCGGATACCACATGACCGCCTCGTGGCAGGCACCGTCACGCAGCTTGGCCGCGAGCTCGGGCATTTCTGCTGCGATGAGGGCGTGCTCCCCATGTTCGGCGTCGAGCTGGGAGAGGCTGGAGTGGGCCATGCGGCGCGTGTCGTTGGCCTGGTGGTAGACGCCGTGCAGCTCCGCGCTGCGCGCGTGGAAGAGGAGCCGCTGGGCCTCGTGCACCTCCTCCAGCGAGAACTCCCGGCAAGGCCGCACCCGGAGGCCCTCCTCGCAGAGGAAAAGCAAGAACCACAAAAAACGCCATAAACATAACTTTCGGAGGTCCGCTCGGATTTCTGGGATCGGCGCTGGACCCCTCTGGCGGCGCCTCCGGCGCCGCCCCTGGCGCGCTCGGGGGCGCGGAGCTCCGAAGGCTTGTGTGAATGGCGTGTTTCCTTCTTCGGCCTCTTTCGTCAGCAGGCTGTTCAGCTTACGCATCGCATGGCCGAACGACTCGCCGAGGAAGGGGAGGCCAGGCTTCGGCCGCCTGGCACGGGCGAGGTCCCTGGCGCCCGGTTTTGCGTGGGGCAAGAAGTGCGCGCGCTTCTGGAAGTCTGGAGACTGCACGTGATCCCGCGTCACGGGATGTCCGAAGAAAGACTCGGCTTCCTCCAGGCCGACTGGGATGCAGAACCACGATGGCTTCTCGAAGTCCTCTGGCTTTGTCACACCAGCACCCGTCTTGAAATCGGTATACCACACTGTGCTCAAGCGAGGGGAGCCCTTCGTAGGGCTTGGTGCCGAGTTGCCGCCCGTGACACGCAAAGGGAGCCCCTTCGGCACCCCGTCCAGCCCCAGGGAGTGCCAGTTCTGGAACACGATTGACTGGTTCATGGCCGCGTAGTCCACATGGCAAGACCAGTGGTCCGCCCAGACGTCTTTTCCTTCAAAGTTGACCTGCTCGCGGCCCACGTACTTTGCATAACCAGCATCGCTGCAGGTCTTCACCCAGTCAGGCCTCTCCACGCCCACAGCCATGCCGCCAGCCCCTTTGTCGCTGATCGGGAAGGTCAGGCACAGCGGCCCCGCCTTCACGTAGTACTGGGACTTCTTCTGACCAGACGTGTCTGCAATCCAAATCTGCGTGCAGTCTTTCCCGTTAGTGTACGGGGTCCAGTCCCCGCGGGTCCTCCCCAGCACCGCATCGTAGTGGAACCTGCCGAGGGCGGGGGAGGCCTTGTGAGAGAAGTCTCCGTAGACCCACCCCTCCACCCTCGCGGTCCACTGCAGGGGCCACCTGGTGTCCTCCACGCTGGCGCCGACCGAGCTCGAGCTCGGGGCGCCGTCTGGGGCCGACACGCACGAGCAGCTGATCTGGGGGAAGGACCAGTTCTGGCCGTCGGGGCAGCTGCACTTGCCCGCCCGCCCGCACCCTCTCGGCGAGCAGACGCGCCGCGGGAGGGCGACGGTGAGGTGTGGGGGGGGGCGGGACCGTCTTCCCAGAGGGCGGAAGGGGCCTCTCGGAGAGGCCCGTCGTCACCCCCCCCCCTCTGGGACGCCCCCGGCGCTGACGCCGACACGGAGTGTGCACCAGCGTCAGTGCCACCAGGAGCTCGCAGCTGGGCAGGAGGCCGACGCCGCGCCCCACCCGCCCCACCCGCCCGAGGCGAGAGCGCCTGGAGGGCAGAAACGGGAGGCAAGAGGGCTTCCGAGCGGCGAGCCCCCCCCCCCATCCCCGTGGCCTCCGCCCCTCCCACCTCCCCCGGCGCGCCGCGCGAGCCTCCGCACTCCGAGTCGCTGGTGCACTCGTAGCCGCAGGTGCCGTCGGCCTTCCCCGAGGCGCCCAGCACGAGGCACGCGCCCGCCGCCGCGAGGCGCAGCATCGCAGCGAGGGGGCCCCTCGGCGGGCGCTGCTCCGGCTCGGCGGGGGGAGGCCGCGCGGGGAGGCTGGGGCGAGCTTCGGCCCTGGGTCGCTGCAGGGAGAGCGGCCGCGGCGGCAGCAGCGCGGCGAGGCTGCGAGCGGGGATCGGGGAGGGAGGGGAAGGGAGGGAGGGAGGCAGGGAGCGGGGAGAAGGGGGAGGGAGGAGCAGGTTAACAGTATTTGTAGTTCGCGCGCGCGTGGCGCCCCCTGGGGACCCCTGGACGAAACAAACTCACGGCCGATGCCCGACTGACTCCCCCAGGGCGCCCCAGGAGCGCGCCAAGAGGGCGCCGGGACGCCCCCTACACGGCCCAAGAGGCCCCGAGTCGCCGAAAGATCGCTCCAAGACGCTCAAGATGGTCTCCAGATGGCCCCAGAGGCCGCGGAAAAGCCCCAAGAGAGCCTCAAGAGGCTCTCCAAGAGGGCCCCAAGAAGCAAAAATCGTCCCGTTCCCTCCGGAAAACTAACATTTGTCGCATGCACGACGTTTGAGGGTTCACAGCATCCAGAACTGCCCCAGAGGCTTCCAACATCGTCCCCAGACGGCCCAACACGCCCCCAAGATGGGCCCAAGAGAGCCCCAAGAGGGGCCCAAGACGGCCCAAGAGGGCACCAAGAGGGCACCAAGAGGGCCACGAGAGATGCCAAAAAAGGGGACCAGGAACCGAAAAGTCCAGCCTTCAGCCCAAAGAGGCTCACTGGAGGCCCCAAGAGGCCCCAAAGAGGCCCCAAGGGGGGCCCCCAAGAGGCACCCCAAGAAGCCCCAAGAGGCCCCAAAGAGGCCCCAACACGGCCCCAACACGGCCCACCAAAGGCCTCAAAACTGCCTCCCAGAGGCCCCCGAGAGGCCAACCACGAAAGCCCAACCAACATCCATGAGGCCTCTGACCCACCCAGGCACTGTGGCGGGATGGTCCGAAGACCAATAGATGATCAACAACCCCATCCAGCAGCACCGCATTGACAACGATCACTCGGGCAATTGGCAGCGCTCCAATTGGCACTCGTCGAACGATCGGTCCGAGACACCCACGATGGCTTCCAGACGGCCCACGACGCGTACAAGACCCCCGAAGAGGCCACCAAGAGGCCTCCCAAGACAGCCCCACGAGGCAGAAATTGAGGATTTTCTATATGCTTTTCAACGAAATTGCCGTTTTCGCCTTTTCGGCTTCCCGGAGCTCGAAGACTACCGAAGAGGCTCACAAGATCGCCACAAAACAGCCCAAGAGGCCTCCCGGAGTAGCCCGAAACGCTCCAGAAGAGCCCAGCCGCTCAACGGCACCGCATTGACAACAACACCCCGACAAACGACAGCGGCGAGGCAATATGGGCCGGCGGAATGAGCGTAGCGATTAAGTAAGGGAGGACGGAGAGGGCGAAGAGGAAGGGCGAAAGGAAGAAGAGTAAGAAGGAGGAGGAAAGAGAGGAGGAAGGAGAGAGTAGGAGCAGGAGGAAGAGGGGGAGCAGAGAGAAGAAGGAGGACGAGGAGGAGGATAAATAAGAGTCCTCCTCCTCCTCCTCCTCCTCCTCCTCCTCCTCCTCCTCCTCCTGATACCCCACCTTCTGCTTCTAAATCCTCCTGCGGTTCTCCTCCAGATCCGCGTCTCCTGGATGGCCCTGGAGAGGGCCCGCGAGAACATGCCGCCCTTGCCGGTGCCTGCCGAGGTCTGGTTGTCCTGGCGGCCAAGGCGACGACGACGAGACGGCCAGGACGACGACGACGACGACGACGACGACGACGACGACGACAAGTCAACGGTCGAGATCTGTTGCGTTTTCCACTCTTCCGGGGCCTACGGAACGCCTCTGGTCGCCACGGCTGGATTCCCCTTGAGAGTCCTGGACAGGTCTGGGGGCTGCTTACGAATCGACGAGGGGCACTTGCAAGAGGAACGCAGAATGGGATGAGGATGAGGAAGAAGATGAGGAAAGAGGAAAGGGGAGAGGAGGATGAGGACAAGGAGGAGGGAGGAAGGGAGGGGGGCGGCATGTGGAGGAGGATAAGGGAAAGAGGCAGAGAGGAGGAGGGGAAGTGGGAGCGGGAACCAAGTTAGCCAGGTGGAGCGAAACGGGACCGTCCACTCACACCCCCCACACCCCGTAACATGATGTTGGGAGTGGCGCGCATCCCAAACTAGCGAACGGAACATGTGCGCGCGCGGTCCCGCACTGAAGATTTAGCAGGGGGAAAGGGGGGACAGGGGGGGAGGGGGGGCAACGCGAGACTCGCACAGGCGGGGGTGGAACCTCCCGAACATCCAAGCGCGGCGCTGCGGCGCGAGCACTATCTATGGACTCGCACCGTGCTTTGCTCTCAGATCGAAAACTCTGGCGTCGGCGATCCCGGATGCGCTGGCGAAGGCGCTGGCGCTGGTGAATCGCGCTGCGCTGGCGAGTATGATGGCGTTAATGCTCATGACTGTGCTGGCGAGGATGCTGGTGTCGGTGCCCCCGGCTGTGCTGGCGAGAGCGCTGGCGTCGGTGACCCGCGCTGTGCTGGCGGGGGTGTTGGCATCGGTTTCCCCAGCTGGGTTGGCGAGGATGCTGACATTGGTGTTCCCGGCTGCGCTGTCGAACATGCTGGCGTCGATGCCCCCGGCTTTGCTGGCAAAGATCCTGGCGCAGCTGATCCGCGCTGCGCTGACGAGGACTCTGGCGTTGGTGCTCCAGGCTGTGCTGGCGAGGACGCTAGCGTCGGTGCCGCTGGCTGTGTTGGCGAGGATGCTGGCGTCGGTGATCCGCACTGTGCTGGCGAGGATGCTGACGTCGGTGGTCCGCTGTGCTGGCGAGGATGCTGGCGTCGGTGCCCCCAGCTGGGCTGGCGAGGATGCTGGAATTCGTACTCCCGCCTGCAATGGCGAAGATGCTGGCGTCGGCCCCGCATGCGCTGGCGAGGGCGCTGGCATCGGTGATCCGCGCTGCGCTGGCAAGGATGTTGGCCCCAGTGCTCCTGGCCGTGCTGGCGCGGGCGCTGGCGTTGGCGCCCCCGGCTGCGCTGGCGAAGTCGCTGGCGTCGGTGATCCGCGCTGCGCTGGCGGAGATGCTGGCATCGGTTACCCGCGCTGTGGTGGCGAAGATGTTGTGATCCCAACACTTTAACTTAGCGCGTTGGGTTGCAACTCTCCTACCAGAACTCCGCTGAGCAGCGGCACGGCCCGCTGCCAATGCTCCCCAACATCACACTCGCTGATCTCGACACTGTGGCTGAAGACGTTTGGCTCCAGCTCAGCAACAGGCCTGGCGCTGGGCGAGGCGTCGGGTCGGGAGCCGATGACGGAAGGGAGTCGGGTGCCGGGTGTCGGGACGGGCGTCGGGAGAGGCGTCAGAGGCCGAAGAGCAGGGCGGAGTGTCCGGTGGAGCGCAGGGCTGGGCTCCAGGCTGGGCGTCAGGAGACGCGTCGGACTGGGCGCGCGGCGGGGCGTCGGGCTGGGCACGGGGCGAGGCGCAGGGCTCAGCGTCGAGCTGGACATCGGGCGAGGCGTCGGATGGCGGAGCAGCCCGCTGCCACTGCCCTCCATCTTCGCGCTCGCTGAGCCCGGCGATGTACCTGATCGCGCTGTGTTCCGACTGTGAACCCGGCATTTCGCTAAGCAGCGGCATGCCCCGCTGCCACTGCTCTCCATTCTCGCGCTCGCGTATCCGAGTGCTGTAGCTGATCGAGCTGGGATCCGACTTACCAACTATTCGAACTTCGCACTCGGTGATCCCGGCATTGCAGCTGATCGCGCTGGACTCAGACACTGCAAACAGCGACTCGCTGAGCAGTGGCCCAGCGCGCCGCCACTTCTCGCTTCCCCGCAATCATTGATCCCAGCAATGTAGCTGGTCGCTCTGGGCTCCAACTTGGAGACCTGCCTCTCGCTGAGCAACGTCGTGGCCCCTCTCCATTTTCCCACCCACTGAGCCCACTGTACCTGATCGCGCAATGCTCCACCTTCACACCCAGCATTCCGCTGAGCAACGGCACGGCCCAACACCGCTGCTCACTAATTTCGCACTCGGAGATCCCGGCACTGTAGCTGATCGCGTTGGGCTCGGATTTCGCAAACAGCATCTCGCTGAGCAGCGACCTGGCCAGCTGCCACCGCGCTCCTTCTGCGCGCTCGCCGATCTCCGCAGTGTAGCTTGTCCGTTACGTCCTCCACGACCTCCTGTGCCTCTTCGTCATCGACGTCCTTCTGGACGTCCGTCCAGCCGCCCCCCCGAAACCGCACCTCGAGGCGACGCCAACTTGGTGGCGCGCACGGCCGGGCCGCCGCGCGGGCCGCAGCTACCGCCGCCTGGGGGGGCGGCCATCGCCGCCCAGACCCCGGCAGCGGCCGCAGCCGCCGCGGCGCCCGCGGCGGCCGAGGCGGCGCCAACCGCGCCCGCGGCGCCCACGGCGCCGGCGGCGCCGACAGGGCCGGCAGCGCCGGCGGCGCACGCGGCAACCGCAACGCCGGCGGCACCCACGACGCCCGCGGCGACCGCGGCGCCCACGGCGCCCGCGGCGTCCGTGGCGCTGGCGGCGCACGCGGCGCCCGCAGCGCAGGCAGCGCCATGCGGCGCCCGCATCGCCCGCGGCGCCGGCGACGACCGCGGCGCACGCCGCGACGCCAGCCGAGGCGGCCGCCCGCTGCCGCCGCCAACGCCGCCGCGCCGCCACGGTTTCCAAGACGCCGCGGCCAGAGCGCGCACCTGAGCCAGGGGCGTGCTCGAGCCACTACGGACCCAGACCACTCCCACGGACAGTGCGGCCGCGGAGTCAGGCTGGCGGGGCTCCGGGAGCACCGTCCAACAAGGGCTCCAGCTCTGGCTCCTGGGCGGCCGTGGGTCCCGCCCCAGTGCCGTCAGGCTGGGGGTGGTGGTCGTCGTCAACCTCGATCTGGACCACCCACCGACCGTCGGCGCAACGGACCTGGTAGTCGTAGGGTTCGAGGAGCGGCGTGAGCACCTCCAGCCACGGCCTCAGCCTGCAGGAGTTCACTCCGTGCGCCACCCAGCCAAGCGGGGCCGAAGGGCCCCGCGGTCCAAAGGCACCCCCTCCAGAGGCACGAAGTGCCGGCACCAGCCGCTGCCCCAGGCCTCCAGGCGAAGAAGCGGATGCCCCCCCTGGGCGGCGCAAACATGCTGACACTCGGCAGCCAGTACCGATTGCAGCAGCAAGCTCATCCGACGCGCTGGCCCGCGCGTCGCCTTCTTACCCTTGAGCCCCGTGATCCCAGCGGACGGCGGGGTTCCACACCCTACGAGTCAGCCCTCTCCTCCTCGTCCTCCTCGTCCTCCTCCTCCTCCTGCTCGTCCTCCTCGTCCTCCTCGTCCTCCTCGTCCTCCTCCTCCGCCAAATTTCCGACGAGAGCGGCCCAGGCAAAGCACGCGCCACGCCCTCACAACACCGGCACGTCCACGGAAAAAACCTGCACGGAGCGTGGGCGGGGGCGGCATCTTCGCCCGATCGCGCGCGGCCCCGCCCCCCACGACGAGGGGCGAAGGAAGTATACGGACCGCCCCCCAGGCAAGAACGCCACTCCAACCCGCACTCTGCACGGAAATGTGGTGGGGGCGGCCACTCGCCCGCTCGCGGTCGGCCCTGGCCCCGACGACCGGGCGAGCGAAAGAGACGCACAGCGCACAGAGGTGGGAGCGCCACCTTCGGATGAAATCTGCGCGGCGTTTGGGCGAGAGCTGCACTTCGCCCGCTCGCGCGCGATACCCACTGTCGAGCGAAGAATACGTGACGGCCAAAACGTCCACGCTGAGAGGAAAAAGAGACGGCGTTGGACTTTGATTGGTAAGATGGAATGGACGGTCCCACAGAGGGGGGGCTGTCGGCCAGCTAGGTGGCAAGGTGGAAGTCCATCAGGAAGCTGGAACACACAAAAACACACACACACACTGACACACTGCTGGATTCAGATATGGAACATCTGGAGGAATGAATGCTGAAGGGGGAGGAGGGAGCGGTGGACGAAGAGAAAGGGCCCGTGGAGGAGAGGCAGGAGGTCCTCCTTCTCCGGGCAAGCGGCAGAGGAGGGGGAAGGGGAAGATGAGGAAGGGTGGTGACGGGAGATAGAGGAGGGAGGAGAAGGGAAGAGGAGGAGGAGGAGGAGGAGGAGGAGAAAGTCGATGGATGATGAGCAACCGCACCCCCTCATCGTATCCCCCCTGT
Source organism: Prorocentrum cordatum (assembly GCA_963575745.1). Taxonomy (NCBI): domain Eukaryota; class Dinophyceae; order Prorocentrales; family Prorocentraceae; genus Prorocentrum; species Prorocentrum cordatum. The sequence continues at coordinate 475,873 of CAUYUJ010008125.1, read as the reverse complement.
GTTGCTGCTCCCTCCTCCTTCTCCTCCTCCTCCTCCTCCTCCTCCTCCTCCTTCTCATCCTCATGGTCCTCCTCCTCCTCCTCCTCCTCCTCCTCATCCCCCTGCTCCTCCTCCTCCTCCTCCTCCTCCTCCTCCTCCTCCTCCTCCTCCTCCTCCTCCTCCTCCTCCTCCTCCTCTCCTCCTCCTCCTCCTCCTCCTTCTCCTCCTCCTCCTCCTCCTCCTCCTCCTCCTCCTCCTCCTCCTCCTCCTCCTCCTCCTCCTCCTCCTCCTCCTCCTCCTCCTCCTCCTCCTCCTCCTCCTCCTCGTCCTCCTCCTCCTCCTTTTCCGCCACTTCCTCCTCCTCACGTGTTTCCGCCCTCCTCGTTCACCTCTCCTCTCTCCTCCCTCCTTCCTCCTGCCCTCTCCTTTTCCTGACCTCCTCTTCCACCCCCCTCCCCTCTCACCATCGTCATCCTCCTTCACCTCCACCTCCTCTCCAGAGGCATCAGGACACCTCCGCTGGAGACCTCGGGGAACCTCTGGCGACCTATGGGGCTATCAGAGAGCATCCATAATGAAAAACTGGTCCCAGGGATGAGATCCGGAGTTCTCGGGGAGGGGGGCACGACGGGAACACTGCCAAACCAACAAACACTTGCCCCAGCAAAGAACCCTGACAGCAGCAAAGGTGAAGAGACGGGTCGAGAAGGAGGCGGCCTCCTAGGAGGGCCAGTGAAAACGTGCACTCCCAGACATTCCCAGGGACTCCTTGGCGTGACAGGGGTGCGAGCACGGCCGTGCACACCTCCGTACACTCTTGTACCAGGGGCCGTGGCCGTGAGACAGGGGTGAGGGCAAGGCGATGTGCACCTTCACCTATGTGTCCTACAAGGAACCGTGGCACGGACCAAAAAGTGTAACCAGCAGTGTGGCGAAGACACGACTCCGGAAGAAACTGCGAGGAGGCCTCAGGCGAAACGGCGACCGCACCGGCTGCTGCCGGACCAGACGTCCTTGGGCTCCCCGTAACCGCCTGGCGAAACGCTATTAAGGAAAAACACTCTCGGGGTAGAGAGGAGACTTGCAAAATTCTACTCAGCTTGCGTAGCTGCCGACAAACAAGAGTGGCAAAGGCCGAGACGACGGTGCCCTTCCGAACGACCGAAGACGGTCCGTGCGAAAAAAAACGCATGCAAGAAAAAAAAACCGAAGAGTGGTCGGGATAGGGGGAGAGAGGGGAGCAGCATTCACCAGCGGAGCCAAAAAAACCATACTGCTGGTCCCTGGACCTCTCCCAGGATGCGACCTGGTCAGGACCTCGAGGCGGATCCGGCCGCGGTGACGGGGGGGCCCGAGAGAGCCCCAAAGAACGAGAACGCGGCAAGGGCAGCGATCTCGTCTGCGGGTGGGCCAGGCGATATCCTCGCAGCCGCTGATGGAGATGGCCTTGAAGCCCTCCTGGGCCCACCTGCAGGGCGGGGCAAAGGCGCCCCCAGACAGGGCGACGAGATCTGTACACATGTCCACCGCTCCCGGCCAGGCCCATCCTGGGACCGGGGGCTGTGCACGCGCCCTCCTGGCCAGGCCAGGGAGGCATATATGCACAGCTCCTGGGCCCAGGATGAGCCCGGCCAGGAGCGGTGGATATGCATAGACCTCGTCGCCCTGAGACCACCGACCGCGGCAACTGCTCTCACACCGGCGGCGCCTCCTCGATGCTGACGCCCAGGGCCCCCGAGGCGGCGAAGGACACTCCCGGGAGGAGAGCCTGGGCCCAGGGCAGGTGCCGAGGCCCAGTGGGGGGCCCGCACTGAAAAAGAGCAGCGCCGAAGGTCGGGGCAGCCTGGCGGGGCGTCGGCACCGGCGCCTGGGCGTCTCCTTGGAGCGCCCCTTGGCCATGCCCACCCACCCACCCCCTCCCCATCGGACACCCTCTCTCCGCCTCACCCTGGCGCCTCCCTGAGGCGGGGGGAGGTGGACTGCGGGGAGCCGAGAGAGAGAGAGGGAGGAAGGAGGGATATCAGGAAGGGAGAGAGTAAGGAGGTAGGTCGGCTCCTTCAGGCCGCTTGGGCCTCTTGGGGCGAGAAGGGTTGGGAAACATAAACCTTGAAGTAGGAAAGAGAGGGCGGGGGATACGGGCATGGGGGGGCGAAGCGGAAGGGCAGGAAGGGAGGGGAGGGGAACGGGGGAGAGGGAGGAAGGGGGAGGGAAAGGGAGGAGGCGGAGGACCAGAGAGAACCCAAGATGCATCACCGATTACTTAATACACTCTCCTGTCCCAAGCTCTCTCCTCGCTGGTCCCGCTGCGCATTCTCTATTACTGACGAGGCGCTCCCATGGAAATCCGAGCCCCCCTGTGTGCCCGCAATGCAGGCGGGTGCTCCTTTCCGACATGAGCCGCCATTCGTCCTGCGAGCTGTGAGGAATGCGGCAAGCTGTGGTCAAAGATCTTGAGAGGTGCCCAGCAACAGCCCCGCCCTTGAAAAGGAGCCACCCTGAACCCGTGCAAGTGTTGCAAAGGCACTGGCGAGAATCCAATGTTGAGAAAGAACCGACATCAATGTGTGCAACTGCCGTACAAATTTTCCCTTGTGAAAATGAACCTGGCGCGACCCCGATTATCGCATGGGCGCATCGCTTGGCGCATCGCTTGGTGTTGCTTGGCACTGCTTGTCATTGCTTGGCATTGTTTGACACTGCTTGGCATTGCTTGGCACTGCTTGGCACTGCTTGGCATTGCTTGGCACTGCTTGACATTGCGTGGCAGTGCTTTGAATAGATTGGCATCGCTATGCAGTGATTGGCGTTGCTTGGCAGTGCTTGGCATTGCTTATTGCTTGGCATTGATTGGCATTGCTTGGCCATTGTTTGGCACTGCTTGACATTGCGTGACATTGCTTTGCATGGGTTGGCGGTCGGCATCGCTTTGCATTGATTGGCGTTGCTTGGAATTGCTTGACATTGCTTTGCAATGCCGGGGAACCCGAGAAACAAGAGCAGAGAACCCGAGGAACCAAATCAAAGTACAAGACTAAGGAACCCGAGGAACCTCCGAAAAACAGGCAACAAAACAATAGGAGGCACCGGAGGCGGAGAACCCGAGGAACCCGGAAACCCGAGGAACCTCCAGGAAACGGGCAAAGTAACAACAGGAGGCACCGGGTGCGGGGAGCCCGAGGAACCCGAGGAACCCGAGGAACCTCCGAGCTACGGGCAAAGTAACAATAGGAGGCACCAACCTTGAAGCAAGTAAGAACCCCTTGGGCAAGCCTACTTGGGGAGTGGAACCGTG
>CAUYUJ010008125.1:455102-467602 GCA_963575745.1 Prorocentrum cordatum | reverse complement strand
GTGCAAAATTGGGCGTGGGGGGCGCACGCGGGCGGTCCCACTGGAGGCTTCGGTGGGGCTCCCTATTGGGCCACGAAACGCTGTGCTGGGTGGGTGACAATGCCAAGTTGGGTGTGGGGGGCGCATGCGGGCGGTCCCACTGGGGGCTTCGGTGGGGCTCCCTATTGGGCCACGAAACGCTGCATTGGGTGGGTGTAAATGCAAAATTGGATGTGGGGGACGCAGGTGGGCGGTACCACTGGGGGCTTCGGTGGAGCTCCCTATGGGGTCACGAAGCGCTGCACTGGTTGGGTGGCAATGCCAAAGTGGGCGTGGGGGCGCATGCGGGCGGTCCCACTGGAGGCTTCGGTGGAGCTCCCTAGGGCCACGAAACGCTGTACTGGGTGGGTGACAATGCCAAGTAGGGTGTGGGGGGCGCATGCGGGCGGTCCCACCGAGGGCTTCGGCGGGGCCCCCTAGTGGGCCACGAAACGTTGTGCTGGGCGGGTGAAACGCATGGGAGAAGGAGGAGGGAGGGGAGGAGGAGGACGAGGAGAGAAGAGGAGAGGAACGCGGGGACCGTCTCTTGAAAACGAAGATCCAACATCACAGGACGGTTGGGAAAAAGTTGCCAACTCCTTCTCGGGAAATTCTGACTTTTGCAACTGCGCCACAGCCTCCCCCTCACAGGGCCGCGCCGCTGATGCCCCCAAAGACGTGGCAGAGGCGGGCGACTCCCTCCTCAGGCCATGCATATTGAACCCAAACAAAGACAACCCAAGCATCCGCAGGGACCCATGGAAGAGGCCACGGAAAGCCCGAGGAGGCTGCGCAACCAAAGGATTACTTGACAGGAGCCCTTGAAAGACTTTGGAAAGCCACCCCACCAGCTTTGCATCATCGGCACTGACAACTTCAGGCTGACTCAACCGCTGCCCACTCCTGGCGAGCGGACGATTGACGATGGCACTTGCCCCTGCCCTCGCGATCGCGACGCCGCGCATGCGGATCGCGAGGACCGGTCTGCAGCGCGCAAAGGAAACCTTGAGCCACGGCGATAGCTTGCCCCGCCTGTACCATTACCCCCGCGAGCGCCAACGCCACCGATTGCTTCGTCGGCGAGGCCCCCCAGGCAGCTCCAGCTCGCCCCAGGCAAACTTCCGGCGCCGCGCCGACGGCAGTCAACGCGTCGCCATCGGGGGGAAATGCTGGACTACTGCGAGGGCGCAGGTGGCCCACCACCCCCCACCACCCAAAGATGATCGACGCGCTCGGCGCATAGCTGGCCTAGCCTGCCGAGGCCAACTGCACGGGACAGCGCGGGGTCTCCAATGGCCCACAGGAAAAAATGAGGAGCGAATTCTGAGCACTGCTTCAGCGCTCCCATCGCGGGGACACTGTCGCCCAGCCCACCCAACGCTGCCCCCGCTGCCTTTCGACGCCCCCTGACGGCCGCGGCGCCGACCGCCCTCGTCCTCTTAGGACCCGCTGCCCGCGGCCCGGGGCCATCGCGGGATTGTCCGCCGCGCGGGCGCACGCGAAGCACAGGGCGCTGAAGGCGGCGAGGCAGAATGCGTCGATGCGACGCAGCGCGGCATTAAGGCGCGTCGACGACGAGCGGCCTCCCGCGGCGACAGCGACGGCCACCTGCAAATCCACGCACATACACACCCTCGAACCGAGGGCCTTGGAATGACGCATCTTGCATCGGAGCGCGCCGCGTCGCGCGCGATTTGGAAGCCCAGCTCATCGACGCAGCGGGGCCGGCGGAACTTCGCGGCCACCGCGCGGCCCCGCGCCCGGCGCCTCTGATCAACAATGGCCCGCGGCCGGCGCCTCTGATCAACCATGACCCGCGGCCAAGCCTGTCGCGGCGCAGCGCTCCGAGCCCCAGCCGCGCGCCGCTGCCTCAGCGGTCCGCGCGGCGGGCTTGTCCTGTCCTAGCGCTGCGCTGCCCATGAGCTCGTCGGAGCTGCGCCCCGAGGGCGGACGGGCGAGCGCCCCGAACCTCTGCGCGGCAAGGGGCTCGCACCGTGACGGCCCCCCGCTTCGGCGCGCACATATAGAACGCGCGCTGGGCCGCACTGGGCGCCGGGGGCTCCTCCAGGGGGCCAGCGCCATGGAGCCCCTGGCCCGCCGGCCACGCAGTTACCGCGGCGTGGAAGGCGTTGCCGAGCTGCGAGCATCGCTCGTCTTCAAGCCCACGCGCCCCAGCCCAGTCGAGCTCGCCCAGCCGCCGCCGCCCGCCGAGCGCGCGCCCAGGCCGACGAGCGTCTCCTGATCGGTTCCTGTCGCCACTGGGCTCGAGCTCACGACTCATGTCTTGGGCCACTCAGAACACGCCGCGTCGGCCTCCGCGGTCAGCTCGAGGAGGCACTGCGGCAGGTGCTGGCGCGGTGGGAACCGGCGCCCATCGTCCGACCAGCGCTCGCCCCTTCGATCCACCCCGGATGGCGCCCTGGCAGCATGCGAGGCGCTGCGCGCGCGAATGTCGGCAGGCGCTGCTCTTGTGGCGCTGGCCAAGCCCGACCCGGGTCGACCTCGACCAGGTCCACGAGGTCACCCGCCGCGACCTTTACCCCCCCCGTTTCCACGACGGTGAAGTTGGGCCAATGCAGCCGAGGGCGCGCCACAGCAGAGACTCCGACGAAGTCCATGCACGGCGGGTGGCGAGCCTGGGCCTCCGACGTCACTATGGCACCCTACAGCCTCATCGAGGCCACGTTCCCACAGAAATCGACGACGGGGAAGTCGCGGAAGACGATCCTGAGCGCGACCTGCGGCCGGGGGGGCCTCAAAAAGAGGAGGGCGGACCGGGGGTCGGCGAGCCCCGCCCCTCTCGCGCACGAGTCCGCATACGCCCTGGCAGGGCGGGCCGCAGGCAGCAACCACAGCTGTCGCCCCAGGAAACGCTCGACGCAGGTCCTCAAGCCGCTTGCGGCCCACCTGCACGACGTCGGACCACCTGGCCAGCGGCGCCGATGCACCTGGCCAATGGCGCCGACGCACCTCCTCGGCTGCCTCGCCGGCCTCGGCGAAGCTGGCGCCGGCGACACGCGCGCGGAGGCAATCCAAGTTCACCCTGAGTCCGCCGATGCCACCGAAGAACTCCACGGCGACGATGCGCCTCTCGCGCAGCGCCTCGGGCACAGAGGCGCGCAGCAGCGCTGCCCGCGCCCCCCCTCGGCCAGGCGAGCGCCAACGGACGCGCCGCCGCGCTGTTCGGGCGGAGGCGTCAACGGGGCGGCAGTCCAGAGGGCGGCGCGCGTCGCTGACGAGCAAGAGGGCGGCCATCGCGCACATGACTATCTCGTCGAACTCGCGCTTGCCCAGCGCGCCCCTCCGCGAGGGGAGCGCCGCTCGGCGACCAACCGCCGCGCCTCGTCGCGGCAGCCGAGGGCCCGCCGCCGCGGCGCACAGTTCGACGCTCAGCGGCCGCATGCAGCCTGCATCTCAACGAGGGACACGTCGGGCTGACCGAGAGGCCACGCCGGGGGGCCCTCGTCGGGAGGCCCATCGGCAATCTCCTATGGGGCTCTGGCCGCGGGACAGGGGGCGAGGCGGATGCCCCCGGCGGGGGCTCGCCCTCGCCCTGAGCATTGGGGGGCACCGGGCCCCGATGCGGACGCGCCCTCGGCGTCCTCCTCGGCCCTCTGCCCTTCCTCGGAGCTGGCTACCCCGCGGGCTGGGCTGCTACCGCCCCAGCAGGGCCTGGAGTCGGCCGACGCGGGCCGCCCTGCACTGCTTCGCCCCGACGCCGAGCCTCCTTCTTCGCCGCTGCGCTGGCCCGACGGGCCGCCTCGGGATGCGCCCCGGCGGGGCCCCCCAGCCCCTTGCCCGGGAGCCGCTCGGCCCCCTTCCATATCTCCTCGATCTCGCCGAGCTTCGCCCGCCGCAGCTCCAACTGCCCGACCAGAATCTGCTTCGGCGGGCCGAGGGGCCAGCTCGCGCTGCGCGGCGAGGCTGGGGCTGCCCCCATGGATCCTGGCCTGGCAGCTCTTGAGCCTCTGCGCGCACAGGTCGGCCACCCCCAAAAGGTCGCCGATCAAGATGGCGCTCACAACCTCGGCGAGCGCCCTCATCTCGCAGCCTGTCTCGCCCAGCGTCACTGCAGGGTACTGCGCGTGGACCACGGGTCACAAGGTGCGACAGGAATCGCGCAGCTGACAGAATCTGCCCCGACGCGGCGCCACCGCCTCGAATGCTCAGTTAGCACTCGACCTCCTCGATCGCCAACTGCAAGAGCTGCCCCAGGCACTGGCGAGCGAAGGACGCTATATCCTCGCCCGCGCGAGGAGGAGCCCAGCGAAATTCGTCTTCTCGTCGGGCGCATCGCCCTCGTCCACCACCACCGGCGATAACTTGATGCGCCCGGCCTTGGGCGCGCGTCATCCTCGGGCGGGCCCCCCCGTGCACTCCCACGGTGGCGCTCCGCCCTGGCGGCGAGCACATCGTCAACCTTAGCGTCGTCAGCTTTGCTGTCTGCCCGCCTCGGACCCACTGGATCGCCACCCCCACTCCTCTGCCAGAGCTCCGCCAGCTCCCTCTCGAGGTCGGGCCGCCTGACACCAACTGGCGGGAAGGCGGGCGGAGGGAGCGGGGCCCGCTCGGCGTCGTCGTCGTCGTCGAAGACGGACGCTCCCCCAGCGGGGCCCGCCATCGGGGCATCGCCCACCTCGCTGGGCGGAGGCGGCGCTGTCCCCAGCTCACGCTGGACATCAGGCCTCAAGCGGCACGCGCCCATGCACGCCAGCTCGCGGCCCACGTCGGGGCCCTCCACCTTGCACCCTTCAGCGGCCTCGTCGCAAAAGTGGAGGAGCCCCTTTCCCCTTGCCCCCCTGCGGGAGGCGACGCAGGTAGTTGACGCCCACGCCCTCGACGACGTCGAGGAAAATGGCCTCGAGGAAGGCGCCGTCCTCCCCGTCGACACTGAAAGCCTCGCCCTCCGCTTCCACGAGGAAGCGACCGACGTCGCCGTTCGCCTCGCCACGGACCTCGAGCACATCACCACTCCCCACTGCCGTGAAAGGGGTGAAGCACGACTTATCGCCGACCGCTACCCATGGCTCGGGGGTCGGCCCCCGCTGCGGGGGACGCTCGCGCGGTCCATCGCTCTTCGCCTTCTTGCGGCGCCCTGGGCCCCTGCGAGGCTTCGTAGCAGGAACGACCGCGTCCTCGGCAAGTTGCTCGTCCGCCCCCTTGCGCTTTCCCCGCAAGCCGCGGGGGTCCATGGGCTGGAGCTGCCTCGCTCGCGCCCGACGCCGAGGCAACCTCCGGCTTGGCAACGCTGGCGAGGGCCGACGCGGCTGCTGCTCCCTCCGGCACGGCCGCCGCTGGATTGGCCCTCGGCAGTCGCGGTGGCGGCTTCGGCCGCCTCTGCTCGCGCCGAGGGCCCTGGCCCCAGCGGGGCCCTCGCTATGAGGCGATGGTGCGCCACTGCGCCCGCCTCTTGCCCCCGCGGGGCGACCAACACCCCGTGGGGCGGACCCGGGAATTTGGGTCTAGCGCCGCGGCGCCACCTCCTCCCTGCCGCGGTCCAGCCCGGCCGTCGGGCTGGGGGGCTGTCGCCCGCCGCGCGCCGCCTCAGCGGCCCTAGGTGGGAGGCCAGCCTCTACTGCAGGGCCGCTGCAGCGGGTCGGGGGGCGCCGCGCGGGGCCACCCGAGCACGAACAGCTGCGGAGAAGGCGTTGCGCTACTCGTTGCTCCCCCGCCATACTCCCGTACGCTGAGCTTTAGATGCGTAGCCATGATCATCATCATCATCATCATCATCATCATCATCATCATCATCATCATCATCATCAGCAGCAGCATCATCATTATCATCATCATCATCATCATCAGCAGCAGCAGCATTATCAACATCATCGTCATCATCATCAGCATCAGCGTCATCATCACCACCACCACCACCACCATCATCATCATCAGCATCATCATCAGCATCATTATCATCATCAGCAGCATCAGCATTACCATCAGCATCAGCATCAGCATCATCATCACAGCTACCACCACCACCACCATCATCATCAGCATCATCGTCAGCATCATCACCATCACCATGATCACCACCACCATGATAATCATCATCAGCATCAGCATCAGCATCAGGATCACCATCATCATCACCATAAGCATCGGCAGCAACATCATCATCGGCAGCATCATCATGGCCAGCATCATCAGCATCATCATCATCATCATCATCATCATCATCATCATCATCATCATCGTCATCAGCAGCATGATCATCATCCTCCGCAGCATCAGCATCATCAGCATCACCATCATCATCATCATCAATCTCATCATCGTCATCATCATCATCGTCATCATCATCGTCATCCTCCTCCTCAGCATCATCAATATCATCATCATAGTCATCATCATCACCATCGACATCGACATCAGCATCATCATCGTCAGCAGCAGCACCACCACCATCATCCTTATCGCCGTCATCAGAATAAGCATCACCGTCATTAGCTTCAGCGTCCTCGTCATCATCATCACTAGCATCCTAAACAGTAAGATCATAATGACTATCATCATCCTCATCAGCATCATCAGCAGCATCCGCATCAGCAGCATCATCATCACCACAAGCAGCAGCATCATCACCACCATCACCATCCCCATCACCATCATCATAATCATCATCAACGGCCTCGTCCACCACCTGACGTTCCTCTCCTTCACCTTCCTCATCGCTCCTACCTCCCCGCTCTTTGTTGCATCCCCCTCCTTCTCCCTTAGTCCTCCCCCATTCCTTCTTTCCAGCTGCCTGCTCCTCGTGCTCCTCCTCATCCTCCGTTTCCTCCTCCTCGTCATCCTTCTCCTTTTCCTCCTCCTCAGCATCTTCGTGTTCCTCCTAACCTTCCTCGGCCTCCCCCATATCATCCTCCTACACCTCCGACTCCCCCTCAAAATCGTCAACTTCATCATCATCATCATCATCATCAGCATCATCACCATCATCATCATCATCATCATCAGCATCATCATCATCAGCAGCAGCATCAGCAGCAGCAGCAGCATCAGCAGCATCATCATCATCATCAGCAGCATCATCAGCATAATCAGCATCATCATCGTCAGCATCAGCATCAGCATCAGCATCAGCATCATCATCATCAGCATCATCACCAGCATCATCAGCATCATCAGTATCCTCATCATCCTCAACCTCATCCTCCTCATCATCACCAGCATCACCAGCATCAGCATCATCCAACATCATCATCATCATCATGATCATCATCATCATGATCATCATGAGCAGCAGTTTTACCATCATCAGCAGCATCAGCAGCAGCATCAACAACATCATCATCAGCATCCTCATTATCATGCTCATCCTCGTCATCATCCTGATGATCCTCCTCATCCTCATCAGCATCATCACCATCAGCAGCAGCATCCTAATCATCATCGTCGTCATCGTCAGCGCCATCGTCATCGTCATCGTCATCATCGTCATCATCATCATCATCATCATCAGCATCAGCATCATCATCATCATCATCATCACCACACTCATCATCATCATCATCATCATCATCATCAGCAGCATCATCATCATCATCAGTCGGAGCCGCAGCATCACCAGCATCATAAGTATCAGCATCAGCAGCATCATCATTCTAATCAGCACCATCATCATCATCACCATCATAAACAGCAACAACAACAACAACCACAACAACAACAACAGCAACAGCAACAGCAGCAACAACCACAACAACAACAACAGCAGCATCGTCAGCATCATCATCAGCATCAGCAGCAGCATCAGCATCAGCATCATCATCACCATCATCATCATACTCATCTTCCTCCCTTCCTCGGTTCGGTTCGGTTCGGTTCGGAGTTGGGGCAACGGAGTCTTGGACGCAGCCCATACTAAGTGAAAAGTGTGACAGTGCACAGTGCAGACGACGACGACGACGACGATAATGACAGCCCTCCTCCTCCTCCTCTTCCTCCTCCTCCTTCGCCTCATCTTCCTCCTCCTTCTCCTCCCTCCCTCCCTCGCTCCCTCGCTCCCTCGCTCCCTCCTTCCCGCTCTCCCTCCCTCCCCCATCCTTCGCAGATCGGCCCGAGGACAGCCCGAAGGCTCGCCATTCTCCCCGCTTGGGCGTGCGCCCCACCACGCATACCTGGCTCTCTCCCTCTACTCTCCCTCCTTTCCTCCCTCCCTCCTCCCTCATCCATCCTCCTACATTCAACACTTCCGCATAATGAGCAATACTCCCGGATCCTGTCCGAGCGATGTCCCTGCTATCCTTCAAATTGGTCACTAGCGCTCAGGAGTTCAAAAAGGTGGTTTCTCAGATGGTGCCGTGTTCAATTGCACAGCTTGAATCTGCAGCGTTGGCCTCATTCTAGAATCGGCGCTTTGCCCGCCGTTCAGAGTGGTCTTATCGCCCAAGCGCGAGCTAAAATTCTGGATCCGAATGCTTCCTCGTCGGTGTTGCCCCGCTCGCTTCCCCTCCTCCGCTTTCCCCTGGTCCTCCTGCTCCTCCCGCTCTTCGTACTCCTGCTCCTGCTGCCGTTGGTCCTCATCGGCCTCCTTCTTCCTCGTCGTCATCCTCTTCCTCTTCCTCCTGCGCACCCTTTGAACAAACAGCTCCCGTCTCTGATTGAGCATCACACTATGGGGTCATGCTTCGAATCCAGTCCGCCAGGACACACGTCGGCCTTTAGTGAAAAAACACCGCAGCGGGAAGGAATGGCCTGGGGGACTAGGATGTCAGCTATGGCGCGAGCGCACCTAGCTTGCCTCTCCCATCTCTCGTCTCCCATCTCCCGTCCCTTCCCCGTGCCCCTTTCTGTTGATCGCCCCCTTCCCTTCTCCTGCAAACGCTCCCCCGACGCGCGGCACTGGAACCAAAGGGAGCCCCAGGCCTCGGCGAGGTCGTCGTCGCGCAGCCACACCTCCGCGCGGCGAGCCCTCTGCTGTCAGGGGGAGGATGAGGCGAGGGCGGGGAGGAGAGGAGGGGAAGGACGGAAGGCGGGGAGGCGGGGAGGAGGGGAGAGAGAGAGGGAGACAAGCTAGGTGCGCCCGCACCATATCTGACATCCTACCCCTCCCACCCATTCATTTCTCATTGCGCTGATGTGTTCTCGATCAGCGGACGCGTGCCACAGTGAGCCTGGAACTCCAAAACTGAACCTTTGCCTTATTTTATCGTGTTATGCGCAACCGCACAAAATGGCACCTGCGTACATGGAGGAGGCGGAGCAGGAGGAGGAGGAGGAGGAGGAGGAGGAGGGGGAGGAGGAGGAGGAGGGGAGGGAGTCGGCATATGAGCAGGGAGACGAGCAGGGGGATGGGTAAGGATGGGAAAGGAGGAGGAGGAGGAGGAGGAGGAGGAGGACGTGGAAGAACAGCAGCAGCAGAAACTGGAATGGAAGGAGCGGGACGAGCAGGAGAACCAGGGGAAAGCGGAGCAGGGGATAAGAGGGGTGCGACAACGACGAGGAAGGACTAAGATTCAGACAAGTGGCCCACGCTGTGGCGAGGGCGCCATTCTGAACGACGGGAGCAAAGCCCCGATCCTTAAAAGCGGTCGCCGGCGGTCTCTGGCGGTCTCCGACGGGCCTCGGCGGCCTCTTGCGGCCTTCGGCACGAAGAGCTGGGCGCCTGCAGGATCGAACACATAATGACACCAGTACTGATGGGCCGATTTTCCACCACCACTACCATAGGTAGGGTAGGTAGGAGAAGGAGGAGGAAGGCGAGGAGGAGGAGGAGGAGGAGGAGGAGGAGGAGGACCTCCCCATCCTCCGTTCTCCCCCGTCCTACCGATGGTAGCGGCGGTGGAAAATTTGCCCATCAAGCACTATGGGGCGAGGATTTGCACGTATCCACCACGATGTCCCAAGGCCCCCAGAGGCAGCGCATATGGATGCCTTCGGGGCCCGCCAGGGGACGAAACCGTCTCCGCCGCCGCCTGGGACGCCGGCTCCCCATGCAGTGGATCTGTAGAACCCCCCGCCCCAGAAGTACATCGACTACACGCAAGATTGACCCTGGGTAAGAGTGCCCTTTGGTGCGCGGCTTTTTGGGGAGCCGCGGGGGGCCAACACACAAGCGCGCAAGACGCTGGTGCCACTTCGCCCTCGGCGATCGGGGGACCCCAGGGGGCCCGCACCAAAAGTCACTCCGGCGAAAGGTCTGCGTTGCGTTCCGTCGAATACAGGACGCGGGACCACGCCCGGGAGGGCCTGGAACGTCGCACCCGGCCAGCCCGCGATATCCAGGCGAGCCCCAGGTGCCATCGCCCCTGGCCCCAGGGGGCGGGCGGCAGCGCGCCGCGGCGGGGCGGGCAAGGCGCCCAGGCGGCCCCGCAGCGGGGCGAGGCCTCTTCGAGGCCTCCCCCGTGCTGCGGGGCCGTCTCGGCGCCGCGGGCCTCACTGCGAGGCCTCGCCCCCGTCCGCCTGCGCGAGGTCCCGCAGCGCGCCGTGCCAGGCCTCGGCGGCCCTGCGGAGCGCCTCCTCGTAGGGGCCCCGCGAGGGGTAGGCCTGGCGGACCATCTCTGCGGACCTCCTCAGCTCCTCGGCTTACAGTCGGCCCGTATCAGAAGGGTGCGCGTTGAGGATGCGGGGGCCCTGGACGCCCCTGTCGGAGCTTCTCGAGCGGGGTGCGGCCGACGAAAGTGGCCAAGGATGGACGGAGGAGGCAAGGATGCAAGGGTACCCTTGGGAAGGTTGCCCAACCTTACTGTGCGGGTTGACTGTAGTTGCCCCAATACGCAACACGCACCCCTCCTCAGCGTGCTGACACGGAGCTCAACACGCAGACTGAAATCGTACGCTTGGCGCGACACGTTCGCCAAAACGTGGGCCAACACGCAGCGGGTCAACACGGACGTTCTGAACACGGCACGTGCTGCGTCTCAGAACGGGCGCATCGGGGCAGCTGAGCTCCTCGGAGGTCGCCCTCGCGTCCGCGGGGTCCGCCGCGGCGAGGTCCCGCCTGGCGCGCCAGGCCTCTGGCACGCCAGCCCAGCAGGCGGTCTCCGCGAGCCAGTCTCGGTACCTCTCCAGTCTGAGCTGGTGGACCCTGTGCACCTCCCTCAAGGCCGCCTCGGCCTCCCGTACCGAGGCGTCGGGCCGGATCCTGGGGGCGTCCTCGCTGGCCCTGGCGACGACCTTCGCGACGTGGCCCACGTAGCTCCTGAGGGCCTGCCGGGGCAGGCCGAGGTGGAGCACTGGGGGCGGTGAGAGGGTCGCCTTCCCCTGGGCGACGGGGGAGCTACAGGAGGGGGGGGGAGACGGGAAGGAGGAGGAGGAGGAGGATGGAGGAGGAGGATGGAGGAGGAGGATGGAGGAGGAGGGAGAGGAGGAGGAGGAGGAGGAGGAGGAGGAGGAGGAGGAGGAGGAGGCGGCGGCGGCGGCGGAGGAGGCGGCTAAAAGACGGAGCCCCTCGAGAGGCCAGCCCGTCGAGGCGACGACCAAGAGAAGAGCTGCACACCGAGCGCCCGGAGGCGCCGCACGGCCGAGGAGGCCGCCAGAGGAGCCTGATGCGGAGTCCCTCGTGGGGCCCGCCAGCCGAGGCGACCAAGGAGGAGCAGGAGGAGGAGGAGGAGGAGGACAAGCTAGGAGCTCTCGCGTCATGTCTGACGCCCTGCCCCTCCCCCTCCCATCCCTTGCCATGGCGCGGATCTCCCCTCGATCCACCCAATCGGGTGTCGCAGCATGGCATAGCATTTACATGGCATAGCATGGCGTCGAAGATCAACGCGAAGCATGACATTGCATGGCGTGGCGACGCCCCAAAGTGGGGGCTTCTGCGGCCCAATAAATCAACGAATCGGCACCGAATGTGTAATCACTTCCGATGGTTTCTTCGGGAGGCCATTCTCTAGATGTTGGGGCCTACTTGGAAGGACCGAAAACCATGCTGGGGCATGGAGCTCGAAATAATGACATCTGCGCTGCAGCAGGAGCACGATTCGGAACGAGCGGAAGCGCGGAAATGAGGCCAGCGCTGCAGCGGGAGCACGATTTCGGAACGAGCGGTAGCCCGAAAATGACGCCAGCGCTTCAGCGAGAGCAGACTTATTTATTTATATATATACATACATACATACATATATGTATATACTTACATATATAAATGTATAGATGCATCTATATATATACTATTGCTTAACACACACACACACACTCTCTCTCTCTCACACACGCACACACACGCACACACGCACACGCACACGCACACGCACACGCACACGCACACCACCACACACACACACACACACACACACACACACACACACACACACACACACACACACGCACACACACACACAAAACAAAGCACGCACACACACACACACACACACACACACACACACACACAGAAAAACAAAACGGAAACCCTGTGCGAAAAAACAGTACGCGGAGGGGGGGCCGACATTCCCCGGACGCCACCTGGGGAGAGAGGAGAGTAGAAATCATATTGTGTAATTGTGGAGGGGGAGGGAGGAGGAGGAGGAGGAGGAGGAGGA
>CAUYUJ010008125.1:429333-455002 GCA_963575745.1 Prorocentrum cordatum | reverse complement strand
TCTTTCCAAGCGCCACCCGTGGCCGCGCTGGCGAGACCGAAACCTCGTGGCACGTCAGCTCGACAGAGCAGACCGCCTTGACGAGGTGCGCCTCTGGCACCAGAACGGCCTCTGGCCGCGGTTCCGACTTCACGAGAGCCTTCACCATCCGCGCGCCCGTCTCCATCCCCGCCAGCTTCCTTGCGCGCCGCTCCTCCTGGACCAGGTCGGGCGCCAGGCGCACCGCGGGAGCACGCCCGCCGAAAATAAACTTCTTCGGTGCCGCTTTCTTCGGCGCACCCTCTTCTCCCTCCTCCTTCTCCTCCTCCTCCGCTGCCCCCTCCTCCTCGGCCCCCTCTCCAGAGCTCGGCTCGTCCGACGTCCTGGCCCTTGCCGCAGCCGACCTCGGCGACTCAGGATGTATGGGCACAGACCCCGGCTTAGTATATGCGGGCACGAAGCCGGGGACCCTGCTGACGGGCTCGGGGCGCGGGAAGAAGGACTTGCGCGGGCTTGTGGGGCGCCACGGGCCCGGCGAGCTCGAGTGCCCCTGCTGCGACGCCGGCGGAGATGGAGGCCGCGGCGGGCCCGCCTCGTCCACGCCCTTGCCCCGGATGCTGGCGGTGGCCATGAGGAGGCGCGACGAGGCGGGAAGCGGCGCCATCGCTCCCAGCGACGGCGTGCCTGCGGAGCGCCGCCGTCGTCGCCGTGCACCACGCGGCTGCCACGACGGCGGCGGCGAGCGGCGGCGGGTGGCGAGCGGCGGCGGGTGGCGAGCGGCGGCGAGCGGCGGCGGGCGGCGGAGGGCGGCGTGCGGCTGCGGCGGCGGCGCGCTCGCAGCCCGGGCGCCCAGCGGCTCCACGACCGGCCTGGCGGCGCTCGCGCCGAACGCCGCCGGGGCCGCCGGCCGCTTCTTCAGCGCTGGCGAAGGCGCGGCGGCCGCGGCGCGCTGGGGCACGCCCCCGGCTGCTGGTCGAGGCCGCTCCTTGGCCCGGCTCCTCCTCCTCCTCCTCCTCCTCCTCCTCCTCCTCCTCCTCCTGCTGCTCCTGCTGCTGCTGCTGACCATGTCAATGCTGCCCATGCTACTGCTGTTCCTTCTCGCCCTCCTCGCCTGGCGTCCGCATCGAGGTCAGTTAATTTCGCGAGTCGCGACCCGTGATGCGCCATGAGAGGCTATGTTCGAACCACCGCGCCGCCGCCTTTGACAAGGGCACATCTCTGACCCAGGTGGCGAGCACGGTTATGTGCGCGCCCATGGGGGTGACCGACCTTACCCTCCTGATGTTCTGCTCCTCCTCCTCCTCCTCCTCCTCCTCCTCTTCCTCCTCCTCATTGTCTTATTATTATTAATATTATTATTTTTATTAGTATTATTATTATCAATAATAATAGTATTATTATTATTATTATTATGAGTATTATTATTATTATTAGTAGTAGTAGTAGTAGTATATCATTGTTATTATTATTAGTATTATTAGTAGTAGTAGTATTAGTATTAGTATTACCATTATTATTATTATTACTATTATGATTAGTATTATTATTAGTAGTAGTAGTAGGAAACGTATTATTATTAGTAGTATTATTAGTATTATTATTATCATCAGCATCATGATTATTGCTTACTAAAATTGTTATTACTAGTATTATTATTAGTAGTAGTACTATTAGTAGTATTAGTATTATTAGTATTATTCGTATTATTATTAGTATGATTATCATTCTTATTATTATTATCATTATTAGTATGATTATTATTATTACTACTATTAGTATTGGTATGAATATTAATAATAATACTACTAAGAATAATAGTAATGTTAATGATATTATTAGTATTAGTATGAGTAGTGGTATTATAAGTAGCATCAGTATTAGTATTATTGATACTATTATTGTTAGTAATAGTATTCTTCCTATTCGCACTATTAGTATTATTAATACTACTATTACAATAGTATTATCAATGTAGTATGATAATTAATATTCTTATTACTAGTATTAGTAATATCATTATTACTAGTATTAGTATGATCGTTGTTATGAAAATTATTATGAATAGTATTATCCTTATTATTACTACTACTAATATTATTCCTCCTCCTCCTCCTCCACCTCCTCCACCTCCTCCTCCAGCTCCTCCTCCTCCTCCTCCTCCTCCTCCTCCTCCTCCTCCCTCCTCCTCCTCCCCTCCTCCCTCCTCCCTCCTCCCTCCTCCCATCCTCCCTCCTCCTCCTCATCATCCTCCTCTCCTCCATCCTCCCTCCCTCCGTCCCTCCCTCCTCCCTCCTCCCCCCTCCCTCCCTCCCCTCCTCCTCCCCCCTCCTCCTCCTCCTCCTCCTCCTACTCCTCCTCCTCCTCCTCCTCCTCCTACTCCTCCTCCTCCCTCCTCCTCCTCCTCCTCCTCCTCCTCCGACACTTCCTCCTCGTCATCATCATCATCATCATCATCATCATCATCATCATCATCATCATCATCATCATCATCATCATCATCATCATCATCATCATCATCATCATCAGCATCATCATCATCATCAGCATCATCATCACCATCATCATCATCATCATCATCATCATCAGCATCATCATCATCAGCATCATCATCATCAACATCATCATCATCAACATCATCATCATCCCCCTCTGTCCACCTCCTCCTCATCCTGTTCCGCATGCTCATCATCATCCTCTTCTTAACAGTATATGACTAGCATTGTGAAGATGATAAGTCGTCTTCTTAGTATGTGTATTATTAGAAAGGATAGTATTGCTACGTGTAGTATGCATACTAGCTTCCTTCGCATTGCGATTATTATGAGTCGTAGTCTGATCCGTAGTCGTATTACTACTGTGTTATTAGTGGTGGTATGTATAATTGTTAACAGTATCATTTGTACTCCCGGCGTTACCAGTACTAGTGCTAGCACTAGTATTAGTAGTAGTAGTAGTAGTAGTAGTAGTAGTAGTAGCATGGCATTGCTAGTGTTACCAATACCCATGTGATCGTTAGTAGCACCGTGCGTGGGAATGTGATTCGCAATCCTAATAGACCATCTCTACCCGCAAAATGGATAGTACCCGTACGTCTTCTTACATGTAATTATACTACAGATAAAACTAAAACACACATATGACTCTAAGGTTTAATACCCATAGTATTGATAGTGTTGTTGTAAGTAGCAGCACTAAGTATTAGCATTAACATTGTTACCATCATTAATGATAGCAGTCAGAATACAAGTGTTAGCCCGATAAAGATTACTACTACTATCAGGTATGATATGAGTGCTCGGATTCGTATGCTGAGTGGTATTGATATTACTCTTAGCGATCGTAGCCCGAGTCGCCTTCTCAAGATGACTGTATGGCTTATGAATACTTCAGGTTCGTGCTATTCGTATTAGTACACGTCCTCCTAGTGCGCTTCGTAACCATACGAGTATTAATGCTACTCGTAGTGTTTTCCTCATATTGACACTATGTTTATCACTAGCTTTAGAATCGTAGCATCATGAATGTTGCCCTTCTGAAGAAAAAAACGTATGATGATAATGCACCGTTTTGTTAGTAATGTTGATCGCGATGGTAATATACCTCCCCCATCGCCTCCTCCTCCTCCCCCGCCTCCTTCTCTTCTTCCTCCTCCTCCTCCTCCGCCTCCTCTTCATCCTCCTCCTCCTCCTGCTCCTCCTCCCCATCTTCTTCTTATGAATAATAATAATAGTGATTATTCCTCCTCATCATCCTCCTCCGCTTCCTCCTCCACCCCCCCCTCATCATCCTCCTCCTCTTCCTCCTCTTCCTTCTCCTCCTCCTCTTCCTCCTCCTCCTCGTCCTCCTCATCCCCCTCCGCTTCCTCCTCCTCCTTTTCCTGTCCCGCTTCCTCTTCCGTTTCCTCGTCCTATTCCTCCTCCGCGTTTTCCTCCTCCAGTTCCTACTGCTCTTAAGTGTCCTCCTCATCCTTCTCCTTCTCCTCCTCCTCCTGTGTTTCCTCCTCCTCCACCTCATCCTCCTCCCCCTGTGTTTGGTAGTACTAGCGTTATGATTCTTAGTAGTAGTATATAATTCATGTTTCGTAATACTGTTCATGTTCAAGTTTTCCGTGTTACTCTCCAAATAGGCTTGCCCTATAGGAGTTCTAGCTCAAACCCGACTAGTTGGTTTGTTGACCCCCCCCTAATTCCTATGCCCCACCCCCACCCCCCATCCCCTTAATTCCTATGGCTATGCTGATGCCTATGTATATGACGATGCTTCCCCCTAACTCCTGTGCCTACGCCGATGCCTATGCCTATGCCTATGCCTATGACTATGCATCCCCCTAACTCTTATGCCTACGCCGATGCCTATGCCTATCCCTATGCCTATACCTATGCGTATGCATATGCCTATGCTCGTTTGCGCCTGCTTGCTTCCGTTTGTTTGCTTGCGCTTGCTCGATGGTGCTCCTCCCATCCTCCTCCCGTCCTGCTCGCGTCCTCCTTTCGTCCCCCTCACATCCTCCTCGCGTCCTCCTTCTGTCCTCCGATCAATTTGGAGTCAACGCTGGCTGATATCACTAGTATTGTTCATTCGTGTTGTTCTTTTGTTCATTATGATTAATGTCATTACGATTCCAAGTATTAGAATTGGTATTGGCATTACCATCAGTATGAGCACCATTCCTCATCAGTGGTACTAGCATGAGCAATGTCATTATTTGCACTTGTCTAATTACTATCGCTGCCATTGGTACTATCCGTCGTGTTAATAGTTTTGTGCGTTGTATTATGACTTTGAATATTCGTATTATTACTATCCGTATAAAAATGTTCATTGGTATTCGTTGTGTTCGTCGTTTTCTTCGTCGCCATCCTCCTCCTCCTCCTCCTCTTTCTCCTCCTCCTCCTCCTCCTCTTCGCCCTCCGTTTCTTTGTCCTTTTCCTCACCCACCTCCATTCATTTTCTTTTGTATCTATATATTAGGACGAGAAAAATCTATTGACACAACGTGCTATTGATACGTTCCGGAGATTCCGGGATTTCTAAAAACCTTCGCGCGGGGTACACTTTGCGTCGAGTATTGTCTACTCTGGCTGGCGCCGCTGGTCGGCCACCCATTCTCCATCGAGTGGTCGCCCGTAAGGGGCTGTTTGGCAGTTGCTGACCCCCCTTTTCGTTGCCGAGCGCGGGGGGGGCGGTGGCGCACCGTCCCATCGCCCGCCGCCGCGCACCGCGCGCCTCGGTGGATTCCCAAAGACCTGGCAAGGCAAATCATGCGCGACTCTGGAAAAGTCCCAGGGGGTAAAAATGAACAAATCCGGGAACGTTTTTGAACATGTCCGGCCTACTTCAATACCAGAACAGTTTTTGAAAATTTCTGGGGCCGGTTTTGAAAAATTCCAAAGTCCATTTTGAAAAATTCCGGATTTCAGAATTCTTCAGATGTCCTGCGCGGCGGGCGCATTCCACCCCTCAAAACTGTGTTTTTTTGAAAATTTCCGGGCTCCTTTTTGAAAAATTCCCGAACCGCTTGCGCAAGAAAAAGGCGGAAACGTTTTCTGACACATTCTGCAATCCAGAAATAATGTCCGGGCGGTCTGACGGGCGAGGCCGGCTGATTCACGCGCCGCGCCGCGCGCGATTGGGCGCAGCGCGCGCCGCGCGTTGCGCCCGCGAACAGCACTCGAAGGGGCTACCTCGAAAACAGCACCATGGCAGCTGCGACTCCCGGACTCCCCAAGAGCAACACAGCATGCAGCTTGGAATCTTCGAGGGCGCTCCGATGCGCGAAAAATGCACCGCGAACATCGCGAAAAGAACCTGCGCGACGGAATGCGCTCGACCATTCGTCCCTGGAACTCGCGCGGAAGAACAGGAAAACCTGGAAATCTGGAAAACTATCAATATCAATACTTCATGCTCCTTTGATATACACAAATATGAACTAGAAATCCCTGTCGCACCCCGAAGCGGGCGTTTCTCCTGATATTTCCTCATCAGTTGTAGCCCTGAAGCTTAAACATTATCACAGATGGGGGGCGGGTCGTTTTCAAAATGTGGTTCTCTCCTTAGCGACGCGCGCATTCGATTCAAACATGTGCAACAGCTTCACACATGGAGGGCGGGTCATTTTCAAAATGTGGTTATCGCCTGGGCGCCGCGCACATTCATTGTAAACAATGGCAAGAACTTCGCGGATGATGGGCGACCTGTTTTCAAAATGTAGTTCTCGCCTTAGCGCCGCGCGGATTCGTTGTAAAAAATGCAAAGAGCTTCAGGGACCGAGGGCGATCCGTTTTCAAAATGTGGTTCTCGCATTAGCACCACGCACATTCGTGGTGAAAATGGAAAGAACTTCACGGATTGAGGGCGATCCGTTTCAAAATGTGGTTTTTGCCTTATCGCCGCGCGCACTCGTTGTGAAAGAACAAAAGTTTCACGGATTGAAGGCAGTTCCTTTTTAACATGTGGCTCTCGCACTAGGGACGCGCACCTTCGTTTTTTTGAAAGAATATGCAAGTTTCACGGGTTCCCATGGTCAACGTACCTGAAATTGCGTTTTGGAAAAGCTCGGGGCTTTGAGGGTGCAACAATTACGCTGGTTCGCGGCGTTGAAGTCCCAGGAATGGCCTTCTGACACGATTCCGGATCGTCAAGACGCAACAATCAAGTTGATCCGTGGCATTGACGTCCCGAAAACAATGTGTTGGCATGATTCAGGATATTCAAACGGTTCTGTTTCAACGAGACAGCTCCCTTTGTGAAAATCAACCGCTGTAGTGGCCTATGAAAAAAAGGAGCTTGGAGGGAGGGTTTATTCCAACATCGTTGATGGTGGTTGGGTTTACATTGGTCCTCCTCCTCCTCGTCCTCTTCCTTCTGTTCCTTCTCCTCCTCAACCTCATCCTCCTCCTCATCATCATCATCAGCACCATCATTGCCATCATCATCAGCATCATCACCATCAGCATCACCACCACCACCACCATCAGCATCACGTGCATCAGCATCACCAGCGTCATCAACATCAGCATCGTCACCATCATCCTCATCAGCACCATCATCATCATCATCATCATCAGCATCATCATCATAATCCACGTGCTCCGCCTCTGCATCCTCCTCATATTCCTCCTCTGCCGCCCCATGCAAATCCTGGAAAAGGAATTACACGGGAACGAGCCGATGTCTCTGTCGTGGGCTAAGCAGACGTAAGCTCCACAAGCAAAATGATTGAGCCAAACAGCGTCCGCAACGACGACCATCCAGCTACTACACACAGCTATGCTTCTCACCCAGTCGTAAAATCATGTTCTGCCCCCCCCCCCATTCAGGTGATAAGCCGATTGACCAGACGACGAACTGCAAGTTGTAAAACAACCTGGATGATAACCCTAAGTCGCTACAACTGCACCACTCTCAGGCCAGCCCAACGAATCTAGAAGTTAAAATGGGGTTGGTTGCAAGATCGTACCACAGCACTGGCAACAGGCGACTACGGTTTGGGCGCAAATGCTCAGACTTGATACATGTGATACACGAGTTGAAATGCACCGCGCAGTGCTCCGGCACGCTCAGACTGACTACCAGATTCGGTAGTTCTGTTCATTAACATCTTCCGTCATACTGATCAGTTAAAGGCGCATGGGAAGAGGTAGTAATGCTACCTGACGCCGGCGCCTGCCCAGCGCGCTAATTGGAGGCGCGGATGCCCCGCCGCCCGCATTCGCAGCGCCCGATGGCGCGCTGTCGGGAGTGGACGCGGGCAGGCGCCCATCGGGTCGCGCATTGCCGCGCCGTTCTCAGCTTTGTCGACCTGCTGCTGGACAACCAAACAATCAAAGTCGCCCTCGCGCATCCTCCAAGGGGCCTCGTCGACAATGATGTTGCGCATGCCAAATGCCTCCCGCAATAGTCGATCTGCGTTAGGCCCTGCCGGAGACACTCGGCCCCTCGATTAACTCGTCGCCCGCGCATGAGTCGGTCTGCTACCTTCCTCCACTTAACCAATTTGAAATCGGACGCTGGCAGCCATGACTGCCATCAGACACCTCCTGTCCTAACTTTGCACCACGCGGCGGACATCTCGCTCGCTTGACTGACGAGAACGCGACATGGCCTCGAGTCGAGAGCGCAATGCTGCCTGGAAAACTCGACCTCGATGGGCGGTCCGATACCAGGCGGTCTGCGACGCGTCGCGGCCGTCGCGCTGCAGCTCGCCCCTCGGCAACGGTTGCGAGCCATGATATGGCTCTACATAAAGAGCACACCATCTGCGAACTTGGCGAAGAATTCGGCCAGCTCCTTCGCGGCGAATAGTATGGCCATCATTCCAGATCAAATCTCATAACGATTACCATATGATTCCTCGTAGAAAACTTCAACGCCGAGAACCAACCATCGAGCTACCGACCCACAACATGCCGAGCATGGTTGTGCACATGACGGGTAACTCTTCCTGCATGTCTGGCGCAGTTTGGACGTCGACTTGCGCGCTGGGAACACGGCGGTGGGGACTCCACCAATTTCTCTCGCCGACATGCGCGAACGTCCAATCAGAGTCGATCGGCATTCCCAGGGCAGAAATTGTGGCGTGACTTCAACTGCAAGCGGCTGACCTGCGATAACAAAGAGTCGCGATGGCCAACCTATGCTCGCTTTGCCGCTCACACCACTGTGGAGGGCAACGAAGTAAAGGCATCGGCAACAGTCGGCGCGCGCCCTGGCAACCAAAACGGCAACTGTTAGCTCACTTCGAATGGAATCCACTTTCCGGCAACCGCAGAAGCGCCACCAGAACCGCGCGAGCGAAAACCTCGACGGCCCTTGCATTCGCCCTGTTCTCTAGCGCGAGCGCTGGGAACCGGGCTCGCGCAGGGCCCGCCAGCGGCGGGGGTGGCCCAGCGCCGCCCCCTGCCGCCGGCGGCCCAATCGCCGCTTTCAAATGGCCACCTGCTCCGAGCACGCTCATCGGCCTTCGGCATTTCGTTCACTGACTTCCCCCGCCTGGGAGGACCCTCCCGCGAAGCGCCTGGCGCAAGAGGAAGCGGGTTGTCGAGGTTGGCCAGCGGAGGTTCTGCAAGTCCTGGAAATGGCGCCCGCTTCGACGTTACTGGCCAACGTCTTCGGGGCTGCCTTCCGCACAGGCGCCGGCATGAGCATGCCCCGCTAGCTCGCCGGGGGCGGCACCGCAACGCCAGCCTCGGGGCCAATGACCTCTCGCGCGCCTTTCCATCGTGAACTGAGCAAGCCCGATATATCATTTTAATCGGTGGCCGCCCCCACTTTGGCGCGACGAAGGGCCAGCCCGGGTTCCTGTTGGACTGCATCGCCAACCTGGCCCGTTAACGCGATGGCGGGCACGAAGTCAGCTATTTTGCGGCGCAACGTCGCTGGCCTGCCCAGGCCGCCCCCGTCCACGCCACGGCGCAACGGTGGGGGGTTGGCATCCTACGTCTACGCCTGGAGAAGTCCGAGCTCGTCGATCCGCCGAACACTCAACTCGTTGCAACGCATAACCCCGCTCGGCGCCCATCTTCTCATAGTCGTCGTTGACCAGCGCGCGGGCGCGCCTCTCACCACGGAAGCATCTGGCGCCCGCGACGTCGGCGCCGCGGCACGCGTCGGCAACGGCCTCAAGGACAACAGCCTGGGCACCGAGGCGATCCATAACCCGCCGATCTGCAGCCTTCTCCGCGAGGCCGCCCATCGCCGCCGGTCCGGCGTCGACAAACAAGCTGACACCGGGGCCATCTGAGACCCCACGGGCCACAGCAGTGGCAACAGCGGCGCTGGCAGAGGAGGTAGCGAAAGGATTATGGCAACGCATTTGCCGCAAGCGCTCGGCAGGCAAATGGCGGCGGCAGTTTAGCATTCATCGCTGTTGCTGACCTGCGTATTCCTGAAAATGGTAGTTGGTTAATGTTGTACATGTTTTTAATCGGGGTATCATTGTTAACCTACATGGTCAGTGCATCGGCTGGGTTGTCGCTGGCGTCGTTTCACGACCATGTATCCTCTCCTGATCCTGGAGCCATGTGCGATGGTTGCGCTAGCACCACTTTTGATCACTACCTGCGTTCCGATGTCGTAATCTCGCAATACCGCCTGAATTCGTAACCTGCCAGATCCTCTTTCTACCATCCGCAATGCCCAGCCTCTCCACATGAGAATGCAATAACGATTTGCGTCGTGCTCCAAGATCTGATGATATGCTCACCCCACATAGTCACTCCCCCGCATGACGTGTTACTGTGTTTCTCGCATCCAGCATCATCCGCGTCGGTCCAAATCACTAGATACCTTTGTAAAGAAGCTGCGCTTAAATCGAGTTCTCGAATATTCACCGAACGCCCCAAGGTTATCCCAAGCTCCGGGCGCGGGTCTGCCTTGCACCTCGCAAGCTCGCCCACTGCAACTTGCATGTCTGGCCGGTCTCGAGCTCGGCATGGACCCTGGCAACAAACGCCTGCTATTTCTTCACACCATACGGGGGCAACTGAAGGCGACCCAAGCCATCCCCCACGCCCACCACATCACATTTGGACTGCGCAAGGCTTCCCTCTAGAGCCCGCGGCCCAACGACCGCCGCCAGCTGCGCGCGCCCCAGAAGAGGCCCCTGGCAACTTGCGGAAAATGCAACCGCAAAGGGTCGGAGAAAAGCATTGTCATAAAACCAAGAACGCGCCTCATATACACCCACACCTGTGTTTCGCGCACACACAAACTGCCGCGCGCGAAATTCCCCCGGACATTGCTCAGACCCCGCCATCGCGGACGCGCAACGGCGCAAGTTCATAAACGCAAGAACGCGCACATGAAACGCTGCACCTGGCGCGCTTGATTTCACCGCCCACTCCTAATTGCAACTGCTCACCGAGACTTCGCTCGGCCGCTTTGTACCATGACGCGACCTCATTCCATTCAATGATCCTGCTGAGTACTCCGATGGACTGCTCCACTTCCTTTGAACTCCTGGCCCTAGCCTTCACTTCACCTCGGTTTCGAAGCCCTCGTCAAACCGGTCAGGGTTGACACCCCTGCCTTGCAGGGCGCAGTCCTCGCCGTGAATGTTTAACTATAGCGTGCTCTTCCTGCGTTCGAATGCACATGGCGACGCTAACCCACTGCCGCAGCCAATTTTTTCCCAGCGAAATCCACGCAACAATTTCCCCGCGTGCTCGCTGCATCCGAAGCTCCACGCACGCACTTGCGCAACGGCCCGCTCAATCCTGGTTCGAATCTGCTGCGCGGGGACTAAAAAATACGCGCCCGCGGCGTCAGCGCGTGAAAGAAGGCGACCCCGCGTCGGCGAATCCGATACTCACCCATCTTTCTCTTCCCACGTCGTTGAATCCCATGCCTCTAATCACCGCTGCGGAGAAGAGTAACTCTTGCTGTTCTAGGGGCGGGGCGGCCACGAACGTGCGCTTGTCTTCTGAGACGTGCTCAACTTGTTGCGCCAGCAAACTGGGCCAACACTCAAGGTTGGTCTCGTCTCTCTCATTCACGCTTATCCGCAAAATCCCGATCGGGTCCCTTGTTCCAACAACCTCCCAAAACACATCCACCCACATTTCCGCAACCACCACGCTGCCCTGAAATGCCCAAGTTCTCCCCGCCTGGCTTCCACAAGCAGTTCATGGTTAAGCTCAGCCCCTCAGACATTAGACTGCGCTTGTTTCCTACCGCCCCCGCTGTGATGAACAGCGAGTGCATCCTCTCGCGCGATCGGGCCCGCGTGCCCGATTTCTCCGCAAGGCTCACGCATGCCCGGCAATTGAACCAATCCTCATACGCGCACTCGTCGTATTCCCATGCGCGTGGTTGCATTGCCCAGATGGCTAAGTATTCGAACGTTGCTCCGATGTCTGTGGGCTCTCCTCTGAGCTGTCTCCAATTTCCTTGCCTGTTATTTCGTTGGCCAGCCAGTCTACACTGAGTTGTCCAGCATTTCGGCTATACGCCAGAGTGACCCTGGGTATTAAAGACCTTTGGTGCGCGGCTTTTGGGGGGCCGCGGGAGGGCCACACCTGGGCGCGCATGCAGCTGCTACTGTTTCGTTATCAACCATCTGGGGACCCATCTGCGCCCGCGCCCAAAAGTCACTCCTGCGAAAGGTCAATCTTACGTCTCGTCGAAGCATTGCGGCAACTCCTCTGGTACACCGATTTCATGTCGGGCCCTGTTCCCCCAGTAGATCAAGCCGTCGAGTACTGAAATTGCGGATTGCCCCTGCGTTTACGTCGCGGCCTCGCAGGTTGCCCGATCCGCTGCAAATTCATCGGACCAGAACGAGCACCCGGCGCGGCCGCCCAGCTTCATGCGCCTTACAGGCCCTGCCGGGATGGCCCAGCATAACTTATCCGGATACACCTCGGACCCTCTGGTTCTCCCACCCAACTAACTCCACGCGCCAGCATTTCGGACGCCTCAAGCTGACATCCATTCCGAAGTAGGCGCTGCTCGTCATAGACCGCGCGGTTTGCTCCACACCTGAATTCTTTCATCTGCGCATGCGTTTGAGATCAAACAGGCACATGTCACCCCCGTAGACGTTGACGACTTGTTGCTGGAGTACTCCTTGAACCAAGCTCGCAATCCAACGAGAGACTCCAGCCGGATGTTCACATGGAAGATACGACCCATTACGTCGCTAAACTTCGCATAACTCCATGACAAACTTTGAGATGTTTAACTCGGCGCTCGAACAGTTCCCTGATTACGTCAGCTCCTGATCTTGCGATGTCGAACGTCTGATGCCTGCGGAACGCTGAGCGCATCGGGCTCACGATCAGTAGGGGCGCAGCATTTATTTTGATGATCTCCTTTGCTTTACTTCGCGTAACATCACTACTCAAGGCCCATGGGTTACCCTACCCAACACAAGTGGCCAGGTCCATGCCGAACCCAGGCACGAGTCCGACACGTTCAGCCACGCCCGTTACCCCGACGGAAGGGCAGGATTCACTCACGTGTGTCTGCACAGAACGCCGACCCTGTCCATTCACTCTAACGGCTATTCTGATTCCATCCACCTCGCGGATCGCTTGCGTTTCCTGACCGATCAACCATTCTGCGGATCTTATCAGTTAGCCCGGGCGCGCAAAGTCCCAATCGCACTTCGCCCATGTTCCCAACCCCCCCTCCTTCAAAATTCCCGGACTTGTCCGCGGGTCTGTCGCCGAGGTCAAGTGCTCCACCCACGCCTTCAGGCTTCCAGTATACCTACTGTCGAGATTGGCCGCGATGCATCTGGCGCTTGGCCTCTTGCCACATCGCCGCCATCTTTTTCATTCACTCAGATTCTGCCAATCCTGCCCGATCTTCTCCTAACTCACGCCATCCTACTACCCCCCTTCATCTTCGTCTCTCTGGCAACGCGAATGGGATCCCCGAACTTGCATTTCTGTCCGTTAACACTCGCTGACGGGCACCGATCTGGCACGCATAATCCCCCCCCCCCGATGCGATGCTGTCGCATCGCTCCGTTGTTCCTAAGTGCGCGTGCGCCGGGCAATTCAAATCCGATGTTCCTTCTGAGTGATGGCTGATTTTCCTCTTCGCCGATTTGCGACTCTCGAGTAAGGCGGGCGGCAGCTAACCTCTAGTAGGCGCTCGGATTATCGCGGCTCTGTAACCACTCGAAAACGCGCGCTCGACACCCCGCGCAGCGCGGTCCGCGCCCAGCATCTCCCCCATCTAGCGCCCTACAAGCATAACAGCAGGGGGCCCGACCCATGGCCAAATAGGCTGAGCTTTTAGCCGCAACTCTGGCCAATACTGGCTTCATGTAAACGGCCTTGTCTGCGCTGGAACCACTTGCAATCGGAGCAACACCTCTTGCTTGGACGTCGCGTCCTGCAGCGTTCGGGCCCGGCTGGCACGACACCTCTCATATGTTAGAAACTGTTTCGACGTTCCAGATTCTGCCCCGCCCACCTCCTTCCGCCTTGAAGCGACTGCCCACGCGGGTGGTCAAAACAAGCTCTTGGATGACTCGGCATCTAGCGCAAGATGCCAACCATGGAATTAAGGCATGATTGTCTCCAAACTCCGTTGTAGACTCGCCCCCCAACGCAATAGCCAGTGTCCTGACTTGCCCATGTACAAGTCCAACGTCTCTTCCACCTTCTCCGTTCGCCTGCGAGTCCCCGATCGGACAATATTCAACTCCCATGTTCAAATCGCGCGAGTCTTTCCACTGCCACTGCAGATGCAGCGATCGCTGGCCCACCGTCACTCGTCAGAATGACAAGACATGGCCAGCGATCGAGACCACGTCAGTCATGGCCTTCACATAATACGGGCCTGGCCCCATCCTCAACGCCACCGCGCCCCATGTTAGATTCAGAGGCCAACAGCGCATAACTAACATTGGGTCGCCATTGTTCATCTCCTTCTTCCCAATCACCCCCGCGACGTCTAGCCACGCGCTGTCCGCAAAGATGGCGGGAGCCCCTGCGGCCGACCCCCCTGGCCTCTCGCCGTTTTCCGTCGCCCCCCCCCCCCCCCCCCCGACAACAAAAAAAGAAGAAGAGAGGAACGCAGTGGGGGCGCCGACTTGGACGCGGAAAGGGCGCGGCGCTATGTCGCTCTACTTCTCCTTCATTGGGGCTTAAAACACGGGGCGCATGCGGAGGCGATTCCGCTTCCTCGGCCGCGAACGGGCCCTCCGCGACGCGCAACTCGCGGCCCGCCCCCCCCCCCCCCCCCCCCCCCCCCCCGCCACCCCCTTCGCCATGCCCCCCCCCCCCCCAATTGACAAACGCCAGTTCGGGGCTCACGGGCGCTCGCGGAATGAGAAGAACACGCCCTCCACGGACCCCTGCCTCGGAGAAAAACCCAGCGGGCCCCCGCCCTCTGAAGTTGAACCCCATTCGGTACTCTCAGGTTATATGGGAACGCACCTCCTCGCACGCACACTGCGGCCCGCTGCCCCGAAGCCCCGCGCCCCAGGCAACTGCGGGGGCGCCCCTTCTCGCCACGGCCCTAAACTACTCGGCCTCGCGCCTCAACCGCTACCGCCGCGGATCCCAACACCTTCACCCACGCTGGCCACGTGGATGGGCGCGCCGGCTTCGGTCGACTCGCGCGCGCCCCCGACAGCGACCCCCCCGCCATAGTTCTCGATGAACGCGCGGCCTGCAGCGCTGTAGCGCCCCCTGGCCCTGGGTGACTCTGTCGGTTTAACTGGGGAATGAACTCCACCTTCTGCCAGCAATACTGCGCCGCGCGCTCCAGAGCCCGCCATTATGACGACAACCTCAACCCCCCCCCCGCGTCTTCCGCGCGGCCGCGCGGGGGCGCTCGTCGGGCGCGGCAGGTCTGGAGATGAAACTCCACGCGTTGCTTGCCACCCACAATTGTATCTTGCGCGCTTCCAGGTCGGACGCACAACTCGGGCTCTTAACTGCTCAGATTCCAAGCGACATCTGCGCGAAGAACGGGCCGAGGCACTTGCGACTGCGACGAGATGAACTGGATGAACCCCGCGAGCCTCACGAGCGCCAATGACCGGAGAAAGGGCGAGGGGATAAAGGGTGAATGCCACTAGGCGGGCGGCGCCCATTGCGCAGGTCATCCTGGGCCTTCTTGGAAACCGCACGGGGGCATCTGCGGCCGCGTTGGAGCCGCGCCGGGCCACTGCTGCAGACCGCCAGCGCCGTCTCGGGGCGGCGCCCCCGAGGCGTCTTGCAAGGTTGCGGAGCCTGCTCGAAATAATATTGGGTTTGCCCTGGGCCGCAAACGCGGTGATCTCAAGCTTCAAGAAAGATGGACGTCGGCGGTGACCACATCTACCCCACGGGGGGCACTTCGGAAATCACCGCGACATCTTGGGGCTACGTCAGGGCCGCGGCGGCGGCAGCGGCGAAATCGGCGGGCCGCTTGAATTCGCGCGCACCTGCCTGTCGACCTTCGCGCTTGCCCCATTCCGTTGGGCCCGCTCGCCTAACCCCGATGGGGGGGGGGGGGGGGGCAGGTCGCATCGACCCCGCGACATCTGGACAGCAGCTGACATAGCGAAATGTCAGGGGCCTCGGCTGCCCCTCCGAGCTTTGCCTGGCCAGACCATGTTTCACTGTTTCGCCCAATCTCATGTGCGCCTTTTTCATTAAACTTGGCCGCTAACTGGTCATCTTCATCTTCACCGCGCGTTCACAATATTCTCTGTCCCCTATGGGCACGAAACCTTTTTGGAACCGTACTCATAGCCGTTTTCCTGAGTTTCCGTTTCCATCACCTCGAACCGTCCCTTTAAATGTACTGCCCATATACCATTCGGGCCCCTCTCTTCTAACTTCCTTGCCTTTCTGCCATATCACTATCCGGGACCTTCCCGTTGTTTGCTGCAGTGGGACAAAAGTCGCCACAGTTGTAACACGTGAGCACCGTCAAGCGGCAACCACTTCTCCCTCCCCAGCACGCGCCCCTACACCAATTCCAGCTTGAGTCAAGCCGCAAACAACCTTCTGCGTCAATGCATCCTTCCACGTTCCACACCTCATTGGCGTCCCCGGGTCTGCGGCTACACTCGTTGACGCCGCTCGCTCCTCCGATGCCCATCGCGTCATGATTCTCGGCCCCATCCTCGCATTTGAGATAGAGCTTCTAATAACTCTCCTGCGTTAACGAATCCGGGGCCTTGAAAAATCTCGAAGCCAATCCACATACCAATCTCCAGCGTGAGGCATCATTGCCCGTTGCGCAGCGACGCGAAAGGCGAGGTTCAGTGAGCATGTTAGACCGTGCTTCCCACTTCTTCGACTAACGCAGACCATTGTTCCAACCGGGTTGCAACGTCACCGGTCTTCTTGGGTTTGTCTGGGGCCATTGCCAAGATCAGATTGGCTGATAGGAACAATCCCGCTCCGACAGAAGACCGCTTGTAGCTGTATGTCAGCATATACAGACATAGTGTGTATACATACATATATATATATGTATGTTGGTGCGCCTGCAGTCCGCCGCCTTCGCGTAAACCTTTGAATTCACCCTTGGGTTTGACCCCACCAAACTTGCCCCCGAGAAAGTACCACACCTAGCTTTCTCGAACTTGTGTGCTATATCTGCGCTGATATCAAACTCTAAGTTGTTGTCATCGCTATCCGTTTTGGTCTGATTCGCTCTGTTGTATTCCATTGCCGCTAACCCCGCGTTAAAAAATCGAACAATGCCGTCGTCATCTTCTTCCCGTAGCGAGTTCCGCCCATTGTTTACATTTTGTCGGTGAGGTTTCCAGAGCCTTCCGCTGACTGGGGCTACATTGAGCCAGCGCGCGCAACTGATGTTCATTCCGCTCCCGGAATTCAGCTCTGTCTCCTCCGAATGTTTTGAGCTGCCACATTGTTTTACATACGCCAACTCGTTTATATCCACCTCCGCTGGGAAGATTGTTACCCTCCGCCCTGGACTCCGCTATTTGTGTAACTCGATTCATCGCGTTCTTCTGAACATCTGTTTCGCACTCCCACGCATTCAACCCGGGCCCGCAATGTGTCCAGTTCTCTCTCGGCTCACACGTTTCGCTTAAGCATGCTCAGTAGCATCGAATTCATGTCTGGGGCCTTTACAAACCTAAAAAATGGAGGTGCTCATTGGTAATGGTCCTTGCTCCCGCTGCTGTTGGTCGTTCAATAAACTTCCTCATGCCCTTACGCGTGGCTCCCAATGCCACTACCACATACTTGTAGTCCCCACTATATGATGCCGCTTCCAATAACTCCATGAAGCGCGCCGTATTCAAATTAAGCCAATGGTTTCTGTCCTGAGCTGCGTTTCTGGGCGAGGATCGCCTGGTGCAGCTGGAAGAGCAACTGCGACGGCTGCGGCTGCCATTATGCTCGGTCCGCTGTCATGCAAATCCTGGAGAAGAAATTGAGCGGGAACGATCCGACGTCTTTATTGTGGGCTAAACGAGCGTCAGTTCCACAACTGAAATGCTTGAGCCAAACAGCGTCGGTAACGACGATCATATGGCTACTACACACAGTTGCGTTTCTCACCCACTCGTCAAATCATGTGCTAACACATCCTTTTCCTCCTAATGATCCTCCTCTTCCTCCTCGTCCTGCTCCTCCTCCTCCTCCTCCTCCTCCTCGATGTGCGTTGTAGAACTTAGGGTTCTGGAGAAGTGTCCCAACAGCCTGAACCTTAACCCGACCCTCATCCTTCTCATCCTCCTCCTCCTCCTCCTCCTCCTCCCAGCTCAAACCGATGTTATTGGCAACGGAACTCGGTTCGCTCCGAGCTCAAATCTCTCGGAGATCATCTCGCATGGACTCCACTCGCATGGAGCTCAACTCTCACAAACACAAGGTCTCGAGCTGGCACAGAGCGGGAGGACATGTAAGCAGCGCGTGCGAGTTGACTGCATGCGAGACGAGCTGCAGGGACGGACCCGAAGTCAGGCAGTCGAGACGGGTCTTGCAAACACCAAAGCAGCTCAACTCGTACGCGCTCGCCCCACTCGTGCACTCGCAGGGAGCTCAACTCACACGACTAGACTCGTACGTAGCTCAACTCGCACGAAGCTCGAATCGCACGCAGCTCAATTCGCACGCACTCAACTCGCACGAACAACACTCACGCGGACTACACTCGCACGCACAATGTCACTGAAACCTACTATGAGCTGGCGTGCAGATTTGCGGGCTGATCGGTGCGAGTCAAGTGCGTGCGAATTGAGCTGCGTGCGAGCAGTGATGCGTGCGGTTTGAGCTGCGCGCGAGTTGGGATCGCATTCGTATTGCCATTACGATTGTTACTAGTCTTAATATTAATCACATCACTAGCAATACAACCATTGCATTCGTGTTGCATGATTGCTCGTATTCTTCAGATCCGTATTAGTATTATTTGTGCTGTGATTACGTCTATTCCTCGTCCTTCGGTTCCACATTACAGGAGGTCCCTGGAGTCCCAAACAAAACGAAAACACACAAAAATAAAATGATGCCCGAGAAAAAAAACCCAATCAGATTTGTTTGATCTTGCAATTGCTCCCTTATTGGGCTATAGGGCTATCGGGCTATAGGGCTATCGGGCTATAGGGCTATCGGGCTATAGGGCTGTAGGGCTATAGGGCTATAGGACTGTGACCTATAGGGCCATAAGGCTATAGGGCTATGGGGCTATAGAGCTAGATGGGCTATGGGCCTATAGGGCTATAGGGATGTAAGGCTATTAGGGCTATAGGGATATAAGGCTATAGGGCTACAGGGCTATAAGGCTATACGGCTATAGGGCTATAGGGCTACAGGGCTATAGGGCTGCTGGGCTATTGGGCACCCCCGGGCACCCGGGCACCCCCGGGCACCCGGGCACCCGGGCACCCGGGCCAGGCCACGGAAATCGGCGACGAACCTCACCGGCCACCCGGGCACCCGGGCACCGCCGGGCACCCGGGCACCCGGGCACCCGGGCCCGGCCACCGAAATCGGCGACGAACCTCACCTAACCCTATAATCCGCTAGGACCCCTACAGAGGCAAGCTCTGATTGGGGAACACACAAACAAAGATCGAACCTCGACCGACGACGACGACGACAACGAGCGGCAGGAAAAGGTGATGGCAGCCGCGACGACAGCGGCACGGCAGCGGCGGCGGCGAGCACGACGACGGCGGCGATGGCGGCGACGACGGCGACGGCGATGGCGACAGCCGCGGCGGCGGCGGCGGTAGCGACGGCGGCAACGTCGACGGCAACGGCGACTCAGGCATCTCCTCGCCGCGGCCTGGCGGGGGACCCTGCTGCTGCTGCTGCACGGAGGCGCCGAGCTTCAGCAAGCGCTGGTCGAGCTGCCGCATGGATGCCAGTAGTTCCGCCTCTCTTCGGGGGACGTCAACCGACCACCTCGCCGATGCTGGCCAAGCCGATCCTGGACCCAGGATCGTTCTCTGTGCCTCCCTGGCCAAGCCAGGAGGTTTGTATACACCGTCCAGCGTCCAAGATGAGCCTGGCCAGGATCGGTGAGGTGGTCGGTCAACGTCTCCCGATGTCTCGGGGTGGGCGATTTTTCTTCATAACGACAACACGATGCAAGCCTCATGCCCTTAAGGTCGCCTCTCGAAACGTGCGGCCGAGAAAGTGTGAGACGGGAGAGAGACAGAGAGAGAGAGAGTGTGTGAGAGAGAGTGAGAGAGAGAGAGAGAGAGAGAAAGATACATAAAACAGAATTTACAAAAAAGGAGACGGGATGGGGGAAGAGGAAGGGGTCACGAAGGGGGAAGAAGAGGGGCACAGTCCGAATCGGCGGCGCGGGTGGTGCATAGGGACACGCACCCAGAACGCGCCAAGGTGCCAGGGTTAGGTCGGGCCTGTCCCCCATACAGGGGGATGTTTGGCGGAAAATGAAAAATACCCCAACAATACTCCCAAAATTGCCAAAAATTGACAAAAAATCCGCCGACCCTGTCGGCGTGTGTGAGGAGCTTTTCCGTTCGAGCCGTCATCTCCGTTATTATTTGTACTCGTCGTCTCTGTCCTGCGCCCCAGCCGCCCGAGCCGCGCCCGAGCCGCTCGAGCCAAGCCGACCTTGAGCAACGTCGTAATTCAGTCGAAGGGAAGCCCCTTCCCTTTGATCCCTTCCCCGCCGGGAGGGGGGGGGGGTATCGACCCCCCCCCCGGGTCAGATACGACGCCCCCCCCCGTACCGACCTTGAGCAACGTCGTAATTCAGTCGAAGGGAAGCCCCTTCCCTTTGATCCCTTCCCCGCCTTATTCAAGTACCGACCTTGAGCAACGTCGGGAAGGGGCCGGGGGGGGGGGGGTATCGACCCCCCCCCCGGGTCAGATACGACGCCCCCCCCCCCGGACCTTGAGCAACGTCGTAATTCATCGAAGGGAAACCCCTTCCCTTTCCCTTCCCCGCCGGGGGGGGGGGGGTATCGACCCCCCCCCCCGGTCAGATACGACGCCCCCCCCCCGTACCGACCTTGAGCAACCTTCGTAATTCGTCGTCGAAGGGAAGCCCTTCCCTTTGATCCCTTCCCCGCCGGGGGGGGGGGGGGTATCGACCCCCCCCCCGGGTCAGATACGACGCCCCCCCCGTACCGACCTTGAGAAACGTCGTAATTCAGTCGAAGGGAAGCCCGTTCCCTTTCCATTCCCCGCCGGGAGGGGGGGGGGGGGTTCGAGCCAAGCCGACCTTGAGCAACGTCGTAATTCA
Source organism: Prorocentrum cordatum (assembly GCA_963575745.1). NCBI lineage: Eukaryota > Dinophyceae > Prorocentrales > Prorocentraceae > Prorocentrum > Prorocentrum cordatum. The sequence continues at coordinate 433,864 of CAUYUJ010008125.1, read as the reverse complement.
GTCGAAGGGAAGCCCCTTCCCTTTGATCCCTTCCCCGCGGGAGAGGGGGGGGGGGGCATCGTACCCCCCCCGGGTAGGATAGGACGCCCACCCCGTACGACTTGATAACGTCTAATCAGTCGAAGGGAACCCTTTCTTTGATCCCTTCGGGAGGGGGGGTCCCCCCCCCGGGTCAGATACGACGCCCCCCCCCCGTACCGACCTTGAGCAACGTCGTAATTGAGTCGAAGGGAAGCCCCTTCCCTTTCCCTTCCCCGACGGGGGGGGGAGGGGGGGGGGGTATCGACCCCCCCCCGGGTCAGATACGACGCCCCCCCCCCGTACCGACCTTGAGCAACGTCGTAATTCAGTCGAAGGGAAGCCCCTTCCCTTTCCCTTCCCCGCCGGGGGGGGGGGGGGGCATCGACCCCCCCCCCTCCCGGGTCAGATACGACGCCCCCCCCCCGTACCGACCTTGAGCAACGTCGTAATTCAGTCGAAGGGAAGCCCCTTCCCTTTCCCTTCCCCGCCGGGAGGGGGGGGGGGGTATCGACCCCCCCCCGGGTCAGATACGACGCCCCCCCCCCGTACCGACCTTGAGCAACGTCGTAATTCAGTCGAAGGGAAGCCCCTTCCCTTGATCCCTCCCCCGCCGGGAGGGGGGGGGGGGGGTATCGACCCCCCCCCCGGGTCAGATACGACGCCCCCCCCCCGTACCGACCTTGAGCAACGTCGTCATTGAGTCGAAGGGAAGCCCCTTCCCTTTCCCTTCCCCGACGGGGGGGGGAGAGGAGGTCCCGGGGGGGGTCCCGGGGGAGTCCCGGGGAAGTCCCGGGTCAGATACGACACCTCCCTCCCCCACCTTCTCGCCCTTCTCCCCGTTCCCCCAAACCATCCCACAGCCCGTGCCTCTTGCTGCGCATTGCGAACAGGGTCGGCGGCACCGGCCGTCAGGCCTTCGCAATCGTCCCCGTATTATTTTTTGACCATTTTGGAACACTTCCCCTGTAGAGGGACAGGCCCGACTTAATGCCAGAGGCCAGAGCTAGGGTGCCACTGGGCGGAGGACACAGAGAGAGCGCAAGGCCAAGGAGCAGAGGGATGCGGGGGCGCCCTGCCCCGGAGGCTATCAATGTGAGGCTGGGCTCTGACTGTGGCACTTCTCTGTCGCAGCAGCGAGTCCTCGCCGCGTTCGGAAGCAGGCGCAGGACTCACGTGGCCGACTTCGGCACCGCGTGCGGCAGGAGGAGGAGGAGGAGGAGGGGGAGGAGGAGGAGGAGGAGGAGGAGGAGTGCGCGAGGAGGGGAAGGGGCACGCTCAGAACGACCATGCCTGGTTAAGTGAGTACCGGAGCGCGCACAATGACTGCAGAACGGGGGAATTCGCGAATCGGCTGCACGAAGCTGGACGTGAAGAAATAAGCGAGTCGGCTACAGCACGAGGAGCGATGTTTGAATACATGGTCAGGAACTATCAGGCGGGAGCTGTTGTTGTTGTAGTTCGGGGGATAACGACTCAATCTGAGCCGCAAGACTTCCTCTTGTAAAAACAGGGCGAGAGCCCCGGAGGAGCACTTTCATTGAAAAATGCAGAGGGGGGTCAACAATACTTGTTGTTGAGATATGAAAGCTCAGCAACAATAACAACAGCAGCAGCTACAACAACAAGAACAACAATAACAACAAGGACAACAAGAAGAAGAAGAAGAAGAAGAAGAAGAAGAAGAAGAACAACAACAACAACAACAACAACAACAACAACAACAACAACAACAGCAAACCCCTTTTGGGGGGTATACCTCTCTTCCCATGCAGGCCGGGCCCCGGCAAGCGGCGGGGCGGCCGCGGACCGTCGGCCTGGCCAGCGGCAGCGCTGATCGGCGGGGCGGCCGCGGACCGCCGACCCGACCCCAAGAGGGACGGACAGGGGACCGACCACGACGACGACAACGACGACGACGACGACGACGACGACGACGGCGTCGACGACGTCGACGGCGACGAACACGACGAGCGAAAGCGAGAGCGAGAAAGAACGACAGCAGGGCCACGAAGGACACGAAGTAGGCCACGAAGGGCGACAGCGGGGACACGAAGGGAATGCGTATGGGGCCACGAAGAGCGCGAACGAGCGGGGGCCACGAAGGGCAGATAATGCGGGGCCACAGAAGGCAACGATGGGGCCACTGAGGGTAGCAACTGGGCCACGTAGGACAGTGAGGGGGCCACAAACGGCGACAGCGGGGCCACGAAGGGCATGCACATGGGGCCACAACGGGCGCGAACGAGCGGGGGCCACGAAGGGCATACGTATGTTGGGCCGGGGGCAAGGACTGGGCCACTGATGGCAGCAACGGGGCCACGAAGGGCAGCGAGGGGGCCACAAAGGGCGACAGCGGGGCCACGAAGGGCATGCACATTGGGCCACCACGGGCGCGAACGAGCGGGGGCCACAAAGGGCATACATATATAGGGCCACGAGAAGCAGCGAGGGGGCCACGAAGGGCTGCGAGGGGGCCACGAAGGGTTGCACGGGGCCACGAAGGGCTGCAACGGGGCCACAAAGGGCAACGAGGGGGCCACGAAGGGCTGCAACGGGGCCACGAGACAAAGCGAGGGGGCCACAAGGGGCTGCAACGGGGACACGAAGGGCAGCGAGGAGGCCACGAAGGGCTGCGACGGGGCCACGAAAAAAAGCGAGGGGGCCACGAAGGCCTGCAACGGGACCACGAAACAAAGCGAGGGGGCCACGAAGGGCTGCAACGCGGCCACGAAGGGCAGCGAGATGCCGATTCCTAGGTAATCTGTGAGGGAGTCCTAAGCGTGAGCGCGACTCCTGGGTGCCTGGGTGTCGGGAGCGCGGCGCTTGAGTAAATTGCAAGAAATTCCAACGCAAGGGCGCTATTCGTCAGTACATTGCAAGCAAGTCTCCAGCGAGAGCGCGACTCCAGAGCGCCAGGAGAACGATTCCTACATAAATTGCAAGTCCCCAGCGAGAGCGCGATTCCTGGATAAAATGCGAGGAAGTCTCGGGCGAGAGCGGGGGTCCTGGCTAAATCATGAGGAGGTCTCAAGCGGGAGTCGTTGTTGTTGTAACCTGGGGACCAGGGGCACAGTTTGAGCATCAAGACTTTCCCTGTCAAAAAAAACAGGGTGCGAGCGTCGAGGGGCACACTTTGATTGAGAAAAAACCATACGCACCGGTGAGGGGGGATCAACCGTAATTATTCTTCGGAAATGAAAATTCTACAACAACAGCAACAACACCAACAACAACAACAACAACAACATCAACAACAACAACAATCACTTTACCCGAACGCTCAGTGTTCTCACCAGTGCCAGGGTTTTCATGCGACGCCAGCCAATACCCCCACTTTGTGGGGGGGCAGTGCAAGCTCTACCAAATACCCACACGACTCTTCGCCACCACCCACACCCAGCTTCCCGCCCTATGACGTTCGGACACTTCACTTCGTGGCCTGCGGACGACCGTGGCTACTACACTGGCGTGGAGTACACACCCACAGAAGTTGTTAAGCCTACGTTCGTACACCCACAGAAGTTGTTAAGCCTTGTTAACCCACAGAAGTTGTTAAGCCTTCCACAGAACATCTGTTGCATATGATGCATATGGTACATGATACACATGATACACATGATACGTACTCACAAGATAGTTGATCACATCTTTAGGGCAAATTCCTGAGGGATGTGGGAATACACAAGAGAGAGAGGATATGGTTGTCCCGATGGTTGTCTCGATGGTTGTCCCGATGGTTGTCCTGATGGTTGTGGTTGTCCCGATCGTTGTCCCGATGATTGCCCCGATGGTTGTCCTGATGGTTGCGCTTGTCCCGATCGTTGTCCCGATGACTGTCCCGATGATTGTCCCGATGGTTGTCCCGATGGTTGTTCCGATGGTTGTCCCGATGGTTGTCCCGATGGTTGTGAGCGATGCCGGATCCTCACGCCCCCCGCTGGAGGAGGAGGAGGAGGAGGAGCAGGACAAGGAGGAAAGGAGAGAAGAGAGAGGAGGGGCGGGAACGGCGCTTGCACGCCCACCCACCGTCTTTTCCCCGCCGCGGCTCTAAAGAGACGAGTTCGTGTGCTCGTCATCTTCTGGCATACGCCCGTCCCTGATGGCACGGATGGGGCGCAATGCTGCCAGCTGGGCTCCTGGCAGAAATACATCAGGGGCCAAGTGTCCAAGCATGGTGCCGATACGCCTCCTCACGGATACATCGCCCGTGCGTGCGAGGGGCGCCAATACCGCCAGGACGCCCTGGACATGCGCCGGCATACGCAGATCCACCTGGTAATCCATGACATTGCCATACTGGGACTGCCCGCAAGAACGCCATACTGGCATGTGCCACCAATGATCCTGCTTCGGGAAATAGGTGATACCATCGTTGACGTCGTGGGAGGCATTCCACAGAGCCATAGATTGCGGCTCAATACCCATGGGTCCCGTGTGTGTTGCCACAAATACGTCCAGGCTCGCCATGCGCCTGTACGACAGACCTGATACCACCTGCGGTGCTAAAATT
>CAUYUJ010008125.1:401833-424333 GCA_963575745.1 Prorocentrum cordatum | reverse complement strand
AAGGTCGTTGTCGTCGTCGTCGTGGTCTTCGTCGTCGGCGGCGGCGGCAGACAGACAGGGAGCCAGAGAGGGCGATGACGACGACGACAGGGACGCACAGGAGCGCCACAACCGCTGCGTCCTCCTCCTCCTCCTCCTCCTCCTGCTGTTCCTCCTCCTGCTGTTCCTCCTTCCTGTCATGCTTCAATCCTCCTCCCCTGCATCCGTTGCGTTGCGTTGCGTTGCGTTGCGCCTGGGAGGGAGGGCGTTGCGTTGCGTTGCGTTGCGTTGCGCAAGAAGGGGGGGGCGCCAGCGAATGGTTTCCGTCAACAGCAACAACAGCAAGACCAGCAGCAGCAGCAACAACAACGACAACGACAACGACAACAACAATAATTTGAAGACTGTTCGCTCTTATCTGCTCGCGCGCCAGTCAACACGTGTATCCAAAACCATCGATGCCCGCCCTCTTCGTCTTAGATCGTGCCCCCTTAGGGGTGTATCTTTCTTACCTGCAACGTGTACTTTGTGCAGCCCCTAAGGCAGGGGAAGAGAGGTCGGATGGAAGGAAGGGATAAGGGGTGGGCGGGTTGCTGAAGAGAGCGTCCTGCATGAACCGCGAAGAAGTCTCGAGCGACAGCGCGATTCCCAAACCAATCGTGAGGAGATCCACAGCGAGAGCGCGGCTCCTGAATGTGGAGGGCGCGGCGTCTTGACCAAATCGCGAGAAGCCCCACGCGAGAGCGCGATCCCTGCATAAAGTGTGAGGACGTCCCGCGCGAGAGCGCGACAGGAGGAATCCATTGTGAGGCCGTATCAGGCGGTAGCCGCTGTTGTAGTTCGGGGGCCAACAGCGCAGTTTGACCCTGGTGACTTTCCATGCTAAAAAAAGGTGCGAGCCCTGGGGAAAGCGTTTCAATTAAAAACACAATGGTCCCCGGAGGGGGGATCAGCAAAAATTATTCGTCAGTAGTGAGAGCCCAACAACAACGTCAACACAACAACAACAACAACAACAACAACAACAACAACAACAACAACAACAACAACAACAACAATCATGTTAAGACTGTTCGCTCTTAGTATATCCCAAACCCTCGATACCCGCTTCTTCGAATTCGACCGTACCCCCTTGGGGGTATATCTTTCGCGCAGCCTCTGAGGCACGGGAAGAGAGGACGAATGAAGGAAGGGACTAGGACCCTAGGAGGAGGGAGGAGGATGGAGCACGAGAGAGACTAGAAGGGGGGCTATGAGCAAAAAACACGTGGCAGAACCAGGCGGGCAGATCGGGCGGGCAGACCCTACCAGGCGGGTCGGGAAAGAGGGCCCAGGAGGACAGGTCGAGCAGGCGGGTTGCTGAAGCGCGCGTCCTGCACGAATCGCAAGGGAGTCTCGAGTCACAGCTCGATTCCCAAATCAATCGTGAGGAAAACCACAGCGAAAGCGTGATTCCTGAGTGTCGAGGGTGCGGCGTCAAATATATTGCGAGAAGTCCAACGCGAGAGCGCGATCCCTCAATAAATTGTGTCGAAGTCCCGCGAGAGAGCGCGATTTGGGAATCAATTGTGATGCTTGTTTGGCTGTTTTGGGCGCTGCCAAGTCCCGAACAGCCAATGTGCTGAAAATGCACGTTTCCCTGAAGGAATAAAGCGATTTCTGCGGTCTGGGAGTCCTGTTGAGGGCCTCCTGGGCCGTCTTGGGGGCCTCTGGAAGTCATCTGGCTTCTTCTTGGAGCGCTCTTGTGCTGTCTTCGGTCTTTCTTCGGCCTCTCTGATCACAGCTCTGATCGCTTGGGGGCCTTGCGAGGGCCTGTTGGGTCTCTTTTTGGTTCAGTTGGGGCTTCCTTGGGCAGTCTTGAGACCATCCACGCCGTCTAGAAGCTCTTTTGGGGGTCTCTTGGGCCGACTTGGGCCGATACCAGAAGCCTTCTTGTCTGTCTTGGACGCTGCCAAGACCCGAACAGCGAACGTGCTGAAAATGCACGTTCCAATAGGGGAATGAAGCGATTTCTGCGTTCTGGGAGTCCTGTTGAGGGCCTCCTGGGCTGTCTTGGGGGCTTCTGGAGGCCATCTTGGTCATTCTTGGAGCGCTCTTGTGCTGTCTTGGGTCTCTTTTCTGCCTCTCTGATCACCGCTCTGATCGCTTGGGGCCTGCTGGCAGGACCTGGCTAAGCGGTTTTGGAGGGGGGGGAGGGGGTTTTCCCACCCCTCCGGCTTGTAAAAATATAAAAGGAGGAACATGTATATCTTTCTCACCTGCACTGTATATTTCGTACAGCCCCTACGGCAGGGGAAGAGAGGACGGATGGAAGGAAGGGACAAAAGAGGAAGGAGGATGGAGCGCGAGAGAGCGTAGCAAAAGGGGGGCTAGGAGCAGAAAGCATGTGGCAGAGCCAGACGGGCTGATCGAGCGGAGCGGGTAGACCCAAACAGGCGGGTCGGGAAAGAGGGCCCAGGAGGATAGGTCGAGCAGGCGGGTTGCTGAAGCGTGCGTCCTGCACGAATCGCCAAGAAGTCTCGAGCGCTAGCGCGATTCCCAAGTAAATCGTGAGGAAATCCACAGCGGGAGCGTGATTCCTGAGTGTCGAGGGCGCGGCGTCTTGAACAAATTGCGAGGAAATCCCAAGCGAGAGCGCGATTCCTGCATACATTGTGAGGGAGTCCCGCGCGAGAGCGCGATTTGGACATAAATTGTGAGACAGTATAAGGCGGGACCCACTGTTGCTGTAAACCCGGGGCCAACAAGGCAGTTTGGTGGCCCTTCACTTTCCCTTTTGAAAAACAAGGTGCGAGCCCCGGGAGAAGCACTTCAATTGAAAAAACAATTGTTACCGGAGGGGGGGATCAACAATAATTATTCAAAGAATTGAGATTCAGCAAGAAGGCTCCCGCCTAATACTTACTCACAATTGATTCCCAAATCGCGCTCTCGCGCGGGACTTCCTCACAATGTACGCACAAATCGCGCTCTCGCCTGGGATTTCCTCGCGATGTATTTAAACGCCGCGCCCTCGACACTCAGGAATCACGCTCTCGCTGTGGATTTCCTCACGATTTACTTGGGAATCGCGCTAGCGCTCGAGACTTCTTGGCGATTCGTGCAAGACGCACCCTTCAGCAACCCGCCTGCTCGACCTGTCCTCCTGGGCCCTCTTTCCCGACCCGCCTGTTTGGGTCTACCCCGCCCGATCAGCCCGTTGGTTCTGCCACATGTTTTCTGCTCCTAGCGCCCCTGTTGCTACGCTCTCTCGTGCTCCATCCACCTCCCTCCCCCATTGTCCCTTCCTTCCATCCGTCCTCTCTTCCCCTGCCGTAGGGGCTGTACGAAATTTACAGTGCAGGTAAGAAAGATATACCCGCAAGGGGGCACGGTCGAAGACGAAAAAGGCGGGTATCGAGGAATTGGGATTTACGTGTTAAATGGCGCGCGAGCGGATAAGAGCGAACAGTCTTGAATGATTGTTGTTGGTGTTGTTATTAGTGTTGCTGACGGTGTTGGTGTTGTTGGTGCTGGTTTTGGTGTTGGTGTTGGTGTTGTTGTCGGTGCTGGTGGTGTTGTTGGTTGTTGGTATTGCTGGTGTTATTGTTGGTGGTGGTGTTGTTGATGTTGGTGTTGTCGGTGTTGCTGTTGCTGCTGTTGTTGTCGGTGTTGGTGTTGTTGCTGCTGTTGCTGCTATTGTTAGTATCATTGTTGCTATTGTTGCTGTTGTTGCTGTTGTTGTCGTCGCTCCCCCCACGACCCGCCCCGCGACCGGCCCGCGACCCACCCGCGACCCACCCGCGACCCACCCCGCGACCCACCCGCGACCCACTCGCGACCCACCCACGACCTGGCCCGCGACACACCCGCGACCCACCCACCCGCGACCCACCCGCGACCCACCCCGCGACTCACCGTCATTGCTTTAACGGAAAATCGGCGCCTGCGGCGGGCTCGTTATGTAATTTGTAAAAATAAGGCGCCTGCGGCGGGCTTCTTCAGAGCCTCGCAGACTGCCGACGTCCCCGCCGACCCCTCACTCTCATCCGCGACTGCAGGGTGCTACGTAAGAAATTCGGTGCGAGCCCTGGGAGGAGCACTTCGATTGAAAAAACACTGTGCACGGGAAGGGGGGATCAACAACAAAACGAACAAACAAAAAACGCAACGCACGCCGATGTCTCCGCGACGGAGGTCTGGGCTCGGCTACACGCAAGCAATCGCCTTATGCAAGAGTGACCTTTTGGTGCGCGGCGTGGGGATCCGTTGGTGGGGTGGAGGTAAGGTGGGGTGGGTGGGGTGGGGGGGGGGGGAAATCCAAGCGCGCGAGCCAGGTCTGGGTGGACCCGCGCCAATGTTCACTCTGGCGGAGACGATGGGCATATATGCACCGATCCCAGTCGGTGCGGGTGGAGAATTGGCCGGCGCCCGCAGGAGCCTCCTCGTCGCGCCAAGCGGTGTCCTTTAGGGGGAGGGCAGCGACGGCAGCCGCGCCCCGTCGTCACAGCGGGCAGCGGCAGAAGAGAGAAAGAGTGATCGGACTCACCCTGGCGAGACCAGCAGCAAGTAGAGGGGGCGATCCTGGACACTGGCTGGCATGGTGTACACGTCCTCGTGGCCGAGGCCAGGAGAGATCTATACACGATCCCAGGGCCCAGGAGGGCCATGACCATGCACTGTGGCGGTGTATAAGTGTCTTCTGTGGATAACCCTGGCGAGGCCAACATCAAAGTAGAACTTGGGGCGGACAAGAAAGGGGCTCAGTCAAGGGGTGGTGGGGCATCAGCTGCACGCAGCTGGTTTTCCCAGCGCCTCTCAGCGCCGGATGCGGCCACGCATCGAGGAATGCGCCGAAACCCAGCTGCACGCAGCAGATTTCGTCGATGCCTTCCTTTCCCAGTCCCTCCTCTCGTCCGCCCTCAGCTTCGCGCTCGGCAAGAAGCGCAGTGGCCCTTCGCGCTCCCGCGCCGCGCCTCCCCCCCCCCTCCGGGGGAAGAGCAGCTCTCCTCACCAGGCTGCGGAGCGCGAGGCGGGCTGTATCTGCGCGCCCCCGCGGCCCACCCGGTCGCGACGGGCCCCCACCCGGGCCCAAGAGACCGGGCAGGACGCCGCCGAATCTGCGCCTGTGGCCGCACTCTCTCGTCCGACCGGGGGTCGGCCCTTGCTGCTCTCGGAGCCCTGCTCCCGAGAGAGGCTGCATGGTGCAAGCGGCATGGTGCGAGCTGCTCGGCGCCAGCTGCGTGATGCAGCCTGCGTGCTGCAAGCCAGGTGAGCGACGATCAAAAACGGGTCTTACGCGAGGTGGCCCATAGACCTTACGCGGCGGCTTACGCGGGCCGCCAGCGCGGAACGCTACGCTGGAAGCGTGGGCGCTTACGCGCGACCTTACGCGGGCAGCTTACGCGCCGATGTCGGCGCAGACGGCCCCGCTCTGTTGCGTCGGCCAGATGGAGTGCACGCCGTGCAAGCGGCGTGGCCCACGAGGCGCCCACAATGCGCCCGCGGGCGGGCACGTGGCGAAACCCCGACCCGCCCAGCCAACGCACGGGGCGCCCACGAGGCGCCGAAGGCCAGGTAGGCGGCGAAACCCCGACGCCGCCAGCCAACCGCGTAGAGACGCAAGCAGGAGCCCACCAGTGCAAGCGCTGGTTAAAGTGGTGTCCCCAGGAATTCCACGAGAGGGACTGGCAAGGGGGAGGGGGAGCGGGAGGGCGAGGAGGACTCCCCCCAATCCTCGTCGGGAAGAAGAAGCCAAGCGGCCTGAGCCAAGCAGAGAATCGCACGATACCCAGAATTACGAAGGAGAACGAGTGGGAGGATGATGATAAGGAGGAGTTTAAGCATAACGCTGCATGGAGTCGCGCAGGGTGCTTCGAATAAGGTGCAAGCGTGCGAGGATTGGCCACAGCAGGGCCACTCATGGAAGATAGAACGTACAACACTCAGAGCGTGCTGAAGGAAGAAGAGGAAGACGAGGAAGAGGAGGGACGGGAGTAAAGCAGGCGGATGGGGAGGAGGAGAAACCAAACGACGAGGATGGAGATAATGAGAAGAGAAAAAAGGGAAAGAGGGGGAGGATAATTGGTGAGGCCCCAAAGAGCGGGGAGGAGGAGGAGGAAGAGAAAGGGAGGGGGAGGAGGGAGGACGACGACCACGATGATGACAACGGCACATACGTCGGCGACAGCACCGCCAACGGCAACAGCGATGACGACGGCGAGGGCGACGGCGACGGCGACGACGACCGCGACGGCGACGGCGACGGTGACGGCGACGGCGACGGCGACGGCGACGACCGCGACGGCGGCGGCGGCGGCGGCGCCGCCGCCGACGGCGACGACGACGGCGAAAGCGACGACGACGACGACGACAACGACGACGACGACGGCGACGACGACGGCGACGGCGACGGCGACGGCGACGGCGAAGGCGACGGCGACGACGACCATGAGGACGACGACGAGAACGCGACGAAGACGGGAACGACGACGACGACGACAACAACAACGACGACGATGAAGACGACGACGACGACGACAACGACGGCGACGACGATGACGAGAACGACGACAGCGGCGACGGGGAGGGCCCGAGGGTGCTGGGCGGCACGGCGCGGCGCCAGGTCCCTCACCGAGCCGGGCGGGGTCGCCATGGCCCCACGGGGGCGCGCGCGCGCTGCTCCCCCTCGACGAGGAAGACGAGGAAGTCGACGACGATGAGGGACGCGGAGAAGGGAACGAGGAACGAGGACGACGACGATATCTTCCCCCTCCTACTCCTACTCGTCCTCCTCCTCTTTCGCACCACCACCACCACCTCTAACTCCTCCCCCTCCTCCTCTCCTCCTCCTCCTCCTCCTCCTCCTCCTCCTCCTCCTCCTTCTCCTCCGCTTCCCCCCTCTTCCCCCCGCAATGCGGGACTCCGGCTTGGGCGCCGCTCGAGCCAAACGCAAAACTAGACGACTACCAAGAGAGGGAGGGAGGGAGGGAAGGGGAGGGGAGGGAGTAGAAGACTGGTGGATTACACACACAGACACAGAACCACTGCGGGTGGAGGAATCATCATCATGCACCCAGGTGGTAAAACAAAACCATTGCCGTCGAGGCATGCTGGACAGCATTGTCAGAGGAAGCGAGGAGGAGGAGGAGGAGGAGGGAGAAGAGAGGAGGGAGAAGAGAGGAAGACAGGACGCCGGAGGAGAGAAGAGGGGACAGCTCGCCCATCTGCGCCATTTAAGGGTTCAGTGGAGCGCGCTTGCGGTCACCGTGCTGAGCCTCTTTTGATGCTGACGCAGCACAAGCACAGCAATGCCAGCCGCTTGCCTTGGGTTGGAGATGCTGGTGCCGCTACCTCTCCCGTTGCCCGCGGCGGTCGGAATGCAGGAAGATGGCCCGGCGGAGGTCACCCCGCAGCTTGATGGGGCCAACCCCTGGAAGCCCTGAGTGCCCTGGCGTTGGCCTCTCTTCGGCGGGGGGGGGGCGGGGAGGGGGGCAACTTCTACTGCCGCCACCTACCGCAGGGCTGTCGCTGGCGGGAGCCGCCCCCGCCTGGCTTCCGCCGGCATCCCGGCGGGCACGCCGCTTGACTCCGCCGACGGCGAGAGGTCGCCGGGGACGAGGCGGAGTTTTCCACCATCGCCACGACTGCTCGTACTAGTCAAGAAGGCGACCTGGACTCGAGGTAACGTCGTGCGCACATTCTTCAAAAGACATTTCGAGCAGGCGTGGCCTTGAGGCCGTGCGGGATCTGCTGCTGCTGCTGCTGCTGCTGCAAGTCGCAAAGCTTGGGTCTGGTTGCACCAAGAACGTCTCACGAGGGCTGCGGAACTGGCCTCCGAGCGTACCTTGCACGAGTCACAAGCATTTAGCTAAGTACCATCGCTGCAAGAAAAGACTTGCAAGTGATGCTGAAGCTGGCCGATCTCGAAAGCAGCAGGAGGCGGAGGCGGCGGAGGGGGAGGAAGAGGAGTATAAGAGGAGGAGGATCCAGGTCGGAGCAGCGCGGGCTGGAAACCCTGGGCGCGGAAAGCGGTGCTGCTGGAAACGGTTGCCGTACCTTCCTTGCCCCCCCCCCCGCGTCGCCGTCGTCGTTGCCGTCGCCGTCACCGTCGGCGGCGTCGGCGGCGGCGCAAGCGTCGCCTCGTTGCGCGGCTCCGTGTTGCCGTCGGCGCCCAACAGGCACAGAGCGGAGTCCCGTCCGCTTGCCTCTCCGCCGACCGGGTCATCCATCGCCTCTCATCCCCCTCGTCATCCTCCTCCACCTCCTGCCTCCACCCTTAACTCCCTAACCTCATGTTTACTCCCCAAAATATGTTGCGCTTAGGGCCTAGGACTTCTTCATGATTGTGTGCAAAACTAGGTCGGGGGCTGTGCTGGCTCTTCCGTGTGGCTGCATGCGCCCGCCACTGAATTGCGAGCGGGGTTGCGAAGATTCTCGGGAGCGACAATCGGATCCCGCCGGTGTGCTGCGCACGGGGTTGCGGGGACTCTGCAGCGAGGCCCCACGGTCCCGCTCATGCGTCGCGCGCGCGGCCGAAAAGATTCTCGGATGCGGCCGCCAGGCCCTGCACATGCGTAGCGCGCGGGGGTCCGCGAGGGTTCTTCGTCGCGGCCAAATATGGACCCGCCCATGCGTTGGGCTGCGGGGGGTCCTGGGCGCGACCACACAACCCCACCTACACGCAGCGCGCGGGGCTGCGAGGATGCCTGGGCGCGGCCACACGGCCTCACCCATACCTAACGCGCGGGGCTGCGAAGATACTTGGACGCGGCTGCGAGAGAATTCCTGGGCAGACCTTAGAATCCCGCCCACGCGGGCCATAGATTGCACCACGTAGACTGCACCACATTTATTGGGCCACATAGGCTGCACCACATTGGTCGCGCCCAGAGATCCATCAGCCCTCTGGGCGTAGGTGGTGTGAAGAAATCTTTCGCTCCTCATCCCAAACCTGGGATGATAACACCCCCTCGAATTAAATTGAAGCTCGTGAACAGAAACCATACTTTAACGCCGAGCCCGTTAGTTCTCCAACTTCAAGGGCGTGTACGACCGGGCGTTTGGTTTTCGAACTTGTGCAACCTGTTCGATTGAGAACTGACGAATTGTGCAACTTCTTTTATTGGGAGCCGACGAGTTGTGTAACGGTTTTCTTGTTTTGTCGAGTTGGGCTCGGTTTTCGAACTTGTGCAGCCTTTTTGATAAGAATGCGACGGCTTCTGCAGCTTTTTTGATGGGGGAACAACGAGTTGCGCAACCATGTTCATTGTGTTGTCGGGTTTGGGGTCGGTTTTCCAACTTGTGGAACCTTTTTGTTTGCGAACTGACGACTGATGCACCTCTTCTCGACTGGGAGACGACGAGTTGTGTAACCTTTTTTCCTCACATCCAAAATGGGGTTCTTGTTTTCTCTGGGCCCCCGCGCAGGAACAGGAACACCCCCTCCCTTCTCGCTCACACACTCACACACTCACATCATCATTATAATTAGCATCATCATCATCACCAGCATCATCATCATCATCATCAGCATCATCATCACCGCAGCATCATCACGTACACACTCGCACAGTCTCGTTCTCATATGCACTCACCCAATCACAACTACTAATCATCACACATCATCAGCATCATTAGCATCATCATCATCAGCAGCATCAGCATGATCATTTTCACAACACCATCGTCAACAGAGCCTCGTCTGTGAGCAAATTGCGTGGAAACTCTCAGGCGCGAGTCACCTCCCTGCGGGGCCCGCCGCTCATGTTGATAATCCGAGCGGTCCATCGGGTTCCTGTAACTGTCGTCACTTTTGGGCCCCTGAGGCCTGAATATGGAGGAAGTATCAGGCGGGAGGAAATCTCAGGCGGGAGTCCCCTCTCGATGGAGCCCTCGGCTCACGCTTTCAATCCGAGCGGGTCACCGAACCCTGTAACGTTCGTTACTTTGGGGCCCCTGAAGTCACTTTTGGGCCCCTGAGGCCAGGATATGGAGGAAGTATACGGCGGGAGCCCCGGTTGTGAGTGAATTGGGAGGAAGTCTCATGCGGGAATCCCGTCCCTATGGGGCCCGCCGCTCATGTTTTCAATCCGAACGGGTCATCGGAAACTTCTAACTTTCGTCACTTTTGGGCCCCTGAGGCCTGAATACGGAGGACGTATACGGCGGGAGCCTCGTCTGTGATTGAATTGCGAGGAAGTCTCAGGCGAGAATCCCCTCCCAATGGGGCCCGCCGCTCACTTTTTTTTCAATACGAGCGGAACATCGGAATCTTGTAACTGTCGCCATGTTTGGGCCCCTGATGCCTAGATATGGAAGAAATATCAGGCGGGTGGCGGCCGCGCTGTATTTCGCGCTGGACCTTCGCGCGTGCCACGGACGCAATGACACGCACGACGTGCCGGAGTCCACGTACAAGCAGCCACACCACCACTTCGGGCGCGTCCCCAGCGTGTTGCACTTCGGCAGTTTCCTGCAACTGAAGCCCACGGGCAGCATCGGCGTCCAGGCGGACGTGAACGAACTCCAGGACGACGGGTCCTACAAGTACGCGGAGCCGCCGACGGTGGAGATTCAGCACGCCATCAAGGTCTTCTCTCAAATCCCCCGCGTCTCGAGCTGAAAGGCACGATGCGCCTCGAACCCGGGGACACTCTGATCACTTTCTCGGGCTGCACGCGCGAGGGCAAGCCCTTCCCGCCACAGGTCTGGTCCGCCTGGGAAACGACGTTGGCCTCGGACAACCACGGTGTCCTGGACCCTCGGCACCAGCGCGAGAACTTTCGGCGAGGCTACGGCACGGGCATCTACTGGGAGACGCTGACGAAGGGGATCAACACGCGCGCTCGTCGCGACGCGCGGCGTCTGGTTCTTGCAGGCCGTGGACAAGTGCAACACGATTCAAGGCGATCCCGACGCGGGCCGGCGCCTCCTGAACGTCCCGAACATGCACAAGACGGGGGACATCCAGGGCGTCTGACCGGCCCACGTCGGCATGGAGGTGCGCTTCACGGCAACGCAACTGGCCACCGTCGTATCCTTCGACTTTCACCCCGAGGACGAGCAGCGGCACGAGGAATGCTCGCCGGGCCAGCTTTTTCGCCCCCGCTACCTACTGCAGGGAATCTGGCTGCAGGCGCACGGCTTCAAGGAGTCTCCGATCGACCAGGAGGTCGCCGAGGTGCTGCTACAGGGCGCCGAAGGCGCCGACGACGACGGCGAGGCCGAGGCGCGGGCGAGGAGCTTGCTCAAGTTCAGGCCCAGCGAGCAGGAGCTCACGCGGCAGAACTCGGGGCCGCACGCCGTGCGCCGCTCGGGGTTCACCATGACGAGCGCGTTGTACCACCTCCACGCTGTCGCAGGGCCAGACGCTGCGCAAGGGCGTCACCATCGACTGCGCGAAGGACAAAAACGTTGGTCGCACGGGCATGTCGGACGAGCAGTGGTGGTTGCACCTCTACGTCATGCTCCCCCGCGCCACGCGCATGCGGAACATGCAGATCCTGCGGCCGCCGCCGCGGGCGTTCCTGGAGCGAGGGCCGCCGGCATCCTTGCGGAAGGCGCTCGTGGAGTTCGACGTCAGAGCGGAAGAGTCTCCAAGGCAGAGGCGGAGCAGCTCGCGGCAAAGTTGGGTTTCGTGCTGCCCCCGCTTGAGCGCGGCGGAGCCCCGCTCGGAACCCGCGGGGTTGTCCCAACGGCTTGGTCTCGCGCGCCAGCGGCTCGCGGGTCTGTCCCGACGGCCTGACCAGCCGGGCTGTCCCCGACGGCTGCGCGATTTCGCCGTCGGAGAACGCGCCCCTGC
The DNA here is from genome assembly GCA_963575745.1 of Prorocentrum cordatum. Taxonomy (NCBI): domain Eukaryota; class Dinophyceae; order Prorocentrales; family Prorocentraceae; genus Prorocentrum; species Prorocentrum cordatum. Next base: position 412,572 of record CAUYUJ010008125.1, on the reverse strand, counting down.
CAGGCGCGGCGGCGAGGGCGCCGAGGAAAATCTACGCGCGCGCCCCTGCCAGGAGGAAGGAAAGGCGCAGGAGGAGAACGAGCGGGGCGGCGATGAGGAGGGGGAGAAAAAGGAGGTGGAGGAGGGCAAACAGAAGGCCGAGGAGGAGGAGGAGGAGGAACGCGAGGAAGAGATGGAGGAAGTGGGAGGAGGCGGAGGAGGGGGCGGAAGATAAAAAACATGAGAAATGCAACGAGTAGGACGCGAAGGAAGAAGAGGAAAAGGAGGAGGAGGAGGACGGACAGGGCGGAAGGAAGCCTCCACCAGACGAAGAAGAAAAAGGCGAGGGGCAAGCTAAATCGATTCTCGTGCGGGGTCCTACCGTCGGAGTAATCGTATTATCCGATCGAGTTCCATTTTCGAATGCGGGCAACCTCTCTAATGGGGAACTGACGAGTTGTACAGCTTTATGATTGGGAACCGACGAGTTGGGCAATTTGTTTCATGTTGTCGGGTCGGGCTCGATTTGAAAACTTGCGCAACCTTTTCTGACTGAGAAATGACAACTCCTACAATTCCTGTTGATTGGGAACCGACTAGTGGTGCAACCTTTACTGTTTTGTCGGGCCGGGTTCGGTTTTCAATGCGCGCAGCCTTTTTGATAGAAAATTGACGCCTTGATTAATTTGTTGATCGGGGACCGACCAGTTGTGCAACCTGTTCGTTTCGTCGGGCGTGGCTCGGTTTTCGAACTTGTGAAACCTTTTTTTTCTGATTGAATACTGACGATTTGAGCAGCTTCTTTCGACTGGGAACCGACGAGTTGTGCAACGAACATCGATTTCTCATGTCGGGCTCGGTTTTCGAACTTGTGCCACATTTCTCATGTCGAATTGACGACTCGTGCAGATTTATTGATTGGGGACCGACGAGTGGTGCAGCCTTTTTCGTCATGCCGGATCGGGTTAGGTTTTCGAACGCGCGCATTCTCTTCTGATTGAGAATTGACGGATTGTACAGCTTATTTAAATTGGGGACCGACGAATTGCGCAACCTTGTTTGTCTTCAAGTCGGACTCTTTTTCGAACTGAAGACGAAAAAAACTGCACAGCTCATCGGTTCCCAATCAAAGAAAAGCTGCTCAAATCGTCAGTTCTCAAGCGAAAGAAGTTGCACAAGTGCAAAAACCGATCCCAACTCGACGAAACGAAAAGGGTTGCACAGCCCGTCGGTTCCCGATCAAAAAACTACACCAACTGTCGATTCTAAATCAGAAAGGTTGCTAAAATTCGAAAACCAGGACCAACCCGATGAAACTAAGAAAGGAAATTGCACAAATCGTCGGCCCCCAATCAAAGAAGCTGCATAAGCCGCCAGTTCTTAATACGAAACAGTTGCGCAAATTCGAAAGCCGAGCCCGCCGCGACCAAACGAAACACATGCTGCACAATGTTGGAAACTTCCGCCATTGCATCTACGATTTACGGTTGATCCCGTGTGCGCGTGTGAGTGCCAATGTCTACCGCCTGGACCGTAAATCTAATGTCATAAATGTCGAACTTATGGTTAACAACCCTGAAACCCTTTTCCCTGCTGGGGAGGGGCGCTCTCCCCCTCCCCTCCCTGGTTTTTTTTGTCGGGGCGTCCGCGAGCGGTTATGGCGCCCAAGAGGGCGCAAGACGGCTCCAAGATGGCCTCCAAGATGGCTCAAGAGAGCCGACGATGGTTCTAGATAGCTGCCGGCATGCCTCCAAAACGCCCCAAAATGCCCACAAGACAACTCCAAGTGCCCCCGACGCCCCCTTTATCAGGACCCCCCCAAAACACAAAATCAGACTAAAGACTGGATAAGAACACGAAGGATAATAACATAAAGACTGAAACTAATGCGAAAAACGACAACAACAACAACAACAACAACAACAACAACAACAACAACAACAACGACGAAGCAAAACAACCAGTTGGTGTACCCGGGCCAGGTTCACCAGTTCGCTCTTTCGCTCCATGGAATGAAACAATCCACTGGTGCACGCTGCGCCCCCCCCCCGCGCAACGCAACGCAACGCAACGCAACGCGCCATACGGCCAGCACAGGAAACCACAGGAAGCCGTTGGAAATCTTCTGGGGTCCTTCGGGGTCCTTGAGGCAGCCCACGTATTCCCACGAGCTCAAACTATGCGCGCTCCACCGAGCCGACCTCGGTTGTGCAGACTCCCTCGGGATCGTACAGGAAATCCTGCCGACTCCATTGGGAATCCTGTAGAATCCTTGCGGGATGCTATAGAATTCCTAGAGGATGCTACAAAACCCTTGGGGAATCCGATTAAAAAACCTTAGAAGATGCTATCGCATCCCTTGAGGATGCTATAGCATCACTACGGGATCCTATATATATATATATATAAGAAAAAACTCAAGGGATCCTACAGAATCTCTCCGGAATTCTAGAGAATCCCTAGGGGACCCTTTAGGGTAGCAGTAGTCGCCGTAATAATAATAATAATCGTCGTAGACATAGTCTTAGTCGTAGTAGTAGAAAAAGAAGTAGTGGTAAAAGACGCAGGAGTTGTAGTGTCAGTAGTCGTAGTAATAGTAATAGTAATAGTAATAGTAATAGTAATAGTAATAGTAATAGTAATAGTAATAGTAATAGTAATAGTAATAGTAATAGTAATAGTAATAGTAATAGTAATAGTAATAGTAATAGTAATAGTAATAGTAATAGTAATAGTAATAGTAATAGTAATAGTAATAGTAATAGTAATAGTAATAGTAATAGTAATAGTAATAGTAATAGTAATAGTAATAGTAATAGTAATAGTAATAGTAATAGTAAGTAATAGTAATAGTAATAGTAATAGTAATAGTAATAGTAATAGTAATAGTAATAGTAATAGTAATAGTAATAGTAATAGTACTAGTAATAATACTAGTAATAGTAGTAGTAGTAGTAGTAGTAGTGGTAGTAGTAGAAGTAGTAGTAGCAGTAGTAGTAGTAGTAGTAGTGGTAGTAGTGGTAGTAGTAGTGGTAGTAGTAACAATATTAGCAGTAGTAGTAGTAGTAGTAGTAGCAGTGGTAGTAGTAGTAGTAGGAGTAGCAGTAGTAGTAGTGAAAGTAGGAGTAGTGGTAGTAATAGGAATGATGCTAATAGTAGCAACGAAATGGTAGTAGCAGTAGTAGTAGCAGTAGTAGTAGTATGGTATGAGTCGCAGATGTAGTAGTAATAATAAAAGTATCAAGAATAGTGGGAACAGAAAGAGTGGCAGTAGTAGTACTAGTAGTAGCAGGAGTAGTAAGAGTAGTACTGGTACGACAGGTAGTAGTAGTAGTAGTAGTAGTAGTAGTAATAGTATGAGTAGTAGTAGTAGTAGTAGTAGTAGTAGTTGTAGTAGTAGTAGTAGTAGCAGCAGCAGTAGTAGTAGTAGTAGTAGTAGTAGTAGTAGTAGTAGTAGTAGTAGTAGTAGTAGTAGTAGTGAGAATAACACGAATAGTAGGAGCAGGGTAGCAGTAGTCGTCGTAATCGTCGTCGTAGTGGTAGTGGTAGTAATAGTAGCAGTGGTCAAAATAAAATGATAGCTGTGGTAGCCGTAGCCGTAGTAGTAGCACCAGTAACCTTCGTAGTAGCACTGTCGGTCGTAGTAGTAGTACTCGCAGTAGTAATAGTAGTCGTCGCCGTCGTCGTAAGAAAAAGACGAATGATAGTAATAGAAGTAGTATGCGTCGTAGTAATAGTAGCAGGAGTCGTGGAAGAAGTAGGAGTTTGAGAAATAGGAGCAGCACGAGTAGCAGTAGTAGTAGCAGCCGTAGTACGAGTAGGGGTCGTAGCAATAGTAATAGCAGTGGTCGTCGTAGTACGAATAATAAAAATAATTATGCTAACGGAGTTCCCCACATAAAGAAATTAACGGTTTCGTGGGACCCATTTTCTTGATGCCCTCCTCGCGACGCTGGAGGGGTGGGAGGGGCACGAAACCATGTAAATAGTATTGTATTCCGATACCCTCCTCGCTCAGGCTGGGCCTCCCTGGAGGGGTGGGAGGGGCACGAAACCATGTAAATAGTATGGTATTCCGATACCCTCCTCGCTCAGGCGGGGCCTCCCTGGAGGGGTGGGAGGGGCACGAAACCATGTAAATAGTATGGTATTCCGATACCCTCCTCGCTCAGGCGGGGCCTCCCTGGAGGGGTGGGAGGGGCACGAAACCATGTAAATAGTATGGTATTCCGATACCCTCCTCGCTCAGGCGGGGCCTCCCTGGAGGGGTGGGAGGGGCACGAAACCATGTAAATAGTATGGTATTCCGATACCCTCCTCGCTCAGGCGGGGCCTCCCTGGAGGGGTGGGAGGGGCACGAAACCATGTAAATAGTATGGTATTCCGATACCCTCCTCGCTCAGGCGGGGCCTCCCTGGAGGGGTGGGAGGGGCACGAAACCATGTAAATAGTATGGTATTCCGATACCCTCCTCGCTCAGGCGGGGCCTCCCTGGAGGGGTGGGAGGGGCACGAAACCATGTAAATAGTATGGTATTCCGATACCCTCCTCGCTCAGGCGGGGCCTCCCTGGAGGGGTGGGAGGGGCACGAAACCATGTAAATAGTATGGTATTCCGATACCCTCCTCGCTCAGGCGGGGCCTCCCTGGAGGGGTGGGAGGGGCACGAAACCATGTAAATAGTATGGTATTCCGATACCCTCCTCGCTCAGGCGGGGCCTCCCTGGAGGGGTGGGAGGGGCACGAAACCATGGTATGGTACGTATGGTGTGGTATGGTATGGTATGGTATGGTATGTGTGGTAGGAACTATGGTATGGTATGGTGTGCGTGGTAGGAGTAATATTGTGCTGTATGGAAGATGGAGCGGGAGGTGGGTGGGAAGGAGAGGGTGTTCTGGGAAAACAAGAACCCCACTCAGGATGTGGGGAATAATAACAATAATAATAATCGCCGCAATAGCCGTCGCAATGGTAGTAATAGTAGTAGTAGTAGAACAAGAATCGCAGTAGCACTCGTAGTGGCAGTAGTGATAACAGTAGGAGTCGTAGTAAAAGAAGAAGAAGAAGAACTAGTAGTAGTAGTGCTAGTAGTACTGCTAGTAATGAGAGTAGTAGTAGCAGTGGTAATAATAAAAGTAGTAGTACTACTGGTGGTAGTAGCAGTAGTAGTAGTAGTACTAGTAGTAGTAGTAGTAGTAGTAGTAGTAGTAGTAGTAGTAGTAGTAGTAGTAGTAGTAGTAGTAGTAGTAGTAGTAGTAGTAGTAGTATACTAGCAGTAGTAGTAGTAGTAGCAGCAGCAGCAGCAGTAGTAGTAGTAGTAGTAGTAGTAGTAGTAGTAGTAGTAGTAGTAGTAGTAATAGTAGTAGTAGCAGTAGTAGTAGTAGTAGCAGTAGTAGTAGCGGTAGTAGTAGTAGTAGCAGTAGTAGTAGTAGAAGAAGAAGTAGAAGTAATAGTAGTAGTAGTAGTAGTAGTAGTAGCAGTAGCCGCAGTAGTAGTAGTAGTAGTAGTAGTAGTAGTAGTAGTAGTAGTAGTAGTAGTAGTAGTAGTAGTAGTAGTAGCAATAGTGATCGCAGCCGTACTGGTAGTAGTAGTAGTAGTTGTTGTTGTAGTAGTAGTAGTAGTAGTAGTGGTAGTACGAGTGGTAGTAGCAATAGTAGTTCACCCCCTCCTCCTCCTCCTATCCTCCTCCTCCCCATCTCCGTCCACCATAAGATTCTAATAGGATCCGCTGAAACTCTTCAGGGTTCCGATCGGATGCCTACAGGATTCGCTGAAGCCCTACAAGGTCCCCCCAGGATTCCTATAGGCTTCGCTGGGGCCCTATAGGATTCCGACTGGAATCCTATACGGTTCGTTGACGCCCTACAGGGTTCCTACAGGGTTGGTTCGTTTAGCTCGATAGGATTCCTACAAGATTCCTCCTGGATCCGTAGAAGCCCTATAGGCATCCCACGGGAGTCCGATGGGATTCGCTGAAGCCCTATAAGCATCCTCTAGGATTCGTTGACCCTATTGGGTTCCTGTAGGGTCCCTCTAAGATTCCAATAGGATTCGTTGACTCGCTGAAGCCCAATAGAGTTCCTAAAGGAGTCCCATAGGTTTCGTTGAAGCCTTGTCGGGTTCCTACAAGGTTCCTATAGAAATTGTTCACGCCTGGTGGGGTTCCTATAGGATCCAAATGCGGTTCGCATAAGCCCTATAAGACTCCTATGGGGTTCCTTGAAGCCCTCAAGGGTTCCTATAGAATTCCTGTAGGATTCCTATAGGATGCGTTGAAGCCCTAATGGAGTGTTAGTATTACAAGGTTCGCTGAAACCCTCCAGGATCCGATCGGATTCCTATACGGTTCCACATACGATTCGCTGAAGCCTTGTAAGAGTCCTATAAGATGCCCGTGGGATTCCTATGGGCGCCGTTGAAGCCCTATGGGGTTCCTTTTCATGATTCCTACAGGACCCATAGAAGCCCTACGGGATATCCCGTTGAAACCCGATTGGGTTCCTGTAGGGTTCCACAAGGGTTCGTTGAAGCCCTACAAGATTCCTATAGGATTCCCATATGATTCCAGCATGACTCGCTGAAGCCATATAAGACCCCTTTAAGATTCCAGTGGGGTTCCTATGGGCTTCGTTGAAGCCCTGTGGGCCTCCTTTTCCGGATTCCTTTAGGGCCCCCTGAAGCCTCATGGAATTCCTATACGATACGCGCTTAGGTTCTAGCAGGTTCTGTCTGTAGTCTAAAGCGTTTGGCGTCGGAGGATATACAGTGTCACACGGATCGTGCCCCTCATGTTTAGCGTCCCCCCGCCCATGCTGGCACACCCCTCAAAGGGATCGCGCCCCAAAGGAATCTCCACCTACGTCCCGAGAGACAAGGTACGCATAGTGGCACGCCCCTCACGCGGATCGTGCCCAGCAAGTAACTGCACTTGCGGCACCAGAGGGATGCTTCATAGCGTCGCCCACCTTACTTCGGCACACCTCTCACACTGATCGTGGCCCGCAGGGAGTTCCACAGACGGTGCCAGGGGCAAAATTCGCCTGCCGCCCCGCCCCGCCTACTTCGACTAACATCTCGCACGGATCGTGGCCTACAGGGATCTCCACTATGGCCCCAAGGCAGGGTTCGCATTGCGCCCCCCCAGCCCAGCGCGGCACACCCCATCACGCGGACCATGCTCACCGAAAGGCCCAGTGACAAGGTTTGTACAGCGCAGCCCAGCCCATGTTAGCACACCTGTCACGCGAAGCATGGCCCAGAAGGAGCTCCACATATGGCCCCAGTGTGCAGCTTCGCATGGCGTCCCCCCGCCCATTTCGCAACATGCTTTGCACGGGTCGGGGCCGGAGGAGGTCCACCTACGGCCTCAGTGGGCGTGTTCGCGCGGGGGGCATCCGAATTATTCGGCACACCCTTTACGCGGACGGTGTCCACTGAGGAAAAGTTCAGCTCATCCGTGCACCCGTGTTCCGTAGCAGCCCGCTTTCCGCATCGCCCGGCGGCGCGCAATGTATGAAGAGAGACCCGCGCCCTGCGCTACACATGACTGCATAGGGATGGGTCCGGCGCCAAGCCAATTGCTTGCTTATCTATGGCCTTCGGATATACCACTACTGTGCCTGGGTTTGGGGCCAGAGGATTCCTGGATACCTGTAGTTCGGGCTCTGTTGGCATGCTTCTCGGGCGCCACGTGGAGCGACTTTTAACGCGTATTGGGGCCTCTTGGGGGCCGTTGAGGGACCTCTTTGGGCCTCTTTGGGGGCCCCTGGGGGCCTCGTGGGGGCCTGCTTGCGGCCAAGAGGCCCACTGGAAGCGGAAGGCTCGAAATGATGATGGCTATGATTATGATGATGATGCTGCTGCTGCTGCTCGTGATGATGATGATGATGATGATGATGAGGATGAGGATGATGATGATGATAAAGATGATGACGACGACGATGACGATAATAATGACGATGACGGTCGTCGTCATCCTCATCGTCATCATCGTCATCGTGGTCGTCATCGACATCGTCGTCGTCACCATCATCATCACCACCACCACCATCATCATTACCACCACCACCACCACCACCATCATCATCATCATCACCATCATCAGCATCAGCAGCATTATCATCAGCATCATCATCACAGTTGGACTTCCCCCTCTGGGATCCCTCTTGGGGCCCTCTTGGGACGTCTTGGGCGCCTCTTGCACCGTCTTGGGGCTCTCATGTGCCGGCACAAAGCCCTCCTGGGGGCCTCTTGGGCCGTCTTGGGGCCTTCTTCGGGGCCTCTTGAGCCGTTGTGGGCGCTCGCAAAACCAAAAAATGCGAATGTGCTAAAAATGTAGGTTCTCCCGAAAGAGATGTGACAGTTGTTGTATCCTGGGGCACTCTCGCGGCGCATCTTGGAGCCTTCTTAGGGCGTCTTTGGGGCCTCTTGGGCCGTCTTGAAACAATATTAGGATGTCTTCGACCCTGTCAGGCTGCTTTGGTTTCTTTCTGATGCCTCCAGAGCTGTTTTGAGCGGCGGGGGGGAAGCCCGGAAGGCCCTTCGTAAAAGATCAAAATGCCGTGGGCAAAGAGAGGGGAATCTAACAGGGTATCCCGGCGATGTCCCTGGGCCCCCATACACCGGGAGATATACATCTGTCGATTTTGATGTACAAATAAAAGCTGTATAAATCTATACATTCATCGTATAAATAAATGTATGCGTGCATATGTGCATCCCTGCATACGTACACATGTACAGGCGTACGTACCTATATACATACATACATACATACATACATACATACATACATACATACATTCATACATACATACATACATACATACATACATACATACATACATACATACATACACACACACATACATACATACATACATACATACAGACAGACAGACAGACATACATACATACATACATACATACATACATACATACATACATACATACATGAATGCATGCATGCATGCATGCATGCATGCATGCATGCATGCATGCATGATTAGAGACACACGTATGTACACGCATGCATGCATGCATACATGCATACATGCACACATGCACACATGCATGCAGACACTTCACATATGCATACGCATGCACATACACATGCACATACACTTACACATACACCTGCAGATTCACGTACACATACACATACACATATATATATATATAGATATATAAATAAATATGTGTATATACATATACCTGCATATACACCTGCACCTACACCTACACCTACGCATATATACATACACATACACATACGCATACACATACACATGCGCATACACATACACGTGCACCTACACATAAACAGACATATGCACCTACACATACACACACCGGCAGAGACACAGACGCAGACAAATACACATACACAAGCACATGCACATACATATGCGCATGCACATATGCGTATGCACATGCACATGTACATACACATACACAGACACAGAAACATACACATACACGTACACATACGCATACACATGCACAGATGCATACACATACACATACGCATGCATGCAGACAGACAGACAGCCTGCCAGACATACATGGACCACAGTGCCTCTGGGCACGGAGTGGGCGTATCCTCAGGTCCTTTGCCTGCTCCCTGGAGCCTCAGTCAAGGGCATGGACCCCAAGTTCCGAAATCTCGTGGGGTTCGGCGCGTGCCCCCTGGGATTCCCGGAGTTCCCGGCATCTTGTCGCACGATTTTGGGGACCCAAGAGGGCCCCAGGACGGGCCAAGAGGGCCCCAAGAGGCCCCGACCAAGAGGGCCGAGTCGCCGAACGATCGCTCCAAGACGCTCGAGATGGCCCCAAGAAGGCCAAAGAGGTCTCCAAGACGCCCTAAGAGGCCTCTGAGGGGCCTCCCAGGAGGGCCCCAAGAGGCAAAAAGTCATTGACTTTCCTTTGGTGTTGGAAGGTTTGTGGCGTCCTTTCCTTTTCGGCGTCCCATCGATCCAAGACGGCCCAAGAGGCCCACAAGAGGCCCCAAGACGGCTCAAGAGGGCCCCAAGACGGCACAAGAGGCGCCCAAGACGGCCCAAAAGGGCCCCAACACCCAACACGGCCACAAGAGGGGCCCAAGGAGAGAGCACACGAACGTATTGGCGGAGGTACACGCGCTGCGGGGGGCGCCCAGGAGCCTCCGAGAAATTGGCCGAGGCGGCGGGCCAGGAGGCAGAGAGGGAGGAGGGAGGAAGGGAGGAGGAAGGCAGGCAGGCATGGCGGGAGGGAGGGACTTCCTGGCCGTCCTCCCGGGCCACTTCTTCTGCAGCATACGCACCGAGCTGTGCCCTCGCCCCGAGGAAAGTGGCGCTGGCCGCAGCGTTCCCGAGCTGGGAGGGCTCTTGGGCACAGTGCCCCCTGACGCACCAGGGCCTCCTGGAGGCTCCGACGCGGACCTCCATGCCCAGGGGGGGCCACAGACCGCGAGTTCGACTGGCTGGAGCGCTTCCAGGATTGGCGGCGAGCGGGGGGGGGGAAAAGGAGAAGGCCCTCTCAGAAGGCGGCGAGGCTGCTCAGAAGCCCTCTGGCCTCCTGGTCTTCTGAGAAGTCTTGGGGTGTGCCTTCGGGGAGGGCCCAGAAAACTCCTCACAAGGTCGGGGGACTTCTGAGACCTTCTGAGTTTGGACGCCTGAGATGGGCACGGAAAGAATGGGTACAATATGCCCAACGACAAATGTTGTCCCAAACCAGCAGCGGCCGCTGTTGGGCAGGCGGCCTTCTGCCCCAAATGGACACAG
>CAUYUJ010008125.1:381833-396833 GCA_963575745.1 Prorocentrum cordatum | reverse complement strand
CGTCACCACCATCATCAACATCCTTATCATCATCCTCATCCTCATCATCAGCAGCAGCATCATCAGTATCATCAGAAGTAGAATCATCATCAGAATCATCATCCGCCACCGTGCCTCGTAGCACGTTGAGGCGTGATAGAATGCCAGGTGCTGTCCGATAGCGTTCCCGTGGGTCTTCTAAGGAGCCGTCCCTCCTCACCACAGACTCGTCCGCGCGCATCGTTCCTTTCCACAGGCTTCCTGGGCGGCCTTACGCCTTCCTGGGGCTCCCCGAGGCTCCCCAAGACTTCCAAGACGGCCCAACATGCACCCAATACGTCCCAAGAGGCCTGCGACAGACCCGAAGACACCTCCGAGATGCTCTCCATGAAGCCTTCGGGATGACAAAAACTAACGTTTCCCCGATGTTCTCATGTGTTTCGCCTTCCAGGCTCTTCGTCCGAAGGCCGGTCTACTTGCAACCCACTTGGAGCCCCTAGGAGGACGCTAGACGGCCCAGGACGGCCCGAGAAAGCCCAAAGCTGACCGAAGAGGACCTCCAGAGGGACCAAAGACGGCCTAAGAGGGCCCCTACATAGCCCAAGTTGTATGGAGGGAGCGCGAGAAAGGGGAACATGGCGACTCGCCACAAGCCACGCCTGCACTCCGTTGGAACAGGCGGCAAGACAAATACAGGACTAACTAAAAAATGCCAGCCGCTGCTGAGGAGGAGGAGGAGGAGACAAGGGAGAGGGCAGAGAAAGAGGGAGAGGGCAGAGGAAGAGGAAGGCCGAGGAGGAGAGCAAAGCACCTTGCACGGCCCAAGAATGCCGCAAGACGGCCCCACGGCGTCCCCAAGAAACCTCCCAGACGGACAAGAGAGCCCGAATACGGCCAAATATTGCACCAAGACGGCCCAAGAGGGCTCAAGATGGCCTAGGAGAGCCCTAAGGGACCCCCAAGACGGCCCCGCAGGATCCAAGGCAGCCCCAAGACGGCCCAAATCCCACCAATCCTTGAGGGCGTAGGTGGTTTAGGACGGTTCATCTTCCACCCCCCTTTCTTCCCCTTCGAGGACGGGTTTACCTCTGTTCCCTATTAGTAAACACCCCCGCCCCCAGGCGATCGGCAGCCAATCGGGACCAGTGAGGGCACCCCACCCCCCCACCGTCCCCGCCAAAAAAAGCAATGCAAAGTACACTTTGGGGCAAACTCTTGGGTTCTGACCGGGGGGGGCGCGACCACTTTGTAGACCGCGCGTCGCGGGGGGTGAGGGTGAGATGTGGCATGTCGGCTGCGCGGCAACAAACAAGTCCGAGTGCCAAAACGCCCATCTCCTGGACGAAAGTGTGCTCCACTTGGGCCCGCGCGTGATGGCTTCAGATCTTGCACCAGCGCGCATGCGAGATACCATGGCGGATCCAATGGAGGTGGTGCGGATCCAAATGTGTCTTGGACTTGTCTTGCGGTGCGTCCGATTTCCGTCCGCGCGGATCCGATTTCAGATGCTGTGGATCTGATCCCCGTCCTGTTTTTCACGCGGATCCACTTCATACCCGTTTGAAAATTTGCACAGCTAAAGTAAATCAAGTGACCGAGAGAAATCGCATCCGCGGCACCCAGGCCCACCGCTGTTAAGATTCTACGGGGGAGGGGGCTTGGGGGTGTCGCACGAACCCCACCAGACCTCACCGCACGCGCGACGCACCCAACATGAATGCATCTCTCCTCGACCCCCAGCCGCTGCAAGCAGCTTGTCCATGCGCCGTGCGATTGGCGGCGTCGACGCTCTCCCGCCGACCGCTTATCGCCGCTGGGGCCTCAAGAGGATAATCAGTCGTCCTGCGTAAGTATATACGGCATCAAATGCGCTGACGTCAAACTCTTGTCCATTATCCCCCCTCGCGCAAGCCCCCTCGGTCCTCCCGTGTCTCCCAATCCTCCTCTTAATTCCTTCCCCCATGATCCTGATCAATATCGTCATCATCATCATCATCATCATCATCATCATCATCATCATCATCATCATCATCATCATCATCATCATCATCATCATCGTCATCAGCATCCTTATCATCATCATCATCGTCATCAGCATCATCATCATCATCATCATCATCATCATCATCATCGTCATCATCATCATCATCATCGTCGTCAACATCAATACCAAAATCATCCACAGCATCATCAACAGCAGCATCAGCATACACACAATCATCCTCAGCATCGGCATCATCAGCATCAGCATGATCGTCATCATCATAATCATCATCAGCAGCAGCATCATCATCAACTGCATCATCATCATCATCATCATCATCATCATCATCAGCAGCAGCAGCAGCATCATCATCATAAGCATCATCCTCATCATCATCAGCATCATCATGCTGCTCGTCGTCAGCATCATCAACCTCACCACAAGCATCTGCATGTGAACCCAATTCGTGATCGTTATGGCAATCGTGGGAATACGCACCCTGGTCGTCATCATCAGCATCAGCATCAGCATCATCACCATCATGGTCCTCATCATCACCACCACCACTATCATCATCATCATCATCATCATCATCATCATCATCATCATCATCATCATCATCATCATCATGATCACAATCATCATCATCATCATCCGCATCATCATCATCATCATCATCATCATCATCATCATCAGCATCAGCAGCAACATCATCATAATCATCATCATCATCATCATCATCACCATTATCATCATCACGATCATCGACATCATCATCATCATCATTATCATCATCATCATCCTCATCATCCTCATCATCGTCACAACCAGCATCATCATCATCATCATCATCATCATCATCATCCGATCATCATCATCATCATCGTCAAAATCAGTATCATCCGCATCACCATCGCCATCATCATCATCAGCATCATTATCATCACGACCAAGGTCATTGTCATCGTCATCATCGTCATCATCATCAGAATCCTGATCATCTTCATAGTCCTAATTCTCCTCCTCCTCGTCCTCACCATCAGCAGCAGCATCATCATCGTCATCAGCATCACCATCATCATCGACCTCGTCGTCATCATCATCACCATCATCAGCAGCATCATCAGCATCATCACAATCATCGTCATCATCATCATCATCACCATCATCGTCATCATCATCAACATCGTCATCCGCATCGTCATCATCATCAGCAGCAGCATCATCCTAATCATCATCATCATCATCATCGTCATCATCCTCATCCTCATCATCATCCTGCTCCTCCTCATCATCATCGTCACCATCAACTTCATCATCATCATCATCACCATCAGCATCATCATCGTCATCGTCGTCGTCATCGTAATCATCAGCAGCAGCAGCATGCCCTTCCTTCTCACTAACATTCTCCTGCTCCCCTTCCAACTCCTCCGATAGAACACCCGGGGCTCGGCATCTGGCACACAAAGCCCCCGCATAGAAAATAAAATAATCATCCTCTCCCACGTTCTCGCCGACCTCGCCGGGGGGAAATGCAGAGATCTCCCAGAAATCCGCCCCCCCAGACATCCGACGTCGTAGTGTTCTCAACCTCCGCGTTGCTGTCCCGATTCCAATGTCTGGAGACTCGTTCCGGGCCCCCGGACCGTCCGAAACCAGCGAGAGACTACTCGAGAGCTCTGAGGCATTGGGCTCAAAAAAACATGGCGTCGGAGGTTTAGGCTTGCCCCCATACTGCGCCTCCTCTCTATCTCTCTCTCTCTCTCTCTCTCTGTGTTTTCTCATCGTCCTCCTCCTCCTCCTCCTCCTCCTCCTCCTCCTCCTCCTCCTCCTCCTCCTCCTCCTCCTCCTCCTCCTCTACTCTGACCCTCACCACCCTTTCCTCCTCGCCCCAGCCCCTCCCCCTCACCATCCTCCTCCTCCTCCTGCGCCTCCTCCTACTCCTCCTCTTCCTCCTCCTTCTCATCCTCCTCCTCATCATCATCGTCATCATCATCAGAAGCAGCATCATCACTATGATCGTCATCACAACATCAAGAACAACTTCAGCATCGGCAGCATCACCATCATCATCATCATCATCATCATCATCATCATCATCATCAGCAGCAGCAGCAGCAACATCGTCATCATCATCAGCAGCAGCATCATATCACCATCATCGTCACCATAACAATAATAACAACATCAGCATCGGCAGCACCATCATCATCATCATCATCATCATCATCATCATCATCAGCAGCAGCAGCAGCAGCAGCAGCATCAACCTAATCATCATCAGCATCATCATTAGCATCATCACAATTATAATCAGCAGCATCAGCATCGTCATCATCATGAGCATCATCCTGAACAACAACATCATCATCATCATCATCATCATCATCATCATCATCACCATCATCAATTATCAGCATCGTCATCATCACCATCATCATCGACATCAGCCTCATCACCATCATCATCATCAGTATCATCGTCAGCGTCATCCTCAGCATCATCAACATCATCGCCATCAGCGTCATCATCATCATCAGCAGCAGCATCATCATCAGCATCAGCATCATCGTCAGTATCATCACCAGCAACAACGACAACAACGACGACGACAACAACGACAACAACAACGACAACGACAACAACGACAACAATAGCAACAACAACACCAGCAGCAACAACAAAAGCAACGATAGCCGCAGCATCATCATCAATAGCAGCATCATAACAATCATCATCATCAGCATCATCATCATCAGCATCATCATCAGCAGCAGCAGCATCCCCATCATCAGCAGCAGCAGCAGCATCGTCATCGCCATCGCCATCGTCATCGTTCATCGTAATCATCCTGATTCCCTCTGATGTCACCTGCGTGTTCCCTTCGTGAGCCCGGTTTCTCCATGAACCTGCATCGTCTCTGACCCACCTTCTTAGAGCAGGTTCCTGCCGTGACGACGTCGGCTCTAATCACTGCCACCCCGCGAACCGTTCAGCCTTGAAAGGCCTGCCGTCTCGGGGAGGCCCCCAGAGGCTCTCGACCCCATGAGTTCGTGAGGATGTCGCGCCACGGGTTGCTTCCTGCGGGCATGGGGTCCTGGAACCGGCCCCCTGAGGGTGTTCAACCTCGAACGCCCGCGCCAGCGTCGCCGCGCCGAGGCGACCGACGGCAGCTGTCGTTCGAAATCGATCCCCAGAGCTCTTCCCGGACACCATCCTCACTGGTTCTTCGAGCTGCGCCCAGCCGTGGCCACGAGGGCAGGTACCGCCGAAGGGTGTGGTCAGCAAAGAGTGCGGCTCGCAACCCGCATCCTTGAAGGCGGGCGAGGACCTCGACAGAGTTCTCCGCCGCGCCCCGAGGAGGCCTGACGAAGGCATCGTGGTGCCCCCCAAGCTCGGGGCCAACTATGGGGGCAATAGCTCTGGGGAGAGCAATATATGTATCCCAGGGCGCCGATGGTCCATACCTTCTGCGAGATTCCTGGACGAATACGTGAAATGTCCGCCCCTAGGATATTCGCCCCTATCGTCGCCTCCGGCAAGACCCAACAACGCAGATCGCAAACCACACCCTGGCGTGACCATACCCTTTGTATTCGCCCAGCGGGGGCCCCCCTGGAGCCATAAGCAAGCCAAAGACCGGATCTCGAGGGCGTCGCCGCTGCGTTGAGGCGGCGCGAGCCTGCCGACGGCAGCGTTCGCTGATGATCGATCCCAGAGCCCCCCTCCCAGACGCCAGAGCCCGCCCTCGCTCAGCCAGCAAGTCAAGGAGGAAGGGAGAAGGAGGAGGAGATGATGAAGGAGGAGGAGGAGGAGGAGGAAGGAGGAGGAGAGAAGAGGGAGGAAAAAGGAGGGAAGAGAAGGGAAGAGGAGGGTCTCGAGGGCGGCCAGCAGCAGCCGCGGCAGAGGGAGGAGGGGGAGGAGGAGACGGAGGAAACGATGGAGGGCAAGGATGTGAAGGAGGAAGAGGGGGAGAAGGAAAAGCAGGAGGAGGAGGAGTGGTGCAAGTTCGGCAGAGCCAGAGGATGTTCCTACCGACCAAGCTGGAGCAACGAGGCCCCCAAGTAGACCCCAAAAGGCAGAAGGTATCAAAACCCTCCCTCGCTCCCCCTCCTCGCCCTCATCTTCCTCTTGCTATTCTTGTTATTCGTCTTACGAGTATCATGGTTAGTATGTTCCTTCTTCTTCTTAGTAGTATGATTACTGCTATGTTTCTTATTGTGATTAGTAATCCTCCTCCTCCTCCTCCTCATCCTCCTCCTCGTCCTCCTTCTCCTCCTCCTCCTCCTCCTCCTCCTCCTCCTCTTCATGCTCCTCCTCATCCTCCTCCTCCTCCTGCTCCCCTGTTGCTGCTGGCGACCTTCGATATCCCCCCTGCCGGCTGTTCCTGCTGTTGTCCATGCTTTTCCTGTTTGTCCTGCTGCTGCTGGCTGCTGCTGATGCTGCTGCTGCTGCTCATGCTCCCCCTCCTCCTCCTCCTCCTCCTCCTCCTCCTCCCTCCTCCTCCTCATCCTCCTCATCTTCCTACTCCTCCTCCTCCTCCTCCTCCTCCTCCTCCTCCTCCTCCTCCCCCTCCTCCTTCTCCTCCTCCTCCTCGTCCTCGTCCTCGTCCTCGTCCTCGTCCTCATCCTCATCCTCCTCCTCTTCCTCCTCCTCCCCCTCATCCTCATCCTCATCCTCATCCGCCTACTCCTCCACTTCCTCCTCACCTCCCTCCTCCTCCTCATCCGCCTCGTCCTCCTCGTCCTCCTCGTCCTCCTCCTCCTCCTCCTCGTCCTCCTCTCCCTCCTCCTCTTCTTTTATTGTTGGTATTGTGATGAATAGTATCAATGATAGTTCTAATGATAGCATACTTCGCAGTATTGTTTTAACTATTTTAAATTAGAAGTACTAGGATTCGCATTCGTGTTATTATAATCCGTATTGTAATGGTTATCATGATTGCGAGTAGTGTGATTACCATTCGTCTTCTTATTATGATTATCAGTCGTATTATTCGTATGTTCTTAAAGGTGTAATTAGTAATCCTAGTATGCTTCGTCGTTTTACTACTCTTCCACATACTATTAACATTGTTAAGTCGTATTCTTATTATGTCCCTTAATAAAGGTACGATTATGTTTCATATTAATAGTACTAGTCTTATCCGTTGTCTTAACAGTGCTAGCACTATTATTATGCATATGAATCGTCTTATCATCAGTATGATTATGTTCAGTCTTGGTAGTATTAGTTGTCTGCGTATCATTTTTTTTGAGGGGGGGAAGAGGCGAGAGGGAGACAACGCACGCGCCAGCTTGCTGTCCATCTCGCATATCGTGCCGGGGAGTCCGGGGGCCACGCCACCCTCAGTCGCAAACGGCACAACAAGACGAGATGAGGGTAAGGTCCGCTTCCCCTCAAGGGGGCTATCACCGCACCCATCGAAAGCCGCAGCGAATGGCGTTGAAACTCCATAGCTGTAGATATCGAAGGTGGCCGGCCGGGTAAACGTCACCACATTCAGGGAGCAGGAGGAGGAGGAGGAGGAGGAGGACGACGAGGAGGAGGAGGAGGAGGAGGAGGCGGGGAAACAATCCAAAACACCTGGAGCGGCGCAGGCCAACCTGCCATAGGCGAGCCGTTGCGCGCTGCCGGGGAATCGGGACCCTGGCAAAACTGCATAGTTATACAACTATCTGGGCCCAAGCTCCGTGAATGACCACGTAAACTTAAAATCCCGACGAGCACCAAAGCGGTGGGTGCACAGCGACTTAAACAAAAAGTGAAACCGAGGGGCTGACCAGGCCCACGAGATCAACGACTAGGGGGGGGGCAAGGCAAAGAAGGAACGAGACGGACGGGGAAGAGGGGAGGAGAACTCTGAACTACCAGAGAGCTACTCTTGCAGCAACCTCCGTTGGCGCTTCCAGCATTCGGGGGGGAACGAGGACGAGACCGGCGGAGGAGGCGGAGAGCAGGCCCACCCCAGCAGGGCAAGCCGGCGCTCCGCCACCGGGAGGGAAGAGCGGGAGGAAAGAGACGAGGGAGAAGGGCAGCACCAATCGGCTGCTCGGCGCAGAATGTGTACCAGTCCATCGGCCACGCGGCCGGGACAGAGGACACGATAGCGTGCACCACATCGCGGCGAAATGCGCCCTGACAGCGCCGGCCGGGTAGACGTCACCGCATTCTGGGCGCACTCGACGGCCTACACAGGTTGTTCTCCTAAGCACTGGCGAAAAATAGAACGACAGATTGGCATCCCCCAGAACTGGGGAACAGCGAAACTGCACGATTTGTGAGCCGCATCGCCTCCCGAAGCGTGCGAAAGACGCGCGCACGGCCCCGGAGCTACAGGCGCGCGCGATCCCGGGGGGGAAATCCGTTACATTTCCTCTTCCCCGCGGCGCGGGCACCTCAGCCAAGGAGGAAGAGGAGGAAGAGGACGAGGAAGAGGGAGAGGGGGAAGGCGAAAGGGGGGATCTGCCGTGCACGCGAAGCGAAACGCATTGGAGCTTCACTGGAACTCGCTATTCCCTGAGTCACTGGCGGCTCGCTGGGCATAAACAGCTAGACGCAAGAACGGGCATTCCCCGCCGATTTAGCCAGCGAATCACCTGTCACGGACTCGGCGCGCGGCCTCCTGCACTGCCGGATGGGCCGGCACACCTTGAGGGGAGAGAGCGGGAGAGGAGGAGGAGGAGGAGGAGGAGGAGGAGGAGGAGGAGGAGGACAACAAGAACGCTAGTTATTGGAGCGGGGCCTCTTGAAAGCAAGCTGGACGAGGCGTTGGGAGCGCGGATGGCCCACAACCGCCGCGCGAATGTATCCGCGAAACGCGGCTGGACAATCGCAGCCTGGAAGCCCGCATCGCCAAGCGTTGTGCACTTTAAAAAGCGCGTAGACGCCGATCGCGCGCAGGGCGGCCGCGTCAGCGGTGGCCGTGGCCGACCTGCACTGCGCCGGGGTAGAATTCACATAGGGGAGGACTCCGAGAAAATCATCCAGGCAGAACTCCGCGGGGGGCTTGGTGAGACCCAAATGCCTTTGACAAAGGGAATGGAATTCAGAACAAAAAGCGTAATGCTCTATGCTGTCCTCCCCGCGACTACAATTAAACAGACACCCCGGATTCTGCTGGAAACGGCGCGCTGTGCACCAGCCGTTCCAGGCGGTGCGGATCTGGCAAGCCTGGACCCTAGGAGGGAGAAGAGGGGCAGAGAGCGAGAGAGAATGAGACCAAGCCATAGGGCGGTGGCCGGGGAGGGTAAGGAGTTGCCACCTGCCCAAACGTCTCCTGACGTGCGCGGCCGCCGAATGACGGGCCGCAGCTCGAAAAATCCGCGTCGCCCTGGCCTGCCAGCCCTCCTTCTGGAGACCGGCGGGGCTCGCAGAGTCTAGAAGGGAAGGGGTCGAACGGGAAGCCTTCTCAGCCGAAGTCAGCGCGTCGGTGGCGGCCTGCAGGTGGTAGAGAAAGCAGTCCCGGACGAAGTCGTTGAACCTTGCTGCCCGGGCCTGATTGGCTGGTAGCTGCGCGAGTCGTTGAAGAGCACGGGAGCGCCGCCGGACACGGAGGCCTCCTTGGGCATCGTTTTCGAAACGCGCCACACGAGCCCGGGCAGCCAACGCCATGTTCGGAATGTCCGGCAAGTTCACTGGGAAATGGAGAGAACGTAAATCCTTCAACGCCTCCACTGTGGTCCAATCGGAAGGGCCCTTGAACAGCGCCGCACAGACCTGCTCCTCTGCGCGGGCGAAATCCGCCGGCAGCGGGAGGAGCTGCGCGACAAAGAGGAGGACGGATGAAATGTAGACCTGGTAAGCCAAGATGGACTGCAACATGCCAATGCCGAGTTTGCTCCACTGCGACGCCCGGTCCGAAAACTTCTTCAATGGGGTAGTCCAGGAAGAGTCCCCCCGCTCGGGCCCGACCGTCATGCCGAGGTACTTCGCCTTCCCGGCGATGGGCAGAGCACACCACAACGGGGCTCTCTCGGAGAGCTGCGCCCGGACGGTGTCTCGATCCCCAGAGGAGAGAGGCACCAATATCGTTTTGTGGACGTTCAGCTTGAGCCCCGAGATCCGCGCGTAGCCCTCGAACACGTCTTGGATGACCCCGATGTGGCGGAAAAGGTTAGCGCCAACTAAGGCCGCGTCGTCAGCGTAAGCACGAACGCAAGCAGAAGGTACGTGCCGGCCCAGTCTCCGAAGGAGGAGGTCAGAAGCCAACGCGAACAGCAAGGGCGAAAGGGGACACCCCTGGCGGATCCCGCGCTTCAGCTCGAAGCCCTCGTGGCGCGAGCCGCAGAGCACCATGTAGCACCGGTTGCAGGTGTAGAAGCAAGTGATCAAGTTGAGCAGCCACCGCGGCCAGCGCAACCGCCAGAAGAACTGGAACATCATGGCGTGCTCGATGGAGGGGAACGCCGCGGCGAAGTCGAAGAAGAGGGCGCCGCCCTCATCCGAAGTGCACGCGCTGGTCGCCATCGCTTCCTCCACGTCCACCAAATTGGCCAGCATACTCCGGCCAGAGATGAAGCCCCGCTGTGTCCATATTACTTTGGGGCCGATGATGGGCTCGATCAAATGCCGGACCGCGTTTGCCAAGATGCGGTTATCGGTGTTCGTTGCCGACAGTGGGCGAGTGCAGTCCGGCTCGTAATACCCCTCCCCGGTGGGTAACGCGCCGGCGGCCGTCTTGGGTAGGAGGAAGAGGAGGCTGGCGTTGAAGTCCCCCCACTCCTCCTCGATAATCTTCCCGTCGGGGTCGCCCATGAGCACCCTGACCGCGTCGAAGAGAATCGTCGCGGAGAGTCCTGGGCATCGGCGCCACGCCAGGAAGCTGATGCCGTCAGGGCCCGGGGAGGAGTTGTTCGAGTGCTCAATGGCGTAGCGGACGTGGCGCCTGCGCAACTTGAAAGCCGGGGGCGCGTCCACCGAGGCGCCGTTCGACGGCCGGTGCTCCGCGTCTTCCTGCAGCCACTGCTCCAGCAAGGGCAGGTCGACGCCGCGGGGGGAAAATATCGCCGCCCAATGGTTCCGGAGCTCCGTAGCCATCGCGGCGGGGTCCGTGAGGACTTGGCCGTTCTTCGCCATGACGGCAGAAAGCCCCCCGGCCTTGCCAGGGGCAAGGCGGCTCAGGAGGCGCATGTTCTTCTGCCGGGTTTGGGCCGCCAGGCGGGGGTCAGAACTGGTCAGGTCGACATGGGACCTGCGCAGCTCGTCCAGCGCGTGTTCCCGGGCCAAGTCCATCGCGTGCTCCTTCACCGCACGGAGTCGCATCGAGAGGTTTCCATTGGTGTCGTAAGGATTGTCGACCAGCTCCGCGAGGTGACCGTACCGCTCAAGACAAGACGAAATGCTACCCATCCACCCCTGCTCCACGCTCCTGATGAATTTCATCGTCACC
This sequence comes from Prorocentrum cordatum, assembly GCA_963575745.1. Classification (NCBI taxonomy): domain Eukaryota; class Dinophyceae; order Prorocentrales; family Prorocentraceae; genus Prorocentrum; species Prorocentrum cordatum. The sequence goes on along the minus strand of CAUYUJ010008125.1, from coordinate 385,476 downwards.
CCCAACCGGTCCTCCAGGTCCGTGGCGGCGGGGGGGCGGCCCATAGAACAGTCCAGTCTCGCCGCGACGTCCTTGATGCATGTCTTATACATCAGCAGCCTCTGAATGGGCGAGGCCCCAGGGAGCTCCTTCAGCTTGTCGTGGTATTCCAATGCCAGCAGTCGCGGAAAGTCCTCGTGGCGGACGGCCCGCTCAGGGAGGGGGCGCTCCTGGGTCGGCACCCGCTGTCGGGAGGCCCGGGTGGCAAATACGGCCCTGTGGGCTGATAAATCTGATCGCCATTCCAGCGCAGATGCCCGGAGGGAACGGTCCAGCTGCTCCGAAGCGTCGAAGTTCATGTACACGCGGTCCAGACGAGCCCGAGAGGTCGCCGCAGCGTGCGTGGGCTCTCCTTGATAGAGTTCGTGAAGCCCGTGAGGACGAGACAGAACAGCCTGAAAATGATCTCCCTCCCCACGGTCACGCCTGCCGGAGTGGGACAGCGAAGGGAGGGAGGTGCGATCGTCCGGGGCGGTGACGTAATTGAAATCTCCTCCCAAGACGGTGAGGGCCTTGTTCTGAGGCGCGATCCTGCCAGCCAGGCGATTCCGCAGATGCGCCCGTAGAGCTGGGAAGGAAGTCATCCGCGCGCGATGGGCCTCAGGGACCCCGAAGAGGTCGGGCTCGGAGACGGCCGCGCCGGTGGGGAAGTAAACCACGATGAGGTCCAGCGTGCCGTGTGGCCCTTGGAGCCTCAGCTTCAGTGCGCGGCCGCGCCAGATGACGTGGCGAGTGACACGGGAGAAATGCTTGAGAAAAGAGTTTTTGATCAAGATGCCGACCCCGGCGTGGCCCGTCGACGCCCCTGCTGACCACCAAGCCGTCGTACCGGGCGGAGGGGTCCATGTGGCGTTACCGGCGTCCGCACCGTGGGTCTCGGAGAGTAGGCAGACGTCGGAGCGCGCAATCAACTTGTTGACGTACTTGGCCTTCGCCTCGTGACGACCCGGGTCCGCAGCGAAGAGTGCCTGAGCGTTCCAAAGCGTGACCGCGATGTCCAAGGAGAACTGCCCTTCTCGATCGGCACCCACAGCAGGGATAGGAGGCGGAGAGGACCGGGAAGGTGTGCTGATGGGAGCGGGAGGCAGGTGCCCAAGTGCACGCAAGAGGCGTTGACGACGATAGATCGTATACGGGATATCGTCCAAACTTTGATGAAGAAGTCGCTCTGGTAAAAGTTCGCGTTCTGAAAAAAGTAGCGGCGGAAGATGAGGGAGAAGGCGGTCGTTGGTCTCGTAGGTGGCGGCGGGAGGAAACGGCTGGTATGCGCGGCCCACCTGGGACGGCCCCGCCTGAGCGGGACGGAGCCAGAGAACGACGTCCACCAGCAGGAGGCTCTCGCCAGACTCGGTCGTGCAATAAATTCCAGGCTCCCCAAAGCCTGCATGACACCCCAGGTTCGCGCGGTAGTGATCGTTGGTGTCGCGGCGCACTACCGCCCCCTGTTTCCCGGAAGCGATTCTCGGGCCAGGGCGCTGTTCACGACCTCGATCGCGACCTTATCCGTGCCGACCTGAACCGTCTGGCCGTGGAGGGCGGCATGGATCTTCCGGACCTCGCTAGCCTCCCGGAGAAGCAAGCGGAGACGACCCGGGGGAGCGTGCTTATCGCGCGAGGCGAGGTGGTAGAATTCCCCAGGCTTCGGCGCGGCGTCCCCGGCAGTCTCGGTGAGCTGCAGCCCGGTTACCCCGATGGCGTGCGCCAAGATGCGCCGTAACACCTCCGCGTCCTCCCTGCCCACTTCCCCCATCATCCTGATGTCCGTAATGTGATCGTGCACGCTGTTGTGCGGTGTCGGCTTCTGCCGGGACGCCGCCAACGCGCTCGGCACCACGGAGGGACAGGCCACCGCCCGGCCGCCGAAGCGGGATGGTTTCCACTTCAGCTTGGTGGCGGCCGCGCTGGGGTCGCGCAGCATACCGCGATCAAGAAGATCGATCCAAACCTCCGACGTCGCCTATCATTATTATTATCATCGCCTCCGTTGTCTGCGTATCATTATTATTATTAACATTCGTAGTGGTATTATGAATACTTGGCGGACTCATGTGTTTCTTATTATTCTTCGTCTTCTAAGTATTAGTCGTGTTCCTCTATTGCTGTTAGTATGATTATGCTTCGTCGTATTATTATGATTGGTCTTATTCGTCGTATTACTAATTTTCCTACTCTTGATTTTATTAGATAATACTTTGAATACGCTTATGATTAGTATTATTGATACGCTTAGTATGTTTCTCCTGAGTCGTCTAAGTAGTATTAAGATTCGTATTCGTCGTCTTAGTCTTATTTCTAATCTTATTGTTCTGATGCTTCATATTATATGTATCAATATCCCTGTCACTGTTATTAGTATGCTTCTTCTTAGACTTCTTATTATTATTATTACTCTTATCATTCGTCTTATGTGTTGTATTGTTGTTCTTCCTCCTCCTCCTCCTTCTCCTCCCCCTCCTCCTCCTCCTCCTCATCCTCCTCCTCCTCCTCCTCTTCCCCCTCCTCCTCCTCCTCCTCCTCCTCCTCCTCTTCCTCCTCCTCCTCCTCCTCCTCCTCTTCCTCCTCCTCCTCTTCTTCCTCCTCCTCCATTCATTTTCCTGATACATAATTTCTCCCTGTCGCACCCCGAGGCAAGTTTTAGAGCGGGCCGGGTGTGTCGCCTGAGACTTCCTCACCACTTATGACTCTGAAGCTTAACAAGTGACAACAGCTTCACAAATGGAGGGCGGGTGGTTTTGAAACTGTGGCTCTCGCCATAGCGCCGCGCACACTCGTTTTTGAAAATTTGCGCGAGCTTCACGGATTGAGGGCGGGTGGTTTTCAAAATGTGGCTTTCGCCTTAGCGCCGCGAGCATTCCCTTTGAATATTTGCCAGAGTTTCACAGACTGAAGTCGGGTCGTTTCCAAAATGTGGTTTTCGCCTTAGCGCCGCGTACATTCGTTTTGGAAAAATTGCAGAGCTTCGCGGATTGAGGGCGGCTCATGCTCAAAATGTGGCTCTCGCCTTAGCGCCGCGCGCATTCGTTGTAAAAAATACAAGAGCTTCACTGATTGAGGGCGGCTCGTTTTCAAAATGTGGCACTCGCTTCAGCGCCGCGCATATTCGTTCATATAAGTTGGAAGAGTTTCACGGATTCCCATGGTGAACGTACCAGAAACTACGTTCTGGAAGCATTCCGGATTATACAGGTGCAAAAGTTATGCTGATTCGCGGTGTTGAAATCCAAAAATGACCTTCTGGCACGGTTCAAGATGGTCAAGACGCATTAGTCAGGTTGATCCGTGGCGTTAAAATCCCGAGGAACAGTGTTTTGGCATGCTTCAGGGTCTTCAAACGGTTGTCTTCCAACGAGGCGATTTCCTCAATGAAAGTGAACAGTTGCAGGGACCTGCGAAGAGGGAGCTTGGAGGGAGGGTTTATTCCAACATCGTTGATAACTCTGGGGTTTACACTGGTCCTCCTCTTCCTCCTCCCCCTCCTCCTCCTCCTCCTCCTCCTCCTCCTCTTCCTCCTCTTCTTTCTCCTCTTCCTCCGCTTCCTCCGCTTCCTCCTCCTCCTCCCTCCCTCCCTCCCTCCCGACGACCCCCCGTCTGCCGCCGACGCCCC
>CAUYUJ010008125.1:359333-376833 GCA_963575745.1 Prorocentrum cordatum | reverse complement strand
CCGACCCTGTCGGCGTGTGTGAAGCGTCTTTCCGTCCGAGTCGTCGTCCTCGCCGTCGCCGCTCCCTCTCCTCCTTTTACCTGGGCCCTCCTCCTCAAGCGATGCGGCCAGGCAGAAATCGAACAATGTCGTAATTGCATCGAGGGGAAGCCCCTCGATGCAATCGACGGTCTGAAGCTTGCGGCGTTCCACAGCCGCTTGTGTATTTTTATTCTCTACTTTCTCCCTGCCATCTCTCTCTTTCTAGCGCAGGTGCTCGTGTGCGTACCCCTCCCCTTTGATCCCCTCCCCGCCAGGAAGGGGTCGCGGCGGGGATCCCAGGGAAGTCCCGGGTGGCGTGACCTTCCACCCGGGGGGGGCCTCCCCTGTGGACAAGGGGGGCAGGGGGTGGCCCCCCTGTGGACAGGAGGGACTCGGGACCCCTCCCCCCGCCTCCCCCTATGGGCAAGGGGACCCCCACCACCACCACCCTTCTCCTGGACCCCCCCCCCCCGAGGCACTCTCCTCACTCCTATTTGCTGTTGCGGGGTGCAGCGTATTTCCCCACATGCCTCCAATCGGCGTCAGATGCACTCCGAGGCGGCTCCATGTGACCACGGGGCTTCCCAAGAAGTCCCCCAAGAGGCCCCCCAACAGAGCCCAAGAGGCTCCCAAGAGAGCCCCAAGAAGGGCTCCTGAGCGTCAGCGTCGTTGTCGTCGCCACCGCCGCCGCCGCCGTCGTCGTCGTCGTCGTCCTCCTTCAGGGTCGGCGGCACCAGCCGTAAGGCCTTCTCAATCTGAAAAATATGAAGCACAGCGCTTCTCTGAAGCACCAAAAGCGCTGCACTTGTCAGACGGATCCGAATATAAAAATCTGAACAATACACTTTTCTGAAACGCCAAGACCATTTCTTCTGAACTCTCCGAATCTGGAAAACATGGAAAAACGGCGTTTCTCTGAAACACAAAAACAATGTATGTGTCATATGTGTCAAACGGGTCAGCTTGTTCTCAAAACCCCTGCAGAGGTTACCCAGTCTGCACAGACTCTGCCGGAAATCTGGAATTCCGAAATCGATGTAAAACAACATTGGGCGTGTGTGGTCCAGACAAGGGAAACAAACTTGGAGACGATGAAAAAACGCAATGCTTCTCAATTGCAGGATCTCGGCAACCTGAAAATTCAAGTGTTTGCAAAGGCCGCGCCTCTTTCTCTCTCTCTCTCTCTTTCTCTCTCTCTCTCTCTCTCTCTCCATATATATTCATATATATATACTCCTCCTCGCCCTTTCAAAGCAGGCGGAGGACGAGGAGGAGGAGGAGCAGGCGGAAACAGAGAAATGAGAGGAGGAGGCGCAAGAGGGGACCGAGGATGAAGCGTCGGAGCCCGCATGTATGAGCTTGCGGGCGGGGCGGCCATGTACATATACACGCACAATGAGATACATACATACATCAGTACACACACATACATGTATACATACCTGTATACCTGCAGGCATGCATACGCACATGCAAGCATGTATGCATACGTATGCGTAGACATATAGGCGTACGCACAGGTGTCCATATACATACATACCTATACATATGCATGTAACTATACATATTCGATTAAAGATGGGTAAACATAAACACATACGTGTATAACCATGCATGTGTATACACCAACGTATACCTATGATATACAGGTCTGTAAAGCTATGTAACTTCATATACCTACAAATCTGACTAAATATCTGCTAATAAGATCATATACGTATATATGTGTGCATACATATACCCATATACATACGCATATGCAAGCGCGTGTACATGTAAATGTACATACACATACACATACACATACACATACACATACACATACGCATCACAAGTATCGGCATATGCCTGTACATACACATTAACGTTTGTGTTTGCATATACATATATGTGTATAGACAGATGCCGATGCATGTAGATATACATACACCTATACATATACCAATAAATATATATACATACATGCATACACACATACATATACATATACATATACATATACATTTACATATACATATACGTATACATATACATATACATATACATGTACATAGATATACAGATACATGTGGATATGCAAATGCGTATACCTATACATAAACATGTACATGTACATTCACAAACATACCTACATACATGCATGCATATACACATGCATATGTACATCCATAACTGCATGAATTCATGCATGCACGCATGCATGCATGCCTACATACATACATACATACATACATACATACATACATGCATGCATGCATGCATACATGGATACATGCATGCATGCATGCCTTCAGAAACATACATACACAACATACACATACACACATACATATATATATATATATGTATATACACAAATTCACACATGTACATACATACATACATACATACATACGTATGCATAGATTCATGGATCTATATATATGTGCATATGTTGATTCCTCACTTTCCTACTGGCCGGCTCACTTCACTCAACATGTCGTGGCTATCGTCTCCCAGCTTGCTTATCGTGCCCCCTCTTGGGCCTCTCTAGGGGCCATCTTAGGGCTCTCTTGGGCTATCTTGAAGCCCTGTTGGGCCGTCTCTAAGCCCTTTTGGGCCGTTTCGGAGCTTTCTTGGAGCCCTCTTGGGCCGTATTTGGGGTGTCGTGGGGACCTCTTGGTCTGTTTTACTTCGTCGGAAGCCCGAAAACGCAAGAAAGCAAACAACCTCGTGGAGGGCTTTTGGAAGCGTCTTGCGCGGTCTCTTGGCGCGTCCAGGGGCCATCTTGTGCGTCTTGGAGCGGTTTGCGGTGATTCAGATCCCTGTCGAATCCGTGTTGGACCATCTTGGGGGTTATGGGGGGCCTCCTGGCCCGTCTTCGAAGGCCAGTCCCTGCCACCGGCATGGAGGCCTGATGGTTGCCCTTAGGGCCCCCTGGCCTGGACCCCGGGTTTACACATATATATATATACATACATACATACATGCATGCATACATGCATGCATACATTCATACTTACATGCATGTCCATATACATATATACACACCTACACACATGCATGCACCCACGCATGCAAGCATGCATACATACACACATACATACATGCATACATACATGCATCAAAAAAAACATACACACATACATACACACATGCATACATACAGACAGACACACAGACAGACAGGCAGGCATACATACATACATGCATGCATGCATGCATGCATACATGCATAAATACATACATGCATGCATGCATGCATACATGCATAAATACATATATACATTCATACATACATGCATGCATACATACATACATGCATGCAGACAGACATGCATACATGCATGCATGCATACATACATACATTACGTGCAACTAAATTACATTGCATTACAAAGTTCACTCCAACACCCTATTTCCATGACGACGCATTACATTACAATACATTACATGGCATAACAGTATAGTGCACTGCATTGTATTACAGTGTAGCACATGTGAATGCATTGTGTTGCATTACATAGCGTTGTATACACACATGCGTGCGCGCGTGCGTGCGTGCGTGAGTGCATGCATACGTGCATGCATACACACATACATAGGTAAATACATACGAACATACATATATGCGCGGTTCGCGCGCGCTTAGGTTCTAGCGCGCCCCAGCCCTCGACAACAACACAGCTGTACATGTGCACGAATATGAGTTGCAGCGGCAATGACAATGGCACCCTCAGAGGGGCAGGGAGGGAAACCTCACCAAAGGCCCCTCCCTCTTGCCTCCTCCTCCTCTGAGCCGCCGTCCCGGCACGAGGGCTTTGGGTGCAGCTTCCCAGGGAAGCTGCGAGCCCCCCGTCGGACCGCGGCAGCGCGCTGGCCCTCCTCATCGGCCGAGGCGGCTGGCCGCGACTCCCGCGCGCGCGCTTGGCGGCCCTGCCTGGCGCCGCCACGGCTCGCGACCCCAGGCGTCCCGAGCCTGCCCGGCATCGCAGACAGCGCCAGGCCCGAGGCCAGGCGCGCACTCTTCTGCGAGCACGTTCCGCTGTACAGTTGCCAGCGGGGCACCACGCGGCGATGGACCGCACGCCACCATGGGCTCGGTCGCCCAGTCGCGGCCGCCATCGCACCAAGCGCGGCAGCGGCAGCAGTGGCGGCGGAGGTGGATGGTTCTGTCCAAAGTGCGGCACACACAACGATGGTCGTTGGTGCTCGTGGTGTTATCCGTCGCAGCGGTCGAGTGCTGGCAGGGCGCCGTCATCCCCAGGATCCGCGTCGCAGCAGACGCAGCAGCCTCAGTCCCCGTCAGCCCCAGCTGGAGATGCAGAGTCCCCAGCCACTCAACATCGGTCATAGTCCAAGGTGCCAGCCCCCAAGGCGCCAGTGGCAGTTGCAAGTCTAGAGGTGGCCCGTGCCCACCCAGTTTGGGTGGAGCCCCCCGCTGCAGCTGCGGACCGTGCCAAACACAGAGTACATCTGAAGGGGGCAATCACTGGCATGGAGCAGAGAATTTCTGCACAGCGGTCGCTCCAGTCAGACTCAGCCCAGTTGCAGGCACTCGAGCTCGAGCTGAGCGTCTTGCAGTTCATGCATGTGCACGCGTACAATGCCAAGGAACGTGCTGCCAGCCAACGGGCATATGTGCAGCGGGCCGAGAAGAGGCTCGAAGCAGCCGAGCAAGAGGAGAAGTTGACAGCAGCAGCCCTTCAAGCAGTATCTGCTCATCGCAAGACTCTCGCAGAAGACCTCCAGCAAGCGAAGTCGGCGTTGGCTCAGTTCGCCGAGATGGCGGAGCAGGAGCTCAAGTCAGTCGCCTTCGCGGAGGCGGCCGAGTCCCCGTTCAAGGATGTCCGCCCCAACCCGTTCATGCCCGTGGTTATGTCGTCGCCGTCGGGTCCGAGTCCTCCAGTGCCGCAGCATCCCCAGCACCCATCGGCTCAGCCAGCTGGGGCTGGAGGCAGTGCTCAACCTGCGGCTCAGCTTCCGCAGGTCATCGCGAAGATGCAGGCGTCACAGCTCACACTGGCAGCTCAGATGAAGATACTGACAGACTCCCTCGTCGAGGTCAAGAGCAGCATCTCCACGCTGGTGATGCATCAGTCGGGGCCCGCCACCGCCGAGCTCCCGCTCGAGACGGCAGCGAGCGCTGCGCCAGCCGCGGCCAAGTCGGCAGCCTCGCGAGCGAAGCCGATGGCCCAGAGACGACAGGAAACTTGGCAGCGGGCGGTGGCCAACTTGCCTGGCCAGGTCGAGCGAGCTAGTGGCAACTCTGACTTCGCCCTCAGCGGCACCTGCAAGTGCGCCCGAGGATGCCAACAGCGAGACGGAGCCACCGCACAAGTCCTTGGCAGCGACAGCACAGGTGGCGGGCGACGACAGCGGCGACACCATGAAAGACGCCGCGGCTCATGGAGATGATCCAGCAGCCGCGGAGGCAAGTTTTCGCTGGCCCGGAGCGAGGTGCAGCAGGCGGACGCAGGCCACGGGTCGCCTCGACCCGCCCACCTAGGAGTGCACCACTGCCTCATGCCCGGGCTTTGCGCGGGACGACAGAGGAACCTCCACTCCTTCTGGTTCGGGGCTGCCTGAGCAGCCCGCTCCCGCTCGACACTTCCATCGAAGACACCATTCACCGTCTCTTGGTTCCCTGGAAGCAGGACCTGTCCAGGCAGTACTGGTCGCTTGCTAGGTATTGGCATTCTACTACAAGTGCCGAGTTACCGTGCCTCAGTACCCTGAAGTTTCTGGGAAATGTATGTCGCATACACACGCACACCTATATATATATATATATATATATATATATATATATATATACATATATATATAGATGTGTAGATTGATGGCTCTGGAGGTGCCAAAGGTGCTTCAGGTATTGGACCACCTGCCTGGTCCTTCGCTGCATGTTTCTATGATGATTGCGATCATGGGGCCCTCGATGGGTACCTCGGAGGAACACTGGACAGCGATGATATTGTTAGCTCGCTGGCTCCGCTGGCGTCAGAAATCTATGCAGCCCAATGGGCGCTGACGTGGTTCCTACAGTCTCCTTGTCTGGATTGGGATGTTCCTGTGACCGCCGTTGGGGATCGTGTGCAAGCTCTCGGGGTTGCCTCAGGTGGAGCTCTCTCTCTCTCTCTCTCGCACTCTCTCGGGGCCCCGGGTCGTGCTGGACTCGCTCGCCAAGACTGTTGGCACCAGGGCCCCCAGCCTCCAGTGGGCACACGTCGAGGGCCACTCTGGGCATCCCTGGAACGAATTGGTCGACCCGGTTGCTCATCTCGCCTCCATTCGACACGAGCGGCCACCGTTGCCCGACCGCTCCTGGAGAGAGGCGATGGCTGATAGCAGTGCGTCGCGGTGGGTCTGGATGTCTTTTTTGCCGCCTGGGGATCTCGCGCAATATCCCCCGCCTGGAGGGCGACGGATGTCACGGTGCGTCCCTGCTGCGAGGCCAAGTGGCTTCTTGACGGCCATGCTAGGCACGGCCGCAGTCACTCAATCGTCTGCCCCTGTCTTTTCCACGCCTCTCTGGTTCGCTGCTGCCAACGTTTTGACTCTGGACTCGCAAGCGTATGGGCAGACCTCTGGTAGGCGCAAGACTGGTCTGTACGTGTCAGGACGCATGAAACATTGGGGGGATCCGTTTACCAGGCATAAGTTGTTTACGGTGGGGACTGTTGAAACCAGGTATCCTCGCAGTGGAGTTTCGACCAGTGGCAAATTCCACGTTTTCCATGCTCAATGCACCTCCGATGGGAGGTATGGGTGTTCGCTTTGGGTCAATACCGATATCCCCGTCCTTCCCTCCATTCGCGTGTCTTCTGTGCATTGCCGAGTACTGCATGCCGCTCCTCGGCTGCTGGTGGTGGCCATTGCAGTCGGCAGCTTTCGCCTGGACGTTGTCGTTGGGCACGCCCCTCACAGCAAGGCAACGCCTGCGAATGTCCAGCAATGGTGGGAACGCTGTTTTGACATTGTGGCCAGGGTCCGTACTCCAGGGACTGAGCTCATCAACCTCCTGGATGCCAATGCGCGTTTGGGGTCCACTCGTTCCCGCCACTTTGGTGGCGTTGCGGCGGCCGTGGAGAACTTCCCAGGACAGTGCTTCCATCGGTTCCTGGCAAAACTGGATTTGTGGGCGCCATCTACGTTTTTGGAATCTGGCCAGCCCTCTACGAGCACTTGGTTTCCTCCTGGTCGGCTGCAGAGCTTGGGCCGCAGAATTGATTACGCCGCTTGCTCCAATGGAGTGGAGGTGATTCAGCAGCGAGTTATTGACAAGCTTGTTCTGTCCATCAGTGCGGTGGATCATCTGCCTGTTGGCATTTTGGCGCGCATTCCTACGTCACCCACCTGTCTTCGCCCCGGCCAGGCTCTGAAGGTCAAGTGTGATCCCGACAAGTTCTCCGACCCTGAAGCGCGCTCGCAGTCCTGGTCGCTCTTGAGATCTGGGCCCTACGTGTCGTTCGACACCCCCACGTCCGCTCACTTCGCCATCGTTGCGGGGCACCTGAAGGAGTCTCTGGAGTCCTCGTTCCCGCCCAGGGCTACCCCGAGAGGTCGCAAGCCACGACAGTCTTGGGTATCTGAGGGTTCGCTACAGGCCATGGATGACCGTACTGTGCACCTTCGAAGCTACCGCACGCTCGTGGTGCTCTTTTAGCGCATGCGCCGGGCCATCCTGTTTCACGCCTGGGCCCTGCCCCTGCGTGTGCGTGGCACTTGGCGCTGTCACCGCCTCAGCTGCTCGCGCATCGCTGCGCGAAGCATGCGACGTCCCAATCAAGGTTGGCTTCGCCACCTTCGATAGATCCATAGGGTCATGCAGTCGATCCTTCGATCTCTCAAGGACGCCATGCACAAGGCTCGTCAACTAAGGCTTCGTCGCACTAAGGGCAAATCTTGGCTTCCCTGGGGAACTGTACAAAAGCGCCTGCAGTTCTTGGGAGGAGATTTCGCCACCTTCCACGGCTACTTCACGGCTGTTTTCGTGCTGAACGAGCGGGGGCTCAGCGATTCCTCCTCGGCTTGCTTGGGGCTTGACCGATGTTGGCGTTCGTGCTTACGTATAGGCTACCAGGCTACCGGCTTACGTGTTATGGGCGTGCACTGTTGCACTACGGTGGTGAATCACTCCATCAAGCTCGATGCCAAGTAGCACGTGGCTGTGACCTGGCGGCGGAGGTTTCCAGTGCGTGGTCCTGTCGAGATTTCAAGACTGATTTTGCCAAGTTACGTGCGATGGGCGCATGCTCTCGCCGCAGGCTCCCTTCTCGGCCTCTTCCGCTGTTGCATGGGCAGGACGGCCAGCCTCTTCGTCAATTTATACAAGTTGCGGACTCCTGGGTCGAGCATGTTTCCAAGGACGAAGCGGCGCCAGCGGTGCCTGTTTCCGACCTGGACTGGTTGTTTCAGCATCTCTCGGAGTTAATCCACGAGGTTCTCATGAATGTTCCGATGACCGCTGATCAGATTCCTTCCTTGGGCGATTTGGAAACTTCGCACAGGAAAGCCAAAGCCTCGGCTCCTGGTCCTGACGGTTTCTCCGGCAAGATTGTTTCCTCGTTTGCTGTGGAGCTGGCCCGATACATGTACCCGCTCTCGGTCAAGGCCACGGTTCGCGTTGCTGAGCCCACTCAGTGGAAGGGCGGCTTTTACTGGTCCCTCTTCAAGTCTGGGGACGTGTCTAAGCACGCCTGTTACCGTTCCATTTTGGGCTCCTCCCATTTCGGCAAACGGCATCGCAGCATCTTCCGAGGGGATATTATTCCGGCCCTAGAGGCTGTCGCGGGGGAACGTCAGCACGGAGGACTCCCAGGCAGAGGTACAGAATTTGGGGCTCTTGAGCTGCGTCTTTTTCAGCAGCTGGCCGAGGCACGCAAGGCCTCAGTGTTGCTAGTATTTCTTGACGTGGTACAGGCATACTACAAGTGAATGCGGGAACTAGTCATGCACACGGCGCGTGATGATTTGTCGTTGGCGTTGCTGTTGAAGGCAAGCGGACTTCCGCCAGCTGCTATGGCAGAGTTGCAGGAGTATATCAAGCAGCATCCCCCTCTCCTCGTCTCCAGTGGAGTTTCCCCCCTCCGTCGTGCTCAGATCGCCGATGCATACAATAGGTATTGGTTTTATGTACCTAACGCTTCTAAGGTTGCATTTCCTATGACGGGAACGGGTCCTGGACGGCAGCTCGGGGACGTCGTTTTCAACTTCGTCATGTCGTCTACGATGCAGTCGGTGCTATCTCGCCTCCTTCCGCTCGGCATCGCGCCACGTATCCCGACGGCTGCGCATGCTTCGCTCGCAAAGTCTACTGCTGAGGACACCCCCACCCGCACGGCTCACTCTCTCGAAGGCGCTTTCTTTGACGACGCTGTATTCTTTCTGCACGGCAGAGCTCAGCAACTACTTACCATCGCCCCGATATTGGCGGAAGAAGTCGCAGATTCTTTGCGGAGACGGGCTTCTGTTTGAACACCAAGGTTGGTAAACCGGCGTTTCTTTTCCAGTTTCGGGGTCCTGGAGCCACGCGTGCAAAGAAGACCCTGTGGTCCGATTTAGGCGGCATTTCCTAGGTCCCTACGGAGAAGGCGGGTACCCTACAAATCCATGCGGTAAATCAGTACACCCACCTTGGTACTACACAAGACGATTATTGTTCCATGGGCCCAGAGTTGGCTCATGGGTCGCAATCGCGCACCAGTGCCTGGACTTGCCTTCGGCGACGCATTCTTCAACAGCCTTGCATTGAACCCGACACAGCTATCTTTCTACTCGATTCTCTGGTCTGCTCAGGCAAAGTATTTCAAGCAAGTACGTGGGGATATCTCACTGCTGCTCAGTTTAGGAGCCTTGAGGACGATATGGTGCGCTATTATCGGGCTATCGCCAAGCAGCCTCGCAGGGACCCCTCGGCGCTCAACAATCTGGCTATCTTGGGTGAGGTCCTCAAGCCCCCGCTGGGAGCCCTATTAAGCGCTCAACGTCTTCGGCTTTACGGGCGGCTTCTTATCCATGGCCCCCCACATCTTCTGGCTCTGGTTACGACGTGCAGGACGGAATATCGTAGGTCTTGGGGACACCAAATTGTTGAGGATTTGCAGTGGGTCTGGACGTTTCATGCTCAATGTCACCTCCTCCCCAACCCCTCCGAGGACCTTCGCATTTGGGACATGCTAATTCGTCGGTCAGCCCCAGCATGGAAGACATGTTCGCTGGCTTGCTTTAACGCGTACTACTGAGCACGCTATCTTTGAAGTTCTGGGATATGCTGGAGTGCCGCATACAATTACGGATCCTGAGCATCCGCTCCGTCGAGCAGAGGCTGAAGAGCAGCAAGTTTGGAAGTGTCTCTGGTGTGACGCCACCTTTGATCGTGCTCGCAAGCTTCGTTCGCATGTTTTTCGGAATCATCATTCTCGTGTTTCGCTCATTCGTCGTTTCCTCGGCCCGAGTCTGGAATGTGCTACGTGTGGCACTGCGTTTGCTCATCGCTCGGCTTTTGTGTCGCATACGTCGTTTGACTCTCCCAAGTGTGCGCTGGGCCTTTTATGGTCGGGCCGACAATGCTCTCAAAATCATGCCGACGCTCTGAAAGAGTCAGAGACTCGTCGCATTGCGAAGCAGCTCCGGTCAGGTCAAGGCAGATGGCGAGTGGAAATTCCTGCGTCAAGGCATGTGGCGGTTCGTTCGGAGGAACTGGCTAGCTTGCTGCGTTCGATTTCTGACGATCAAGCCAGAGAAATCATGTGTGAGTCGGAATACTGTATCGAGACGTCCTCGGTGTCGGACTTCCTCGACATATTCAAGTCCCGTGTTCCTGTTGTTCCCTCTCCTATGGTGGACCCCCTTTCTACCCCTGTCGAGTCGGTGACTACTCTGGTGTCGCTTCGGAGAGTATACCTATTCGCATCCGCCGGCCAACTGTCTTTGCCTTGCATGTGTTTAGTGGTCAAAGGAGGCATGGAGATTTGCAGTGGCAGCTCGATAATCAGATTGTGCTTCCCAGCGTGGAGGTGCTTATGCTGAGTATTGACATCGCCATCGATCCGATTAGGGGCGACCTTACGAGGCAAGGGCCTATCCAGGAGTGGGCCGAACATATACGTGCACATAGAGTCATCAGCACAGGAGGGGGACCCCCCTGCGAGACTTGGTCTGCTGCCAGATGGCACGAGGGGGCCCCCCCTCCTCTCAGGTCTACTGACTACGTTTGGGGAGTTCCGTGGTGTACGGCTCGACAATCGGAACAGCTGAGAGTAGGTAGCATGCTTTTACACGCTATAGAACGTCTCATGGCGGAAAACCTCCGCGCGGGGACGGGGGCCTTAATTGAACACCCTGCTCCTGCTTTGTGGGCCCCTAGGGCCCCGATTTCTTTTCGGTGGCCCCCCCTCGTGGCCGTCGCCTCGGCCCCGTGTGCGGCCACGTGTGTGTTTGATCAGTGCGAGCACCAGGCCCCCGATTCTGACCCCGCTTCCATTGGGAGAGCCCCCACGTGTATAGTTAGCATTCGAATGCCCACATTGTACAATGAGCTTCGCAACACACCTGGCCGGGTGACATGTTCTCACGGTCCTGGAGCCCACCGTTCTCTCCTTGGGAAAGATGGCCAGGGCCGTTTTTTTTCCGCTGCGTCCAAGAAGATAGATCCTCCAGGGATGTGTCTCGCGATCGCCAAAGGCATCAGTGCCAGCGTGCTGCAGGTATGTGCTGAGTCGACCAGCCAGGCTGACAACAGGCTCTCGGAGAATGCAGACCTCGCCGAGGGTGAGATTCGGGATTCGTATGTCTCGTGGGAGGGTCCCTCCTCCTCCGCCCCCCCAGACCCAAGTCGCCAGCCTGACTTTGCTGGGGCCGCGGGTCGACGTCGTAGGCGACATCACGTGGGCCCAGAACCGGACAGGTTCAAGGAGTCCGAGTCGGAGGCTGAGGCGGAGGAGGAGGATCCCCGTTACAGTGGCCCTCCTGCGAACCCCCATTTGGGGGGACACATCGTTGGATGCTGAAGCCTCAGAGGAGCAGGCTTTCACTGAACGTGCCGAGGAGGATCCTGCCGCTTGGGCGTTCGGTTCCTCTCCTGCCCCTGCGTCGTCTTCGCCCCCCCCCCCCCCCTCCCCCCCCCTCCCCCTCCCCCTCCCCCCCCTCCCCCCTCCCCCCCTCCGTCGCCTCTCCCCCTCGCCGGCGCCCAGCTCGCGCGCATCGCCGCGCATCGCGAGGAGGCCGGGCGGCGCCGCGCGGCCCGCAGCGCCGCTGCGGCGGCGGCCCGCGCAGTGCCAGTGTCGGCCTCCGGACTGTTCGGGGAGCCTGCTGCTGCGCTCCCTCCAAAGGCCCCCATTCCCCGATGCTGTGCAGTTGGCCTGGCTGTGCTGTGTGCATCTCTCGTCACGCTCGCTGTATACAGTGTTTGTGTGTGTGTTGAGGCCCATGTCAGTAGGACGGCGCACCGCCGTTCCCATCGTTCGACGACGAGGGCCTCCTCCCCTGGTTCCTCCTCTTCTCCCCTGACTTCACCAACCTCTCCGTCCCTCATTCCTCGGGCCCCGATCCTGGCCCATCCACCACCTTCCGTCCCTGCGGACTCGGACTACTGGACGATCACGCGGCGCTCTTAGTGTTCATGGGCGCTCTCGTGCCTCTTTTGGTATCTCTGCTGGGCTGTCTGGGGAGCTCCTGGGTCCGTTTTGGGGACGTCTTGGGACGGTCTCGGGGGACAGCTGGGACTCTCTTTAAAGAAATAGCGGAACATCCTAAATAAATGCCATCGGCATCCTTGAAAATTGGGAGAACATCCTCAGGAGGGCCTCCGTCGTCGACTTGGAGAGAAAGGCGGGGGAGGAGGACAATTCGGAAGATGCAACACGTGCTTGAAGAAAACAAGGAAAGGTGGTAGTTCCCTATTGCTTCTCAAGTGTAGCCCAAGATAACGAGCTCCAGAACACGCAGTGAAAAAACTATACTAAGCCTTTGTGCAATTAGTTTGGGCATTCTTGGGCGCATTTAAGGGGTCTCCTAAGAACTCTTCAAGCCCCTCAGGCACTTTTTGGTCCGTCTCAAGGCCCTCCTGCCCCGCCTGATGCCTTGGGTCAGGGGCCAAAAATATGGGGGATTGGCAAATGGGGGGTGGACATCGAACGAGAATCGGCGATACATCGCCGATAGATCGGCGATAGGCCCCCGATAGCGAATCTGCACGGTCCTGGGCAGGTCGGGGCCATCGGGCCCCTAACATGGATCATTCCCTGGAAGAGCAAAAACCCAACAGCACCCAGCCCGCCCAACAATAGAGGGAAAATGATTTCCGCCGCGACGACGACGACGACGACGACGACGACGAAGACAACGACGAGGATGAGGAGGAGGAGGAGGAGGAGGGCGAGTTCATTCCCCGCCGAAAGGAACAGGAGGGGGTGCAAAACTAGAGACCTCCTGAGGTTATCGGCGATGGATGGGCGATTGGGGGTCGATGCATTCCCCCCCCTTGTGCCCATCCCCCCCCCATCGCTGCCCCTGAGGGGTTGGGCCCAGCCAGCCTCGGAGCACGCGCGCAGCTCTCGGCGCCCGAGCGCGGCAGGGGGGGGCCCAGGGAAGCTCTGGGCGCGCGCCCCGCCTCCGCGCCAGGTCGACGTAGATATCGAAGGCGCAGCGCGTGTCCAGAGGGTTCTGGCCCGCCCAGGTCCGGTCGCAGGAGTAGTCGATGCCGACGGGCGGAGGGGGAGAAGGAGGAAGAGCAGGGGGAGGAGCAGGAGGAGGAGGAGGAGGAGGAGGAGGAGGAGGAGGAGGAGGAGGAGGAGGAGGAGCAGGGGGAGGAGCAGGAGGAGGAGGAGGAGGAGGAGGAGGAGGAGGAGGAGGAGGAGGAGGAGGGAGGGAGGAAGAGGAGGAGGGGGAGGAGGACGAGGAGGAGGAGGATGAGGAGGAGGAGGAGGGAGGAGGAGGAGGAGGAGGGAGAGGAGAGGAGGAGAGGAGGAGGAGGAGGAGGAGGAGGAGGAGGAGGAGGAGGGGGAGGAGTGTGTGGCGGACGGTCGCAGTGACCAGTGACGTGAACAATGGCCTGACACACATGGATCAGGACACATGCCAATCACAAGAGTGGCGCGGGACAATATGTGAACTCTCCGCACGAAAAGGAGCGCCGGGGCAAAGCACGCAACGAAAGAGTCACGAAATTCGGCTCCTAAATGCGTGCGGCGGCATCCTCCTGCAGGAGGGGCGCCGAGAGAGGCGCCGCGGGGGGAGGGGCGGAGGCGGGCCTCCGGCGGACGTCAGTGGCGTCGACGTCGCGGCGGCGAGCGGCGGGCGCGGCGCTCGCTCCACGTGCTTCCCGCTCGCACGCTCTGGCCCTCCTCGCTTCCCTCTCCTTCCCCCACACAAGCGAGCCTGGCATCAAGCCTTTGGAAATCCGAAACAAATGAGGAGGAGGAGGAGGGGGAGGAGGAGGAGGAGGAGGAGGAGGAGGAGGAGGAGGAGGAGGAGGAGGAGGAGGGGGAGGAGATGGAGGAGGAGGAGGAGGAGGAGGAGGAGGAGGAGGAGGAGGAGGAGGAGGAGGGAGGCTGCTGAGGCTGCTAATTACGCGACGAACTCCGAGGCCGCCCTGGCGCGCGGTCTGAGCCCCTCGGCGACCCGAGAGACGGAGCAGAGCCGAAGCCCAGCGGGAAAGAGAGGAATCGAGCGCGGCGACGAGGAGGCCAAAAACCCCAGGAGGACCCGACGGCTCACAAAAAACCCGCCGTGGCGACGATGCCATGCCCCGACGGGCAAGCATGCATCCGACTCTCACCGCGCTCCCAATCCAGACCGAACTCCCGATGAAGTCGATCACGCACTGGAAGCCACAGGCCCGATTGCCTTCGTCGCCTTCTTCTGGAAGGTCTTGTGCACCACAACATTCTTGACGATGACGACTTTGCCGAGACTGTTCCCAGCCATGGTCGCCTTCTGCTGGCAGGTGTTGAACATCACTACGCCATTCAAGATCATCGCGATGACGGCCTGGCAGAACCTATTCCCGGCCTTGGTCGCCTTCTTCTGGCACCATTGCCCCTGTGCGCCCGCCGTCCCGAACCGCGCGCACGGAAGCCCAGCGATAAGGGCCGGGACGGCTAAGAGGAGGAGGGAGGACAAGGAGGTGGAGGAAGGCGAGGAGGAGGGAAGGAAAGGGAGGAGGAGGAGGACGAGGAAGGAGGAGGGAGGAGGAGGGTTGGAGGCGGGAAGCGGGAAGCGGGAGGAGGGAGGCGGGAGGAGGAAGTAGGGAGAAGGGATGGAGGGAGGGAGGGAGGGGGGGAGGACAAGCTAGGTGCGCTCGCGTCATATCTGACGTCCTACCCCTCCCTCCCATCCCTTATCATGGCGTAGATCTCCTCTCTATTCGCACAGTCGGATGACGCAGCAGGGCATAGCATTACATGGCATAGCATGGTGCTGAAGATCAACGCGTAGCCTGACGCCCCAAAGTGGGGGGGGGCTCCTGCGGCCCCAAAAACCAACGAATTGGCACCGAATGTGTAATCACTTCCGATGGTTGCTTCATTTTCTAGTTTCGGGGTCCTACTTAGAAGGACCGAAAACCATGCCGTGGCATGGCGCTGGAAATAATGACGCCAGCGCTGCAGCGGGAGCACGATTCGGAACGAGAGGAAGCCCGGAAATAAGGCCAGCGCTGCAGCGGGAGCACAATTCGGGATGAGCGGAAGCGCGGAAACGAAGCCACCGCTGCAGCGGGAGCACGATTCGGAACGAGCGGAAGCCCGAAAGTGAGGCCAGCGCCTCAGCGAGAGCGGCATTTTGAATTTGGGGGAGGAAACAACAACAACAACAACAACAACAACAACAACAACAACAACAACAACAACAACAACTACAACAACAACAACAACAACAACAACAACAACAACAACAACAACAACAACAACAACAACAACAACAACAACAACAACAACAACGACAACGACAACGACAACGACAACGACAACGACAACGACAACGACAACGACAACAACGACAACAGCAACAGCAACAGCAACAGCAACAACAACAACAACGGAAACCAAACTCGCCGACATCCTGTGTGGATCAAAACCATACGCGAGGGGGGGCCGAACACTCCGAGACAGATTCCGCCACAGACTCAGGGGAGAGAGGAGAGTAGTATTCATATTGAGTAATTGTGAAGTAGGAGGGCAGGGGGAGGATTGCAATGAGGACGGATGGGAGAAGGACAAGGAGGACGCAGAGACGGGGTCAGCAGGACGGGGCCCCTGGACCCCAAACCTCTCTCTCTCTCTCTCTACCTCTTCCTCGACAACCTCTAGAGGCAAGCTTCCCATCCGGGCTCGTTTCTGCAACGGCCCCTGAGGCCCGTAAGCGGCACGGAAGCAAAACAAAACCACAGCAACAACAACAACAGCAGCAGCAACACGAGCAACAACAGCAACAACAACAACTACAACAACAACAATCAACAACAACAACCACAACAACAACAACAACAACAACAACAGTAACACCAGTAGCAACAGTAACAACAACAACAACAACAACAACAACAACAACAACAACATCAACAACAACAACAACAACAACAACAACAACAACAACAACAACAACAACTGCAACAACACGAGCATCCCCAACAACGGCAACAACAGCAGCAATAACAACAGCCAGAACAGCAGCAACAACAACAACAATATCAGCAGCAACAGTAGCAGCAACAACAACAATCAGTTTAAGACTGTTCGCTCCTACTTGATCAAGTGCCAATCACTGCGTATATCCCAAACCCTCGGTACCCGCTCTCGTCGTCTTCGATCGTACCCCCATTGGGGGCATTTCTTCCTTACCTACCACGTGTTTAGTGCAGCCCCTAAAACAAGGGAAGAGAGGACGGGTGGAAGGGGTAAGGAGAAGAATGGAGCACGAGAGAAAGTAGCAGGAGGGGGGCAAGGAGCAGAAAACAAGTGGTAGAACCAGACGGGCAGATCGGGTGGGTAGACCCATAGCGGGCAGGTCGGGAAGGCGGGCCCAGGCGACGAGGTCGAGCAGGCGGGTTGCTAAAGCGTGGGTCCTGCATGAATCGCGAGGAAGAAGTCTCGAGCGATAGCGCGATTCCCAAGTGAATCGTGAGAAAAGCCACCGTGGGCCACGAAGGGCATAAAATCCGAGGCCACAGAGGGCAGCGACGGGGCCGCTGAGGGCAGCACCAGGGCCACAAAGGGCAGCGAGGGGGCCACAAAGGGCGACGGCGGGGCAACGAAGGGCATGCACATGGGGCCACGAAGGGCAGCGAGGGGACCACGAAGGGCGACAGCGGGGCTACGAAGGGCATGCGTATGGGGCCACGACGGGCGCGTGC
This sequence comes from Prorocentrum cordatum, assembly GCA_963575745.1. Classification (NCBI taxonomy): domain Eukaryota; class Dinophyceae; order Prorocentrales; family Prorocentraceae; genus Prorocentrum; species Prorocentrum cordatum. The sequence goes on along the minus strand of CAUYUJ010008125.1, from coordinate 359,480 downwards.
GAGCGGGGGCCACGAAGGGCATATAATGCGGGGCCACAAAGGGGAGCGACGGGGCCACTGAGGGCAACAACGGGGCCACGACGGGCAGCGAGCGAAGGAGACCGCGGAACCAGTGCGGGCAGCGAGGGGCATCGAAGGCGGGCGAAG
>CAUYUJ010008125.1:326833-349333 GCA_963575745.1 Prorocentrum cordatum | reverse complement strand
GTGGACGGGGTGATTTTTCAGGGCGAGCTCGTCCTCCTCCTCCTCCGCCTCCTCCTCGTCCTCCTCCTCCTCCTCCTCTTCCTCCTCCTCCTTTTCCTCCTCCTCCTCCTCCTTCTCCTCTTCCTCGTCCTTCTCCTCCTCGTCCTCCTCCTCCTCCTCCTTTTTCTCCGCTTCCTCCTCCTCGTCCTCCTCCTGTTCGTCCTCCTCTCCCCCCCCCCGTCCGCAAGGACGAGGGTGGCCCTCTCGCTGTCTCGCCTCCCTTTCCTCCTCGCTATCTCTCCCCCCCGCGGCCGCGGGTGATCAAGCGAGCGAAGGAGGACGAATAGAAAATCAGTTCCCCCAAAGGGGCAAAAGCAAACGCCGGGGGGCGGACGATTACAAAAACAGTTTCCGGCGGCCGAATTCTATTAGTCAGCCCCACTCAATCATTTTGGGGGGTCCGGGGGGGGGGGGGGGGGGGGCGATTTTTTAATCGTTTCCCCCCATTACACACATCGCAAGGTGTGGCAACCCCACCTGCGCTCGAGTGCGACTTCGCTGTTGCATTTCACTCCTGCTTCAAACGCCCCTTCCGTTTGTTAGTGTGTATAAATAGATAGATATATAAACATATCTAGATATAAACATATAGTATATATATTCATATATATGTATATATGTATATATGTATATATAGATATAGATATAGATATAGATATGCTTGGGTGCCCTGCGACCCCACCCCGCCGCGGCCCGGCCCGGCCCTGCGCGGCGCAAGCCCCCGCGCGGCGCCAGCCGCGCGAGCCCCGCGCGGGCGCCTCGAGCCTTCGGCCGCGGTTGCCGCCGCGGCCGCCGCGGCCGCCGCGGCTGGCGGGCGCAGCAGCGTGGGCCGGAGGCGGGGGCCTCCGGGAGGGCCATGCCGATCTCTCCGGGAGGCCTCCTCGCGAGCGGGGGACGCACTGACCCAGGTGAACGCAGAAGCCCAGGCCATGTTTTCCCATCGCATTTGAGGACCACGTCCCACAAATAAGTTCGAGCACCCAGAGAAGTATCGAAACAGTGTCGGACGAGTATCTCATCCCAGGGCCCGATACGTGAAAACCCTCCAGTTTCGGTACTTTGTTGGTGCTCGAAATTCTTTCTGGCGATCGAGGCTGAAGTTGGTTGGAGCATCATCAAGCTCAGGTCAGTCAGGCTCTGCAGGATCCTGCGCGCACGCCCTGGCTCTGCAGGATCCTACAAGAGCCGGCGCTCTGGCTGACCCCCGTTTGCATTGACCCTGGTCCCTTGAGCCCCGAGGGGTCTCCCAGGGGGGCCGTGCCGTCCTTTCCAGGAGGCCTCTTCGCGGGGGGTCCTCGAGCGCCCCCGGTGGCCGGGGCAGCGGCACTCGAGCGGCATTCGGGCTGTTTTTCGGGGGCGTCTTCGGAGGCCTGCGGTGGCTCTCGGCAGCGTTCGAGCGATCTGCGTCGTTCAAGGTTGTCGCAGACTACAGCTGAGTCTGGGGAGTCTGGGGGGGTCCACGGAGCCTTCCAAGGGGAAGGAGGCGTCTCCAGGGGGGTCCATGGATCACCGAGAGGGGGGGGCCGACCATCCACCTACACCCCCACCCTGGCCAGGCGAATCCTGGGCCGCCCTCCTGTCGGCGGTGGACAGACCTCCCTTTAGTAAACCTCCCCTCAGTGAAAACGGCCTGGGGCCGAAACCGACGGACCGGGACCCGCAAAAATGACGGCCGCGACGCCCTCTCGCGAACCGAAAACGGCCAGTTCCTCAATCGACGCGTCAGGGCAGGAGGCCCCTCCACCCCCGAGCCTGGCCCAGCCAGGAGAGGGCCCACGGGAGGCGCGGAGCTCCTCAGGCGGCGGGTGCGGGCGGCGGGCGCGGAGCGGGCGGGGGGGCGCGGAGCGGGGCCGAGAAGGCGAGGAGGACGACCCGCGGACCGGGTGACCTGCGCCAGGCGCGCGGCCTTACCGGCCAGGTGCGCAGCAGAGCAGCGGGCGACGAGGAGGCGAGCGCTCCGCGAGAGTTCGGCCCCTGCTCCCCCGCCCAGATCGAGGCAGTAGCGACGGGGGGGTGGGGGGGGGGGACAAGGGGGGAGAGGAGCCAGGAGCCAGGAGCGAGGAGCGACACGAGGGAGGGGCCGGGAGGGATGGAGGAGCGAGGAGCGAGGAGAGAGGAGGGGAGAGGGAGGAGGAAGGAGAGGAGGGAGAAGCGGGGAGCTACGGCTCTCGTCCAGCACGGCCTGCTGCCGCGACGGCTCGGCGACACGTGGACTGCGCCACTGCTGCGCCACTGCTGGCGCACCCGGGCGGCCGGCTGCAGCGCGGTGCCCCGAGAGAGGGAGCTGCGGGGGGGGGCCGCGCGCCGGCGGACACACGGCGCCCGCTCGCGGCACGCCTGCTGCTCCTCCGGCTTCCTGCCGTTACCGTGGGTCTCCACGCTCGCGCGCATGGCACCGATGGGGACCTCGGGCCACGGTCGGCGCGGGCCCACAGGGGGGGGGGACCCGAGCAAGCCCTTCTCGGGCCCAAAGGTCAGCCTGATCTGCAAGCGCGCCTCGAGCGCAAGCGCGCGACGAGCGGGGTGCCCAAGACGGCCTCAGGACCCCTCCAGGATGGGCGCCCAAGGGACCCCTAGTGGCGCCCAAGAGGCCCCCGAGAGGCCCCCACGAGACGCCGCAAGGGGCCTCCAAGACATGGCGGCGGGACGAACCGCAGGCCACCAGATGGAGCCATGATCCCCGGCCGTGCAGCACGATTGAACAAGATGTGTCAGACAGATGCGGGTCGACAGGGCTTTGAGGCCTCCTCGGGGCTGTTTGGGGGCCTCTTTGGGGGGGGGCCTCTTGGGGCCTCCCCGGGGCCTCCTCCTGGGGGCCCCCTGGGGTGGAAAACGCAGATTTTGGATGCGGAAGCGGAGGAAAAGGAGGAGGAGGAAAAGGAGGAGGAGGAGGAGGAGGAGGAGGAGGAGGAGGAGGAGGAGGAGGAGGTGGGCCGGGGGCAGGTTGGAGTGGCCCTGGGCCAGGGGGTAGGACCACGGCCAAAATGGGGCAGACCAGGGGCCGGGGCGTGGAGGCGAACGACCACGAGAGAGCGCACGAACGAAAACAACGGAGTCCGAGAAGCTGGGGGTGGCCCTGGACCCAAGAGGGCCACGGTCAGAGGAAAGCCAGCCACGGGCAGGGGGTGGGGGCGGAGGGAGCGGGGTAATCCAGGTAGGAGGGCCCATGTTGGCGCTCGTGTTGCCCATCTCCCTATTGAGGCCTCGTAGGCGGGCCTCGGAACAAGCCAAAAGACCTCGACCAGGCCAAAAAGATGCCAACATCACACGGTCTACGTCGATGTGACTACTTCCTGGCCTGGGATTGAGCTGAAACTCCGCCGATCCTGTCGCGTGTGTGAAGGGTTTCTCCGTTCGAGTCGTCGTCGCCATCATTCGCTATTCGTCGTGTCTGCTGTCCTCTTTCCTTGCGCCCTCCTTTCCATGTGCCCGTCGCCGCTCCCCCCTCCTTGCCTGGTTCCTCCTCCGCAAGCGCGCCAGGCAAAGCGAAATTGAGCAACGTCGTAATAGACTCGAAGGGAAGCAAGCCCCTTCCCTTCGGCCCCTTCCCGCCGGGATTGGGGGGGGAGTTTGACAGGGGCTGAAAGGCCCAACCAGCAGCTTCGCCTCAGGCGAAGCCCAGCTCCAGCTCCGTTGTACCGTAGTAACGATAGCCCCAGTAGTTGGAGGCGAGTCACCTCAAGCAGTTTTGGTATCGATGGCCAATAGTTCACCTCGCGCTGAGGTGTAGTCAGATTTGGGCGGCCAGCCGCTTTGAGCCAAGGAGCTGCGGATGCACGCTCGTTCCCACTCACATGCAACACCCAGCTCACTTGAGAGTCGGGGGGGGGGAGGGATATGAAGCGTGAGCCCGCCGCCTCTATACAGCAGGTACAGCAGCGAGATTTTTTTTTTTTTTAAAAAAAAAAAAAAAAAAAAAAAAAAAAAAAAAAAAAAAAAAAAAAAAAAAAAAAAAAAAAAAAAAGGGCGGGTCCGCAAGGAAGGTGGGCCCGCACGCAAGTTGCCTCGCCTGCACTATACTGTGCATACGGGTACTCCCCAGGCGGCTACAGAGCGAGATGTCTGGCCAGCCCGATAGGAAGTATGACGCTTTGAGGCATGTTTGAGGGATCGTGGACCTCCCATGACCTGTAGGAGCATGTCTCTGTCGATGCTCCTCTTGGTGCGACCGTCCGCAGTCATATCGCGGGTGTCACACCACTGAATACTGTGCACAATTCCTCGCTCCATCATCTGTCGCATCCAGCTGCTGTCCTCAAGGGTACACTCCGCTGGCTTCTTCAAGTCTTTGCTTGACAGGGACTTTAAAACAGACTCAGCATCTATGGTCAAAGTGACCTTGATGCTCAGGCCACCCAACTCAAGTATGTTTTTCGACTGAGTGGGAGTTAATGGCCCTGCGTGGAGCTCGCGCAGAGTCACGATCGCGGGATAACAGTCCTCCAAGTTGCGGGCTGCTGCTAGTGTCTCTGCTGATTCGCTCGAGCGGACCTGCAAGCGGTGAGACTTGCAGTGCGCATCGATCAAGTGGACGACGGGCTTACCAGATGGCGTGCTTCCACGCCGTAGCAGGTTTGCCCCGCGAATGCCATGGCCTTTGACTTCGCTATCGGCATCTCCACTCAGGCGTCGGCAACCTGAGTCGCTGTGCAGGTCAACCTCCCACGCGGTGGCCATCGCCTGGTAGACGACCTTCTTGGGGCAGGCCTGCAGTTTCCTGGTAACCGCGCCCAGTCGTCGCACTTGTATACCGGTCGGTTCTTGGACGCGCTGTAGAGAAACAACATGCACCATCAACCACACCTAGGTGATTAATGCATACGCCAATGCGCCTCTAAGGCTGACGAACATGTCGGCAACCAGATTGGATGCTCGGGCGTCAGCGTCGGCGCCTGCAAGGTCAGGATGTTGTATAAGACGGAGCTGCTTGATGTATTCGTGTTGGTCCAAAGTAACACTGCCGTCCTCATCCTTGGTATATCTCGCAGCACAATTGGTGCACGTGTGCGCGTTGAGTTTACCCTTACCACAGGTGTCTCCTACGCACTTGAAGCACTTGTCAATGGTGTCCTCTGTACCGGGCATATTGATGGCATCGACAGCTTTGGCCGTGAGCAGGTTGCCGCTCGCCTCGAACTCCTCGTCGTAGGACGTGGGTCTGAGACCAAGACCTCTCGTGGTCCTTCTGAGCTTTCGTGAGAAAGCTCGAGGTGCGTCCTTGGCGACAGTGCCTGGCTTAAGGCACTGCAAGCAGTGCTTCGACTCGTCGTAGCATTCGAATCCTGGGAGAGTTCGAATCACCGTAGCCGATCCAGGCGGCAGAGTAAAACACACCACACGTTCTTTTTCACCAGTCGCCTCAGCGAGTTCCTGGTAGGTCAACCCTTTCAGGAAAATAATGTTGATGTCGAGGGAAGCAATGACCCATTGCTTCTTGCACGCTGCCGTGCTCGCGAGTAGCCTCTGGCTTGACCGCCGTGCTGTTCCCGAAAAGGCTGCCACATCAAAGGCTCCAAGGCCCATGAAGCCTCGAAGCACCAAGCGCAATCTGATGGCACGCTCCAATTCGCCCTTCTCGTTCTTCACAAACTTCCATGTGCACGCATACCTCGAAGTCATGATGTGTGACGCTTTAGATAAACCTTGCATTTTGAAGCACGCGTTGTTAAACCATGTCTTGAGCTCAGTGTAGAGGGCTTTCGATACTTTCTCGGGGTTCGCCTGGACGACAGCCTTCGCGGGGAGGTCGTCTTCCTTGACGGCTACAGCTCGCTTTGCAGCGGCGGCAACATATACTCGCATGGCGGTCACACGGTCGGCATCTAATACCCTGTGCTGATGTTCGGACAGGACTACCTTTGACATTACTGCCGTCAAGCAGAGTTCTACCGATTGTCCATTTTCGTCTGAGTCCAGTCCGTAACTGCAATCTTCGACCGTGGAGCAGACAGGGACATGATACGTCTCCTCGATATCGGAGTCGCGTGGGTGCCCCCACTTAGGCAGGTGCCCCCGCTTTTCTTCAGCTACAGGGATCAGCACACTGCTGACTGAAATCATCTGTGTGGGTACTGTGAAAAGATCCTCTAGTGGAGTTGCCTCCAGTAGTTCCCTTTCATCTTGTAGTTCTGTCGACCACACTCCCATAATGTATGCGTCGAGGTCAGCCCCCGATTCCTCATATACCGTGGGAAGCCGTCCATCCTCCCGTGGTGGTTCGGATTGTGGGGCTTCTCTTGCGGTTCCGTCCGGTGTCGGTACATCCGCCAATTCCTCAAACTTTGTCACATCCTGGAAAGCCCGCTTGAGGTTTGGTGGACTTCAGGCACTGGATGATTATTGAGTGTGTTGATCCAGTTAGATCGTGGATGTTAAGAGCGGTGCCTCTGGCTTCATAGTAGTGAAATCCTGGATTCGCATCGCTGACATAGTGGACCAATGTGCAACTGTCAGCGTAAGCCACTGGAGGTAGCCCGTGGATACTCTTGGCTAACCTAACCGACACTACGTTCTCAATGCGGAAGAAAATTATGAAAAGGTATTGTAAAGCCAGATGTACCTTAGGTGATAGTCGGCTTGCACTTGTCATCTGAAGCATCCCCTTCTTGGTCGGGACATAGCCAAATCTCAGAGCAGGTCTCCCCGCAGGTAAACTGGCCACGAACGTCAACATTGTCCGTAACGCGATGTTGTCGGAGCCAATTTCTCTGGCTATCACAGCTTGAATATAGAGTGACTGTCGTGCATCGCCGTACTGTACCTGAACGCCGCGGCTTCCCACTCGAATGATGACTTGACCCCTTTTCGGGATCGTTTCTTACGACTGGGAATGGGCCAGTCCAGCCCCCCAGTCGTCCTTCGTGGTTGTGGGGCGATGGTAATCAACTATATCTCCTTCATCGTAGTAGTGCTGACCGGCGATAGTTGTCTTAGCGCGCAATGCACGAGTGGTCTTGGCTACTGCAATGGCCTGTGTTATAGCTTCAACGAATACCTTGCGCATCATCTGTTCACAAGAATGGTCCGACGCTTCCGTCGGCCATTCGTGATTTAGGATAGGCAAGTCAGGGAGCATTGCCTGTTGCCGCCCAAACAGGGCGTTGCAAGGAAACACCTCATTATAGAAGATGAACGCGCTGGCGGCAAAAAAGGCCTCATGCAGTAGTCGTGCGAGCACAAGAGGTAAGTCGAATCTGTTGAATTCAGTTCCCATGACATGAAATAGATGGCGCAATATGCCATTTTTGGCTTCGATCGTCGCACCGCGTTGCCCACGCGCACGTATCCTTAATTCAGCGCCCCTTGCCTTAAGGACTGCTTTCGCAGAGTCGTTGTTGAGGGCACCCTCTCCATCGGAGTAAGAGTACCTTTGCAGGTCCAAACTGCATCCAGCACTCCTGGTACGCATCCAGGATACTGGTCATCGTCTTGTCTGGTATCTCCATTCCAGTAGCATAGCGAATACAACGATCGATTATATGAAATATACGATATTCTTGGTTGTAGAACATAAGGTCGCATTCAACTTCTTGCAAGGCAGCGCAGTAGATGGCATAACCGCATGCCCAGGCTTGTCCCAAGCCCTGCACTCCCGACGTGTGTCGCAGACACCTTTAATCAGGTTGAGTCTGACATTGTCCAGACCTGTTTAGGTTAAGATGAGTCTCATCTTGAGCTCTTTCGCATGGAACCAACGCAAGTGTAGTTTCCGCAGCTCGCGTGTTACCACGCTTGGGTCAAGGCTTCGTAAGTTTTGGAAACTGATTTGCGCGTCGAACCTCGACCAGTCTGGACGTCGTCGTCGCGCAGCAGGGTTACCCGCTGGTGGCGGTGGAGGTGGGTATCCTCCTTGCTGTCGGCCACGTCTGACTCTGACCTGTGGCGGTCGGATGTTGCCATCCGAACTCCCGGCTCCACTCGAGGCAGGTTGCCCAGCAGCAGGTTCAGCAGCATGTCTGCCTACTGTAAATGTCGTGGCTGCTGGCGCCCGCTGCGGGTCCGGCTCTAGAGCTGGGTCTTGGTGCTCGTAGCCGCACAAGTGGCGGCGCGGCTTGTGCCTCGGGCGGCGGCGCTGCTGGTTCGGCAGGGGCCGGTGGCACCTGTCCGCGATTGTCGGGCAGCTTCCAAGGTTTGGCAACTTGCACGGTGGAAGAATAAGGGTAACCATGAAAGGGATCACGGCTTACCTGGAATAGATCGCGCGCGATCTGAACTGCGTCGACGAAAAGAGACTGCATAATTGAAGTATACTGTGCAGCCATGGACAGCTCTGTGTTACATACCGACGCATGTTAATGATGACCAGCACATCGTCTTCGTTCAAAACGTGTAAGTAGAAGGCGGCGGTTGGCCACGATCTCGGTCGGTTTTCGTATCAATACCCCGTGGAAATCACGCAAGCCGGTAGTGCATTGGTCCGTATTCACTTTGCAAGTGCCCTTGAATTTGGCCAATGTGGTCCATGGTGGTATCTGATCCACCCAAGTACCCACTGGTTGTTCTCGTAAGAAAAAACGTCGAAGATCGCTCTGACGCATGGCAACCTCACCGCAGAACTTGATACGTGGAAGATCTTCTTTGCGGTGTTCATGCCAAGTGTCAAAGTTGATTGGGATATGAAATGTGAAGGTAGCCCCGTCGTTCTGCAACTGGGTTGTAGCATGACAACATTGACGAAGCAAACGTCTAGGTAGTGCACCACTGCAACATGGACATCCTTGTTTCCAAGGTCCACATAGGAGCGTTTGGCTAACTTTCCCCCGGAAGACAAACCTCGGCTGAATGCTAGCTGCGATATGCCTCCACTTCCTCCACACAGTTCCAACATGGCAACCTCGTTGTGTCGTCCATAGCATAACGTTGGGATTATGGAGAATACAGCTGCGTAGCATTTAGCAGGTAGCCCCGCAAATAATGTGATGAAGGTTTCCTCTTCATCATCACTTTCCGTGTCGGAGTCAAGGGGAACGTCAATGTAGTACGCGCTACATCCGAGACCTTCGAGGTAATCCCCGCAGTCGTCGTTGCCTTCTTCGACAACCTTGGGTATCTTGCGTGGTTCGATGCCCGCCACTTCGTCGGCTTGTTGTTTTTCTTTTTGTTTGATTCGGGCATCGGTCGGTAGCGCTGTCTGTTGTTCTATATCAGGTGAACTTAGCGTCGGGAGGACGGGAATCGAGGGGAGCACGCGGCCACGCTCAATCGAAGGGGGAGGGAGACGATCGTCATCGACGAACGCAACACGCCTTTGGCGTGGACGGGGGCCCTCCTGTCCGATGAGAGCCGGTTCTGGCGGCTCCCAGTATAACCGAGTGCGAATGTTTGTTACACCATTCGGTAACGGTGCATTGTACTTGTACCCGATCGGCTGGTCCTGGACCTTGATGTCTTGTATAATCTGATTGTCGTCCAGGGCCATCGTTACCCGTCATGCGACATGGTCCCATTCAGGGCCATTCTTCGGAGACTGAACGTAAGTTCGAGCTCCTTTTACCCACTCGTGTGTGAGTTCTAAGGTGTACAGCACTCGTGTGGTTTCTCTTTGTTGTGTGTAAATCCATTTGGTCAATCAATCTCGCGGTCATGATAGCCAATGTTTTGTTGCGTCACTCTGCGTTCTGAGCGCCTTGGCCATGCCGGTCCAATTCATGCTCGGCAAGTTGGGCAGGCCCCCTGCAGTTTGACACTACATCCCCACAAGTTGGTTGGGATGCGCGTGTAAGTAGTTGCCACTTGCAGATATGATCCGCTAGGCAACTTACTTGAACGGTCGTATTTCAGACCGAAATGGCAGCATCGCATACGCATGACCTGCAAGTCGAGATCTTCAATGGCATCTCGCATGGGACCCTGTTTCCAAAAATATCATGGCGGTACCACAGGTACAATAGACATACGAAGAGCCCGAGCCTTAGTCATCAAATTTTGGATGCGTTGATAATGTGGCCCTGCCCGCTTCCCAGGCAACCTAACGCACCAGTCAGCGGGCGTTGCCACCCACGACAATTGATAACACCCCGAAAGTAGAGCACCCCAATACTGTGTACCAGTAAAGGTCATCACCTCTGCACGTGCAATGCGGTCACACATGCGCCCACGAGCTCGGGTTTCAGGGCAAGCTGTCCGTATGTCCCCAATGACAAGTGCACGAGAATGATAATGATGCGATGAGCGTTCATTTGCTGCAGCGGCCACACAGCCGGGTCCACTGCTGTTCTTCGGAGCACCACAGCCCGGCTTGCCAATGTCCCTGGCGCGCACAGCCGGCGCCCGAGAAAAGAATGTAGGCTTTCCCGCGCTAGATGACAGAACCTGAGTGTTCGGCCTGTCGGAGCATGCGCGGGTGGCCGTGGCACGCGCCTGCCCCCGTCACTCATTTCCAAGCGGTGGGGCCGCCCAAATGCCCGTGCCATACTGCTGCAGAGCCGCTGCTCGAAGTAAAAATATCAAACTTCCCAGCGGCATCATACCCACCCGCAGGTGCCCCTGCCTTCGCGTCGGGCGGCATCCACGCATTGCCCTCCTCGTAGATGGCCTGATAGACCTTCGCCTGCAAAATTCGCAAGGCGAAGTCCTGGTCGGCCGGCGTGGGGATAGCCCCAATGGACGCATTCCTGCGATGCCAGGTCTTCAAGGTATTATTCATCAAAGACTGGATCGTAAAAGCAAACGTCTCCTCGTTAATGGAGAAGCTGATGCCCTTGGTTTCCTGTGACATCATACACGCATGGGCATCGCTCATAGCAGGCGCCCCCGCAGCTGGCTGCGTCAGCTGCCTCTTTGACGAGCAGCGGGGCATCCTCGCCGCGAGGGTTGGCCGCAATAGTAAACGACATCGACCTTTTGTCCTCAGCTGCGGCCCCGCACTCGTCGACCTTGAGCGCCAGGTGCCCAGAAGGCGTTTTCATCAAATCAAATACTCCGGCACCCTTCCGAAGGAGGAGCTCGTACATATCAGAGCCGGGGATGACCATCTTCTCGCGCCCCTGCTCCAGGATCAGGATAGTCCTCATGTTACTCCTCAGACCCAGGATAGCAGAGATATGTCCGCCTGAACCCTCAGCCACGTTAGCTGAGTAGGCATCAAGTCTCGGCACAGCAAGTGCCCCCGCCGGATCTCCTTTTCCCTTGCACGCAATTCTGCAGTGCAAGGACTTGTCACATACAGCGGCACCATGTCCCACTCCCGACACGTAGAGCCTCTTCGTCAGGTTCAGCTTCGCGATGTCGCGCCCATGGGAGCGGGATACCCGTTCAAATGTCTGCGCCGTTTTGAACGCAATGACGTCGACGTTGCTGCCGATGCCCAGAGGGGCTGCCAGCATTCAACCACCATGGCCCCGCTGTTCGTGGCCAGGGCCAGTTCATGACGTTCTCCGAATATTCCTGGCACCTCAGACAATGTCGTACCATACATACCCGCGCGGCGCCTCTGCTCCAACACCCAATCTTTCCTTGTCAGAGACGCGAATGCGCTCATGCATCCGCGGGCCTCCTCCTCCGCAATGGGATTCCCTCGAAAATCCAAGCCGTAGGATACTCGTCACGCATGTGCGGGCGTGGTGCAGATGCGAGCGGCATGCTCATGAACAGAATCCTCGCCGGCACGCATGCCTATCTGGCCATCTGTGCTCACCATCAACACAGTGCGTAGCATGTCGCGCTCGGATATCGCACTGATGCCGCTGCGCACGCTCGCCGGGCTCTCCATCCTGCGCTGGCTGCGCGGGCGGGCGTCTCGCCCGCGCACTCCCCTCGGCGGCTCTCTCCATACGCCTCAGCCACGTGTCGTTGGCCGGCAACGCGGCAGGTGCAGTCGTAGCATGTGCCCCTGCACTGTTGGCCGTTTCCGCTATTAACGGCATAGGCGCATCCAAAGCAGGCGCGGTAGCTTCCGTCGCCTGCACCGCATTGGCTGATGAAGCAGGTTGCCCCGCAGGTGTTGTTGCAAGGACTGCCGCGTCATTCATCATCATCACTGTGACGCGGTTAAGTTCTTCGCGAAGGTCCCTGAATTCGTTAGCCCCTCGGAGTGTTTCTCCATGACGACTTGCTGCATCCTGATCTCCAGCAAGGGCATAATGAAACTCAGCTGCGATTAGACCGACGCCCCTGCAAATAGCGCAGGGTGCCTCAGTTGCAGCACCTTCCACAGTGCCAGCCAACTGTCTGTCCACATGAGCGCGCAACTCGGCCCCAGCACTTCGCATGCGCGACGCATAAAGAGGTCCAGGCATATGGCACACTTGTTAAAGCCACCGTCGCTGATGACCGGCGGCGTTGCCGATGGCCTGATATGCGTCTGGCGCTCCAGAGTAGTTTCACCGACCTCATACTGGATCGGTGGAACCGACGGTGGCTGCATGGCTGCAAGTGCTGCCAGGTTAAACGCAGGTGCCCCTACTGCGATTGGAGTAGCAAGTTGCCCCGCACGACCCAGCACCCTGTTCGCTCGACGCTCACGATTGCGACGCTGGCGGGCCAAGTGCATTGAGAGGTTGGCCTGCTGCGCCTCATGAATGGCCATAATCTCTGGGCGCAGCTCCCCCATGGATGATGGCACTACCAGGCCGGGGGCCTGCTGAGTCACATCTGAGTCCATAGGGGTAGCCAAATATCCAGAATGAGGAATCTGGCCCGGCACACCTGACGCGTGACCAGAGCCGCGTGTCAACTGAGACTGATAGAAGTCGTCGGCTGTCGCCCGTACATACGGATTCTCCGGCTGCGTTCCCACGCGAGGGTTACCCGTCACCTGAGCACGGGAGTCAGGATATTATGGGAAGTCCATCGGTGGTGCTGTAGGGCGCTCTGCAGCTGTCGGATCGCATGCCAGCTAGCGCTAGGGAGGTCGATGCCGCCCCTACGCATCCTCTGTGCGGTTTCGCGAATTTGCCAGTACATCCACTCTTGCTGACCAACCAAACTCTCGGTCCTCTGTGCAGCGTGGCGGTCAGGGAAAGCAGGTTGCCCCGCGCGTGGACGCGGCGATGCGAACGGCGATGTCGCCTGCAAAGCCTAGTAGAGCTGCGGGTCCATCCAGATGCATTGGAGCCTTGCCTTTGGGCTGTCGGTGCTCCCAGCACTCTGTGGAGTCCCAAATAGAGTTGTGGCCCTACTCATAGGTGCAAACGACGCAGGTTGCCCTGCAGGTACTGGCAGCTGCTGCGTCTGGGCACATCGCTGGCGCACAGCATGTCGGCGGGAGTAATTCCACTCGATGTCATACCAGTCACGTCCGCACTCTGGGCCTGAATCCATGATCCGTCAGATCCCCATGCAGGTGCCCCCGCTTGATACCCTTCTTGCAGCATAAATACCGCAGACCGCAGAGAACTCGACCTCCTGGATGGGCATCGGCCCGGGGCACTTCAAGTTGTAGGGGTTTCTGGATTAGACCAACCTTTCAACGATGATGCATCGTTTTGAAATTCGCACATACCGTCGATGGAAAGATCACTTCTCGGATATTTCCGATCGTTGCCCCACAGGCACAAGGGATTGATCCATGCATGTCCCACGCGGTTATACCTGCACTTATCGTTGGGCAGAATGCCTATAAGCTGGACGATGTGCGTCGGAGGAGTTCTGCCGTTCCGACCCGCCGACATTACAAGATCCTTTGCTGAGCGCCAAATAGCCATGTTATCACGAAGCAAATTCTCCCGGCTAACCATAAGCAATACTTCGGAGTCGACGCGCAGGCCGTACAGGATCCTGCCGTCACCCGGTAAATATGGGCAAGCATGAACAAACTGTCTGCCTTTGATCTGACTGGTGTCGCCGGCGCGGCATGACAGCCCTATGTGAAGTATATTCGGGATATTTTCCCTTTGAGTACCATGAGTGAGATAACAAGGTGCACCTGGAATAATCAAATCCGCCATCCCCATATACAGTGATTCAAGGCATTTCATCCCAGGACTGCTGCGTCCATTACTTAGGCGTACGAAATATGTCTCGTACATCTCAGTAGCGAACTTGCACTTCTTGATCTAAGGCCTGTTCTTCTGCATCCCAGCGTTGTCGACCATGCCAATTAAGTTCAGCACAGTAAATGCTTGATGCGCCCAATGGCGGTTGCTGAGATAACGCGGGACAGTCTCCAGGTGTCTGGGGCGGCAACGATCACATCCCTCAGTTGGCCACAGGTTGAGTATTTCTGAAAGCTTCACCCATCCATCGAATTCGTCCAAAGGCGGCACTGCTCTCAGAAACCTATCAGAGAGGTAGTCGTTGTGAAATGGTTTGTGACAAGTAGCAGCAGCAAGCCATTCTGAGCAGCAGTGCTGCTCCTCATAGGTCAAATTTGGACCAACAGCTCTGTCTGCTTTAAGGATCCACATCAAGTCGGTCTTCTCGGACAGATGCGCGAGCGCCGGGCGTCTGCGCAAGATATTACGCACAACCTTGCGCGCATGAGCGCCCACATCGGCAACGATGGCGGCATCCTGGATGTCGCATTCCACCGCGATGCATCGATCAGACCAGTCATCATTATAGGGGTGATATGCTGGGTTGATCTTCGCGCGCCCGGCAGTGCGCATACAGCCCCAATACTGTCGGCATTCAGCGGGCATTTCCCAAGTAAGAGCAGGTTGCCCCGCAGAACTCTGATCTGCCGCCGATGCTGCAGGTGCGCGGGCACCCGCCGATGACGAGGCAACGCCCGCGGATCCTCTGGGCGTCCGAGGGGTCATTGGCGGGGTACTGATGTCGATATTTCTGGCGTTTCTTCTCATTGATGTTGTAGCATTCGCACTTCTTGTCTTTGGGGGCTGCCCCCGATGCCTTCGATGCATTTGCCAATGGCCTCTGATCGGCACCGCGCCGTGATGAAGAAGCGTCCTTTGGTGATCCCTCCAGCGTCGGCGTCCAGCCAGTCCTGGGCGCCCGGCCAGGAGCAGGGCCGCGACGTGGTACAGGGCCCGTCGGAGTAGGAGCGCTGGCGCCTTGAAATGCAGCTGCTGCGGCGGCCACTGCTGGTCCTCTGGATCGACGCCGGTCAGCAGGTCGCCCCGCAGGTCGTTGTTGCTTGCTGTCTCCAGGATTGGGGTCATCTGGGCTTTTCCTCTTCTTCCATGTAGGCGGTGGTCTGGGCTGATCCGGCCCGAGTGACTTAGACTGACTCGACGAATCCGAAGATGGAGAGATATCAATAGGCGGATCTGTCTGCGGCTTGGGAGGAGATGATTTCGGCGTTGCCCCTGCGGGTATCCACGGTCCATATCGCACGGACCCTCTGCCAGGGTTAAGGCCCACACGACCAGGCTTTCTGACTGCCAGATTACCGACGGCGGCCTTTCCCCTCACGGTCAGGTTATACTTGTCAGAGCTATGCCCCATTTAATTCTGGTCTGTACCCAACCTGCAGATCCAGCACGAGACACGACCCGTCTTTTTGGGGAAAGATCCATGTCTTCAGTGACGACGTAGGGCGTCCGCATCGTAAGTGACGTCCGCGACAGCAGAGAGGGCGTCGGAGTAATCCGAGGCGTGCCCGTCAGGAGCTGCTGCCGCGGGGTCTACCGCTTCTGCCATATCTTCAGCTTCATCACGTTCGTGCTGGTCGTCTTCTCCTGGTTTGGGCGAAGCAGGTTTCCCTGCATTGTAATCACGGTTGAATACCTTTAGATAATGAGTACGTGTAGGATTATTCCGTATCTTCATAGATTGGGATATTGCTTGGGCTGTAGCTTGCTCGTGGTCGTCTTCCGTCAACAGCTCGCAGCATGGCGTCGCATGTGGATCGGTGCAATAACCCCGATCATTGCCGCGAGACCAGACCCACGGTGCCTCGCGGAAGTCGGGGCCCCTTGGTGGGCGTCTCATGGGGCGTCCGAGCCCGCGGTCGGCACACTCGGAGCACGCGCAAACAACGCCTCTGCATAGTTTCCGCTCATCGACGAGGGCCCCCTTGAGGTCGCGCTTTCTGAGGGCCCCTGTGTCTTGACCGCCCCTGTCCTTTTTGAACGAACGACCTTGCCTTTTTTCATCTCGATCAATCTTGCGAAGAGAACACCAGTGACGAATCCAGTGCTCAGCCCAACCCTTGCCCAACCACTGTTGACATGCACCCGGGCCCATGCGCCGACGAGCCAATCCAGCGCCCGCGCAGCCAACAAGGCGCTGCATTTCGTCTTCTGGATATTCTTCGCGAGGTTGATCCCCTGGAGGCGGGCGCCCCCGCAGACGCCCTCTCCTCGGGGGAGCGCCAGGCCCATTGACCTCCCATGGAGAGGTCTTTGGCCCCCCCCCCGGCTGCCCCGCGCCAGGAGGACGAGGACGCTGAAGGCCGCTAGAGCGAGCGCCACTGGAGCGCGCGCGCGCACGGTCGGGCGAGCCACTGCGGACCCGACCGCGACGCACCAGACGAGCGTCGTCTTCCCATTATTCGTCATCGTCGTCGGCGCGATACTTGCGTCTCCAGGATCGGCGGCTTGCCGATCGCTCCTGGCGGCTCATGGAGCGGTCCGAAGCAACGAATGCATTTTGGAATCCTCCGCCGTGGCCGAGCTCACACTGAATGCGTTCAGATAGGCCCCAACATCTCGCGGGTTTCCCCCGAGGGGCCGTCACCACATAATTCCATGTTTGTCGGATTGCCAATAACCCGAGGACAAAGCATCAACTGCATTGCCTCCTCTGTCGCAGGAATAATGGCTTCTGAATCTGCGGGCGCCCCCGCCACTTCGCCATCTCCAACGGCGGGCACATGGAAGTTCTCGATAAATTCAATATCAGCAGGTTGCCCCGCGATGGGTATGCCCAGCCAGTCTGCCAGATCTATATCACTGTGGCCAGTGAATACCTCCTCGAACAGCCCGTCGGCGCAATTCTCGAGGGACATACTGGCACTCAAATATCTGGCAGCCACGAAGGTAACAACTGCAACTGAGCTACCGGCAGGGTCGGCCAAAAGTGACCCCCAGTCGACATACTGAATATCCGAGTCAGTTTGAGCCAGATGTATCAATGAACCTCTGCCTCCCCCATCGCCCCGAGGGCATTCGCGGCGAAAGTGCTGTGCACTATGGCAGATGTCGCACTCCATTGTTTTACCGTTGGCATCCTTCGGGTTTCCCCGACGTCCCTTACCTTTTCCTGATGTATGCCTACGGTTCCTGCCTGCACCTAGGAATGTATATATATATGTATATTCATACTGTGGCCCAGTAAGGGATGCTAGGAATGCTAACATGCCTCTGCCGCGCAATCGCCGCCGCTTACCTTTACCCTTACCTCGACCCTCGCCTTTTCCCTTGAGCGCCCGTTGGGCGGCACGCCGTACTCTACGAACTGGCTTCTTCATGAATCGCCCCCACCTGCGTTTATGTTTCTGGTATCCTAAGAATAACCATTGCGACTGTTGTTCTTCCGTGAGGTACGTAGGCATATCGGAGTACGTAGTCAAGGGCAGCGGCCTCGTCGTCCGAAGACGCGTCGGTGTCAGTACCGGAGTCGAAGTCGGATTCAGCAGGTTGCCCCGCTGAGCCCATTAGGGCCGTGGCTTGCGCAGGGGACACCGCGTCGGGCGGCCCCCGAAACCTGGCCCAGGAGTCTTGCGACCCCGAAGCCGGACCACCATTCTGAGCCAGCGATGTGGCGGTCTCAGTTGGTTGCGGATCGTCATTCCAGACGTTATTAGCAGGTTGCCCTGCGTTTGCCTCAACGTGAAAGGTCTCGGTTCGGTGACCGTGGCTGAAAATGCCACCAATATTGCCAGTGTTTCTCTCAGCAATGTGAGCATGTGACCTCATGCGTTCAAGTTGAGAGTCAAACTGTTGCTGGTCCCTCGGCATGCGGTGGTTTAGTGGCTGCAGGAGTTGCTGTGCACGCGATGTCCCCACTCCAAGGGCTCTGAACAAAATAACTGTGAGAATTAATAAGTTGGGAATGTTAAAGCCCGCCGTTTCAGCTTCATAGCGGGCTATCTCGAAGCGTGCCAAATCTGGTCGATCCGTTCTCCTGCATGGACTCGGAAGTCAATGAGAGCTCTACCAGAGTTGAGTTGGCGTTCCTCTTCTAGGTTCTCGAACTTCGTACTTAAGGGGAAAATTATGTAGGTGACGCCATCGGTATGGCCGCCACCTATGTGAACACCAAAATTGATAATTGCTGGGGGAACTCTCATGACTATGGTCCGCGCGAGGCCTCCCAGGCCTCGCTGCAAGGCTGCAGCTTGCTGGGAGGGCCTCAGGTTGCCTGTGGTCACGTTGATCCAGGCATGCACCTCGCGAACGAATTCGCGGAAAAGTCCTTGACCGGACGGGTCCCAACGGGAGCCGGTCGTTCTTGTGTCGTCTTCGCCACGCATATGTCCTACCGCACACCCGATTGCTACCCATGCGAGCCCAAAGATAGTAATACCGATCACACGGCCTCGCAGGTCGTAGTCGGATGTAGTCGGTTGTGCTTTGCGGCATGTGGTCGTAAACTTGCGTGGGGGGTGGAGGCGGCACAATGTCATATCGCATGTTTCCATGCATTATGTCTTCGAAGAAGTTTCCACTTGGAGTAGGTGCGTGGACTTCAGGAGTGTAGTAGCGCAGGGATGTAGGACGCAGGTAAGAGGCCTCCGCGTAGGCAGAGGTGTTACTGTAAGTGTCCTTGCTATGTTGCGTAGCTATATACATTCCTCCGCGCAAACCCACTGCACCCTGATCTTCCACCACGTCAATTGTCCACCAGATAGTGCCGTGGATGGTGAGGAGTAGAGGTAGAACTGACCACCACAGGCCAGCTCCGCTACCAAGCTTGGGGTTTGGAGGCCCAACCAGCAGCTTCGCCGCAGGCGAAGGAGCTCTGATGTACCGTAGTAGCGATGGCCCCAGTCTTAGGAGGCGAGCCATCTCAAGCAGTTTTGGTATCGATGGCAAATAGTACACCTCGCGCTGAAGTGTAGTCAGATCTGGGCGGCCGGCCGCTTTGAGCCAAGCAGCCGCGGATGCACGCTCGTTCCCACTCACATGCAACACCCAGCTCACTTTAGAGTGGGGGGTCCTGGGGGGAGTCCCGGAGGGTCTCGTTTGGGGGCCTGGGTCAGATACGACTCCCCCCTGGGGTGTCCTGGAGCCCAAAAACCCCAAGACGAGCCAAGAGTGCCCCAAAAGGCCCCCGAGACGATCCAAGAGGGATTCGAATCCGCGTGTTAGAACACCCGTTAGGTGTCTTGCGGGACTTCTGCAGCTTCCCAGAAGCGCCCCCCCCTCCCTCGGTCTTCCTCCTCGTCCTGCTCCTCCTCCTCCTCCTCCTCCTCGTCTTCCCCCCTCCCTCCTCGTCTTGGTGCTCTTCGAGAGCACCAAGACGGCTCCAAGAGGGTGCCCAGACGGACGACCAAAACGGACATCTGGAGCTCTCGGCCCCAAAACGCTCTCTGCAGGCCCCTGAAGGGTCTTCTTGCTCCTCCTCCTCCTCCTCCTCCTTTTCCTCCTCCTCCTCCTCCTCCTCCTCCTCCTCGTCGTCGTCTTCAGGGTCGGCGTCACCGGCCGTGAGGCCTTCACAATGAAACGTTTGCGTCGGCGAGGAACCGAAAAACCCTTACCCAGTCAGTGTCCCGCGGGGCGCATCAAGGCACGAAGTGAACCCCATGCAGGAGCCGAAGGAGAGGAGGAAAGCAGTCACTGGAAATCAAGCACGCAGACTCCATGGAAACGACAACGCTTCCAAGAGGTACTGAAATTTACCGATATACTGTATGTAAATGTCAGGCTTAGCCCCTGTACAGACATCAGGACCCTGTGCAGGAACATAAACTGAACGCTCCAGGCTCCACTACATGAAAACTCCAACTGGACTTCAGGCAGACACGAAAGCGCACCGCAGTTCGCCGTCCCAACGGGCCAAACGCGTGCAAGAATCTCTGGCAAAAAGTTCCGAATATCTGCGTACTACAGATAAGCGCGCGCACGTGATGGTTCCGGGGGGTCCCGGAGAAAAAATACTCAGGCAAATTCCCCCCCAAAGATGAAGGAACTCATAGGCGCGAGTTTCCGGACACCTGTCAGCTACAGCCACGGGCGCCCCAGGCAGAGAGCTACAAGCGCCCCAAGACGGTGCAAGAGCGCTCAAGGATGGCCCAAGAGCCCCAGGATGGCCCAAGAGGATCCCTGGGGGGGCCGCTAGACGCAACAAAAAAATTGTCATTTAGATGTTCTGCAGATTCTAGCGTTCTCGTTTTTGCGAGCTTCCGAAAGCCCGAGATGGCCATCTAAAGAGCACCAGACGACCCACGAGGGCCCCAAGACGGCCCAAGAATTCCCCAAGACGGCCCAAGAGAACCTCCGAGACGCCAACATGCCCCCAAGGACACCCCAGAAGCGCCCAGGAGGCCCCGAGAGGCCCCAAGATGCACTCAAAGGAAAACCTTAGAGGGACTGCTGGGGATCAGCTTTGCCATGATCATGGCTGGCGTTGTCCCGCAAACAGAACTGTGTAATTAACGACCGCAGAGGAGCTCCATGCGAGCACACGCCAAGCGCATCTGGAAATTAGCATCGGCCAGCGGGCCCACACGAGCATGCAAGCAAATGGCAACGATGGTGCAGCATGGGCAGGCGGAATGCGCGAAGCGACTAAAGGAAACCCAGGCACGACCGGCAGAACCTCAGGCGAGAGCGGCCGCCAAGAGTAGAAGGAAAAACGCCATGAACATAAACTTTTGGCGCTTCGCGCGGAGTTCTTGGATCCGCGCTGAACCCCCCTCCCTGGCGCGCGGAGCGCGCCGGAGCGCGCCAGGGGCGGCGCCGGAGGCGCCGCCGAGGGGGCCCAGCGCGGATCCAAGAAATCCGCGCGGAGCGCCAAAAGTTTATGTTTATGGCGTTTTTCTTCTTCGAAACAGGCGAGGAGGCTTCCTGAAAGATCCCTGAGCAGGCTGGCCCAGAGGCCCCAAAGAAGCCCCAAAGAGAGGCCCCCTCCTTGTACGAGCAGGACCCCCCCTGTCGGGAATCCAACCATATTCCTGGAAGTCGACTCTCTCGCTGAGGGGAGGGAGCAAGGAACAGGGGTGAGGGTGGGTCAGAGCCGAGGATGCGAATCTCAAACTCTTGCACCACACTGTCTTGCAGAAGCGCCCCTGTGCGCGCACCTTCGGCCACCGACTGGCGCTGCGAGCCCCGACTGGGCAGCGGCCAGAACTGCACCTGCCACTTGAGCAACGTAGCCATGGACATCATGCGACGGGAGGAGGGAGGGAGTGGGGGAGGGAAGGCGGAATGTGCGAGGCGGGGACTTCTAGATATCCACCGCCGCCCAGGGTCCTGCCCATGGGGGACCGGTCCGCATGGCGGCGGGCATGGATGCAACCCCCCCGCCTCGAAGGATGGAAGGGGCCGGCACCTGCCGCGCGGAGGGCGCGGAGGGCGGCGAAGCGCGGGCGGGCCACGCTGGGGCCTTGGGGTCGACGCCGGGCTTGAAGACGGACGACCCCGCCACGATCATGTTGGCGCCGGCCTTGGCGGCCGCATCCACGGTGCTCGGCGAGAGGCCGCCGTCCACCTGCGCGGGCCGGGGGCGCGGAGGAGTCGGGCGCGCGCGGCCGCGTCTGCCTCGGCGCGCCCTCGCTCTCTGAGCCCTGCGCCCTCCCATGGGGCGGCGGGCGCGGCGGAGCGCTCCCGCTCCACAGCCGCGCAGGGAGCGGCGAAGGGAGGGGCGGAGGCGGGAGGTTGCTGAGGCGGCGCGGGACGCTGCGAGGAAGCGTGCTCCTGTGCAGCTGCTGGCGCCGGAACGTCCACGGCAGCGGCGCATGGAGAGGGGCTCCACAGTCGAGTGGGGGCGACGCACCAAGACCCCTGAGAGAGCCCCCGCCTTCGAGGAGGGCCCCCCCCCGCCTTCAAAGAGGCCCCCCCGCGTTCGAGGAGGCCCCCCCCCCGCCTTCGAGGAGGCCCCCCTGCCTTCGAGAGGCCCAACCGCCTTCGAGGAGGCCCCCCCCCTTCCTTGGAAGAGCCCCCCCCGCCTTCGAAGAAGGCCCCCCCGAACTGGATAAACAGGCTTGGGCACTCAGCACGTTTGAAGAGAGCTGGGGACGTGCGAAACAACCGAAGAGCGGTAACTAAAATAATACGATGCGACGCGACGATGCTGCTAATGCCCAAAAATAAAATCAAATGAACAAACAACAACAAAAACAAACAAACAAATAAAAAAAAACAAACTTGAGCCCAAATGGGCAACGGAAAGGCAGCGAGAGGAAGGAGGGGGAGACAGGGCACCCAGAGCCCGTCCCAGTCGATTAACGCCTTATCTTCTGCTACGCCCGAAATCTCACGTCGAACGGAGAAGGGAGGAGGGGAGAGGGAGGAGCGGCCCAGACTCTTCTAGCCTGGTGAGGCCTGGGGCAACGCACAAACAGCTCCTCCTCCTCCTCCTCCTCCTCCTCCTCCTCCTCCTCCTCCTCCTCCTCCTCCGCCTCCACCATCTGCTCCTCCGCCTCCTCCACCTCCTCCTCGTCCTCCTCCTCCTCCT
>CAUYUJ010008125.1:260444-322944 GCA_963575745.1 Prorocentrum cordatum | reverse complement strand
CTCCTCCTCCTCTTCCTCCTCCCCTCCTCCCCCTCCTCCTCCTCCTCCTCCTCCTCCTCCTCCTCCTTCCTCCTCTTCCTCCTCCTCCTCCTCCTCCTCTTCCTCCTCCTCCTCCGCCTCCACCATTTGTTCCTCCTCCCCCTCCTTCTCCTCCTCCTCCTCCTCATCATCATCATCCTCCTCCTCCTCCTCCCCCTCCACGTTCTCTGGTCTCAGCATCCCAACCCTGGGGAGCAAAGCACCGCAGCGGCACCGCTGGAAGCGGCGCTAGGGTGTTGAGACCGCTGGGCCTGTTGAGGTGGGCCAGGACTGCCTCGTGGGGGGGGGGGGGGCACCACAGGCCCTACTAGACGAGGGAGGGGGGCAAGGGAGGAGAGACCCAAATCTTTGGCGTCTACAAATATGGTCCTGGCGAAGGACCCAACCATATGCATTTCTGAATACCGCAGTTGTGAGCCTCGCCTTCGGTGGAGCCCCTTTGTGGGGCCACGAAACGCGTGAAGGGTGTGCCGGTGCGGTGGCGCCATGCGAATCCTGCCACTGGGGCCTTCGGGTGTGACGGGTGTCCCGAAATGGGTGTGGTGGCGCCATGCGAACCCTGCCAGTGTAGTTTTCGGTGGAAACCCCTGTGGGGGGCCACGAACCGTGTGAAGGGGTGTGCCGACATGGGCGCGGCGGCGCCATGCGGACCCTGCCATTAGGGCCTTCGCTTATGGGGCCACGAAACGTGTGAGAGGTGTGCCGAAATTGGCGCGGTGGTGGTGCCAGCCACTGGAGCCTTCGGTGGGGCCCCCTGTGGTGCCACACGTGGCAGGGGTGTGCCGAAAAGGGGCGGTGGCGCCAAGCTGACCCTGCCATTTGGGCCTTCGGTGGGACTCCCCTATGGGGGCACAAACCGTGCAAGGAGCGTGAGACATGACATTGGGCGGCAGTGCCATGCAGACTCTGCCTCTGTGGCTTTGGGTTCGGGTGATCTCGAGCGGCGAGCAAGGCCGCACTGCGGCAGGACCTGGCTGCTGGGCTGCGGGCCCTCGGCTGGCTGAGATAGACCTAGGCCGCAGGGCTGCGCCGCAGCATCTGAAAGAGACCGCTGGCTGCACTGCGCAGCCAGGGCAGGGGCATCCTGAGAGGCTTCTGCAGCGGGGCCCGCAGGAGGCAGCGAGGGACCTGGGGGGCGGCCTTAGGCTGCACACCGAGCTCATCCCCCACCACCACCCAGTGGCTGCGGATTCCGCTCCTCATGCCGACGGCGACCCCCGAACGGGGGCTCGCGGCACTCGGAGGGCCCACGGGCCTCTCGACAGCCACTTCCCCCACGAAGCCAGAGCTTCACGGGCCTTCTGCCGCGGGGCCCGCAGGAGGTCCAGGCTGGAGGTCCAGAAAAACAACAGCAGCATTGCCTGCGCGAGCCCCACTGAAAGACGGCCCCCCTTTTACCTCCGCAATCGGGCGGCCAGCCTCGCTCGAGCTGGCTCCAAAGGCAAACGACAGCAAGAAGGCGATATTCTGCTCGGTCGTCTTGGGGGCCTCGGCGGCCCCCTCGACGTCGTCGGCGCCGCTGCGCTGCTCAGACTCGCCAGCCGCCGCCACGGCAGCGATAGCCGCCGTTGCCGCGGCCGCCGTCGCCAAGGCTGTCCCGGCAGGTCGCTTGCGCGAGGACCCGCCAGAGGCGCGGGGCGCAAGGCTTAGGCACGCACGGATTGGCCCAAAAGTGCGCCTTGATGGCGTCGCTGCAGGTCGTCTCGAGGCAGCGCAGGCAGTGGACGCCACCGAGGGGGACCTCGATCACCTCGTGGCTGGCGAGGAGCAGCTGCGACTTATCACCGAGGTGCCTCGCGCCTCTCGCGGGGGATGTACTCGCGACGAGCCGCGGCGACGCTGCCAGCCACGGAGACCCAGTAGAAGGCGGCGCCCAGCATGGTCTGCCTCGCCGAGATGACCTGCCGCACATTGCATGGCGCTCCAGCTTAAGCCGCAACATACTTGGCACACCGATCTGCCCCCAGGCTGCCCCGCCTCGCCCTGGCCGTGACCAGGCCCCCCAAAGCGCGCTGGACCGAGGCGTGCGCTTTGACCTTGACAACCTAGGGGCCCCGTTCGCCGAAATCCTGGACGGCATGCCAAACCCGAACCCACAGTTCGGCCCAGGCTGACGCGCTGCTCGCGGTGGCCTGCGGACCACGCTCGCCGATGCCTTTCACCACGTACTCCGCGTCGGCGACAACAGGTGGGGCCGCGTGCTTGGGCAGAATGAGGAGTAACAGCAGCTCTGCTCCATCGATGGACTGAGAGGCCCCAGCTAGCGGCGAGCCTTAAGCTCGCGTGGCAGTCCGAGGCCCAGGGTCGAACTCCTCGCCTCCTCGGGGAAGAGCGACCACCGCACATGCGGCGCAAGCGACCCTCGCACCGCCGTCAATGAAAGCCCCGTTGGCGCACAGGTCAGGCTCTGCAAACGGCACGCCCTCGTCGCAGCCTTTGATCCACTGCGCGCACGCCAGGATGTCGCCAGTAGGGGGCCTCCAGTCTGCGAGCGGCTCTGGAGGCCAGAGCCTCCCCAGCAGCGTGCGAATGGTGATGGGGTCGCATTTGTCCAGGAGCCGCCCCATCCCGGCGGGGAGCGCGAGGTCGGGCAACGACCCTCGGCACTCCAGGTGCCGATGCCAGAGGGTGCCCAACTTGCCAGGGCACAGCGGGCAGACAGAAATTGGAGAGGCACTGAGGTCAGCAGCACACCGCCGCTCGTTGAGCCATTGGCCGTCAACAAGGCATTACCTGGCGCACCCCGCTTCGCTTGGCGCAGGCGAGCGCCACGCCCTAGAAATTTGGTGGATCTTCGACCCACCGTGAACCACCGACGCACCTGCGGTAGAAAAATACAGCCTGCTGCATAGATGTCGCGATGCGTGGACTTCGCCAACTCAGCTAGCTGCCACCTCTCCACGCTCCTCGCGACCAACTGCTTGACGGCCCAGGGAGAAACCGTCGCCAGGCTGAGCTGCCCGCCCGCATCTGCGAGCCAATGAGTGAAGGAGCCGAGCGCAACGCCGGCCCTGCGGAGCGACATGACTGCTGCACCAAGCGGCCCTCGCACATCACCCCAATGCTTGGCGACGCGCGCGTTCCACTCGAACGTTCTCTGCAGGATGGTGTTTGGGACCCACTTCTCCCACGCAGCTTTGGCCGGCATCATGACTGGCCCCAAAGTCGCCGCGAAGATCGGGTCGAGCGCCTTGGGCCCTGCCAGCATCAGCACAGCCGCGGCGTTCTTGCCTGAGGGCCGCTGCCCCACTGCGCGCAGCGTGATCGACCTCATCTTGAACAGCTCGTCGCGGTTGGGCCTGCGCAGTCGACCCCGCGCATGGCCGAAGGGGGGGCCCCGCGAACGCCACCTTGGCCGCTGCCGCGCGCCCGCGCCGCAGGCCCAAGAAGCCCTGACCCTGCCCAGGCGCAACTCGACGTTGGCGAACCGCTGCTGCCTGAGCGCCCTGGCTGCACGAAGCCCCTTTGCGTGATCGATGCCCAGGTTGCGCGCGCGCCGAGCACCCTGAACGCCAGCAATATTGAGCAGCTGTCTGATCACCTGCCTGCGCAGTCGGCCCGCGCTGGCCAGACCCTTCGACCTCTTGGCTGCGACCTTTGAGCTTGACCAGCTTGAGCTGGCCCACGAGGACGCGAGCGGCGCCGACTAGGTCGCCCTGAACCCTCTGGGCGCCCCCCTAGCGCTGGAGGGCCAAATCATCCACCACGATCGCGGTAGTAACGGCCCCGAATCGCGCCGCCATCTCGCCGAGCGGCTGTGAGGGCATGAGCTTCATGAACCCTGTGGCGAACGCGTCGCCAGCCAGGACCGTCTCGAACATCTCCAAAGCCCGAGAGCAGCAGCAGCAGCCCAGGTGGAGCACCCTGGGCGCGCCGTAGAGCGAGACCTGAAGCCTGGCCAGCCAGAAAAGAAACCCGCACTTGATGGCCGCATGAATCAGGCATGCATGGGAGACCTGCTCGAAGGCCTGCCAGATCCAACAGAATGCTGGCAGGCACCCAATCCTGATCAAGATGAAGGTCGGCCATGATAGCGATCCACTCGGACAGCGCCTGCTGCTTCCACACCGCTCGGTCACGCGAGCGCCCTGAGCACGCCCACCAATACGGCCTGTCGTTGTCCCTCTCCCACTGCTGCATGCGGGGTCTGCGCAGCCTGCCATGGACTCTGCCCACAGCAGCCCACAAAGCTACGGTTCGAAGTCCTCTATCAGCTGTGGGAATGAAGGCCACCATGGTGATGAAGCTGTGCCGGGCTGCCTGCTGCTCGATGGCCATGACCAAGTCTATGGGAGCTTCAATGCCCTGGTCATCCAACAAGATGAATTCGCCCGGACGAATGCTGCCGAAGTTGGACCAGACTGCGGCTTGAACGACGAGATCACCTTCCGCAGCTCTGCCACAGATGGCCGACCAGGGCGCTCTCAAAGGTCCCCAGGCCAGTCCAGACAGTGCCTCTCGTGCTCAGCCTCTCGAGGGGCTCTCGCAGAAGGCTGCGAGGGCCCTGGGGGGGGGCGGCCTTCGGGCGCTCGCCGAGCTCCCCCCCAACCACCTCCCCGCGGTTGCGGACCCCGCCCGCGCTGCCCAGGGCGGCGGCGCGATTCCCGCCCCTTGCGCCGACAGCGACCCCCGAACTGGGACCCGCGGCACTCGGAGGGCCCACGGGCCTCACGACAGCCACTTCCCCCACTGCACCTGCCTGACTCGGGGTAGGCGCGACCACGCCCCAGTGCGCCGTCCACTCGTCGACGAGGGCCTGGAGGCTCTGCTGCACTGTGAGCGGCCTCTCGCCGTCGGCCCTGGGCCGCGCATTCCATGATGGCGCCAGCTTGGTCGCAACATGGACCCCGCCCGAGCCCGCGGCCACCGAGTGAAGCACCCAGTCGTTGCAGTCGCGCCGCGCCTGCTCGAAGTCGGCAACAACCACGGCCTCGGACCAAGAGAAGCAGGCTGTGTTCAGGATCTCGAGCTGGCCCTCGGAAAAGTCCTGAGCCCCGCTGCCGACGACGCCGATCACGCCTTGCAGCTCGGAGAGGTTGGGCGGAGGCTTCCTGGACATGCACTGGGGCGCCTTCAAGGCCCCCGCCCCGGAGAGCGGCTTGTCGATCTGTGCCGCATCGCGAAGGCAGATGGCGATCGACCTGCACCATGTCGCCGCTCTCGTAACCCTCGGCAGCCACGGAGGCGACGGGGCTGCAGCAGACGTGACCACCAGCCTGGGGCGATCCGCCCCCCCAAGCGTACCTGTCGAGGTCATGAATGAGCCCGCGCGCGTCGACCATGCTGACCTCCGCCTGCCTGATGAAGATCTGCCACATGCCGCTCAGGTCGCTAGCCCGTTCGGGCAGGTCGCGCGCTGCCCGCCAGCCTGGGGCGGGGCCCCCGGCACAGCAGGCCAAAGGCCTGGGCAGCGGAAGCCGCTGCGCATAGCGCATGACGGCGACGCTCCGGGGCGTGTCTGGCCCGAGCAGCTCGAGCGCGACGGGAAAGCGCGCGCTGGAATCGAGCCCGTGAATGACACTGGCCTTGGCTCCTCGGAAGAGCCTGGAGACCATTAAGAAATCGATGATGTGGCCCGCAGGCCTGCACGTAGGCTCCGCGGGAGCAGCGACGACTGCCTGGGCCGCCTCTCGCCAGCCCGACCCTGCTAAGACGGACGGCTCCATGTTGAAATCGCCGCAGACCACGAAAGGCCTGTTTGCCGCTTGCAGGGCCCTGAGCACTTCGCGCAGCGTGTCGGCGCTGCTCCTGTCGAGGCCGACGCTGTCCTCCAAGTAGAGGCCCCCCCAGGCAATGCCGCCTCGGGGGACGCCGTTGACATGGGAAATGATAGCGCGCCCAGGCGCCAGCACGGACGGCTCGCCGAGCAGCTCGAACGGCCCGAGCCCAATATGGCGAGGCACTATTTGGACAAGCCCCCCGCTGCCCTGGCGCCCTGGTCCAGCGTTGATCGCTGGCGCTGGTTCCGAGACCCATCCGAGCCTGCGGAGCTGCCCTTGAACGTCACGCGTCCGCCAGGCGTCGAGGCGCGTCTCCTGGACAGCGACGAAGTCGCTGCACCTGACCGCGGCCGCGCCCAGGAGCTGGGAGAAGCGCGACCACGCATTGCAGTTAGTTGACGGCGAGGCCGACCCACCAGCGCCCCGCCTGCGCACCTGCCCTCTCGGGCAGCAAAAAGGAATGATTGCCGCCGAGACCAGCCCGGCGCCCGCTACCCACCAGAGGTCTTGGCACGCTTGGCTGACCTGATGGCGTCGAGCGCCTCCTGGAGCCGCTTCTTCTCGTTCTCGTCCGCAGCGCTGCCCGAGAGCCCACCGGGGGCCTCGCCTGCCATGAACTTGTCGGAATCGTCTTCGGCCTCGCCCATAGCAGCGCCCCCAGTTGCGCCAGCTGCCGCCATAGCGGCCGGAGCGCCGATGCCACCTAGCGGAGGCTCTGGTGCACGAGGACGTGCTGCTGCGGCTGCCAGCTCGTCAGAGAAGGCCGAGAGGCCGGCCAAGACCTCAGCTCCCGACTTGCCCTCAGCGGGGATGGCCGCGACCTTCTCCTTGACCGAGCGGAGCGTCTCCTCGGCCGCGGTGGAGGAGTAGAGCTTCGCTGCTTGCTTCTTGGCCTCCTCGAGCTCTGCCTTGCGCTCGGCGAGGGCCCGCTCGGACTCGGCCAACGCCTCCAGAGCCTTACGAGAGTTCTCGGGAAGGCGCTCCCGCTTGGCGCTGGCGTCAGCCACGGCCAGCGACGCTGCGCCCACTGCCAGGGGTAGCTTCCGAGCCTCCGAGCCCAAGACCCCAGCGGCTGCCTTTCAGCGAGCCAGCTCGACCTTGTCTCGGCTGCTCTTGGACGCTGGTCCTTGACGATGTTGTATGACTCCATGGCCATCGCTGCGTAGGCTGCGATCTTGTCGGCCGAGAGCGTGGGAGCCGCGGGATACGAGGGTCCACCGCCGCCAAGCCCGAGCCCTTTGCCCCCACGGCCACCAGGCCCACCGCCTTTGCCGCGTTCTTGCGTCCAAGGAGCGCCAGTCTTGCCGCTGCCGACGGCCCACTTGCTGCCCCATGGCTTCGGGCTGCCGCCACCTGCTGCTGGAACGTTGTAGTCCTTCTGGGAGCCCTTGCAGCCAGCCTTGAGACAAAGTGAGAAATGCTGGGGCGTATAGCCACCGCAACGCAAGCACTGCCAGCACTTCGCCATGAGAGCCAAAGGGCCCACGATACCAGCAAGACACGAAGAAGGACTGCGCACCCTCGGGCAGTGGGAGGCAGGTGAAGGCCAGGGGCGGACCTGGCTTCACGAGAAACTGAATGGCGAGCTCGGGGAGCAGAGCTACCCCGTTGTTGCCAGGATGGTGTCAGCCCCCCAAACATGGAGCCTTGAGGTTTGGTGCAGCTTCCTACGGGGCCACGAACAGTGTGAAGGGTTTGCGAAATGGGGCGGCGGCGCCATGCGGACCCTGCCACTGGGGCCTTCGGTGGGGCTCCCTATGGGGCCACGAACCGTGTGAAGAGTGTGCGAAATGGAGCGGCGGCGACATGCAGACTCTGCCACCACAACCTTCGGTGGGGCTCCCTATGGGGCCACGAACAGTGTGAGAGGTGTGCCGACATGGAGCGGCGGCGCCGTGCGGACCCTGCCACTGGAGCCTTCGGTTGGGCTCCCTATGGGGCCACGAACAGTGTGAGGGGTGTGCCGACATGGGGCGGCGGCGCCATGCAGACCCTGCCACTGGGGCCTTCGGTGGGGCTCCCTATGGGGCCACGAACCGTGTGAGGGGTGCGCCGACATGGGGCGGCGGCGCCATGCAGACCCTGCCACTGGGGCCTTCGGTGGGGCCCCCGATGGGGCCACGAAGCGTATGAGGGGTGTGCCGACATGCACATGCGGAGAACAGAGGCAGTGATGGGAGGAGAGGTACGGATGGGAGATGAGGGGGGAGGGGGCAGCGGGAGGAGGAGTGACGCGGGGGCGCTGTTTCCTAATTATTCACTGCGCGGAGCTCCCCATATGCGCACCAATTCGCATGGACATGTCCGCCGTGAGTGTCTAGGCGAAAGAGGTTTCGAATATAAGCGGGCTTGAGTTGTGACTGCCTGGTCATGGGTCCAACTGCGAACGAATTAGAGTGTGAATGGGCCTCAGTAGTACGAGCGCGTCTCTGCGCATGAGCCTGGGGCCTCCTGGGGCCTCCTGAAACCTACTGGGGCTTCCTGGGGCCTCCAGGAGCCTCTTGGGGCCTCCTGGGGCCTCCTGGGACCTCCCAGGGAGGATTCGTGCCCCAGGAGAGGCCCAACATACAGGAACAGACGTACACAAAACATTGCGGATTGGAGCCACAGGAGAATGGCAATATATAGGAACACACGTCAAACACCAAGGACTCGTGCCCCAGGAGAGGCCCAAAATATAGGAGCATCAGTAAAACATTTAGGAGCGTGAGGCCCAATCTATAGGAGCATACGTAAAGCACATGGGATTGGAGCCACTCCTGTTGCCTTCTGAGGCCCCCTGCTCCTGGGGCCTCTCGGGGCCTCATGTTGCCTTCCGATGCCGCCTGGCGCTTCCTGTGGCCTCCTGGGGCCTCCTGTGGCTTCCTGAGGCCTCCTGGAGCTTCCTGGGGCCTCCTGGAGCCTCTTGGGACATCCTGTGGCCTCTTGAGTCGTTTTGTGGCCTCCTGATGCCTCCTGGGAACCTCATGTGGCCTCCTGGGGCCTGTTGGAGCCTTCCTGGGGCCTCCTGGGACCTCCCAGGGAGGATTCGTGCCCCAGGAGAGGCCCAAACTATAGCAACAGGCGTACATGAAGCATTGCGGATTGGAGCCGCAGGAGAAGGACAATATGTAGAAACACACGTAAAACACCAAGGACTCGTGCCCCAGGAGAGGCCAAATATATAGGAACATACGTAAGAGAGTTAGGAGTGTGTACACAGGAGAAGGACAATATATATATATATATATATATATATATAAATATATGTATATGTATATATATATAGATCTAAATAAACATACGTATAACATCAAGGATGAGTGCTCCAGGTGAGGCCCAATCTATAGGAGCATACGTAAAGCACATGGGATTGGAGCCACTCCTGTTGCCTTCTGATGCCTCCTGCTCCTGGGGCCTCTCGGGGCCTCCTGTTGCCTTCCGATGCCTCCTGGCGCTTCCTGTGGCCTCCTGGGGCCTCCTGTGGCTTACTGAAGCCTCCTGGAGCTTCCTGGGCCTCCTGGAGCCTCTTGGGACATCCTGTGGCCTCTTGAATCTTGTGTGGCCTCCTGATGCTTCCTGGGACCTCATGTGGTCTCCTGGGGCCTCCGGGAGCCTGTTGGAGCCTCCTGAGGCATCCTTAGGAAAATATGTGCCCACGAGTCTGGCCACCAAAACAAGCAAACCGATCGAGACATCCTCAAAATCTGGCCCGCCTGGGCGGTGAAAATGAGCGCCTCGCTCGAGACATCCTCCAAGTATGCTCCGAAAGCGAAGGATGTTGGGACAGAACACAAGCAAACCGCTTGAGACATCCCCGCAAAACGGCCGCGAACGCGACCGTGCAATACCCCTTCGGCGGCTCCCCTTAGGCGCGTGAAAATGGATGCCTCGCCCGAGACATCCTCCAAATCTGCTCCGGAAGCGAAGGATGCTGGGACAGAAAACAAGCAAACCGCTTGAGACATCCCCGCAAAACGGCCGCGAACGGGACCGTGCAACACCCCTCGGCGGCTCCCCATAGGGGCGTGAAAATGAGCGCCTCGCTCGAGACATCCTCCAAATCTGGTCCGAAAGCGAAGGATGCTGGGACAGAAAACCAGCAAACCCCTTGAGACATCCCCACAAAACGGCCGCGAACAGAACCGTGCAATACCCCTCGGCGGCTTCCCTTAGGAGCGTGAAAATGAGCGCCACGCTCGAGACATCCTCCAAATCTGTTCTGAAAGCGAAGGATGCTGGGACGGAAAACAAGCAAACCCTTTGAGACATCCCCACAAAACGACCGCGAACGGGACCGTGCAAGACCCTTCGGCGGCTCCCCTCAGGGGTGCTGAAACCACCGCCACCCCTGAGACATCCTCACAATCTGCTGTGTGCTGGGTAAGTCAGACAATGAGAAGGTCTGAATATGAATCAGTCTGGGTATGAGTGAGTCTCAGCATGAGTAAGTCTGAGTGAGTAGGTATGAGTATGAGTAGGTCTGACTATGAGTAAGGTGATATGATCAGGTCTGAGTATGAATAGATGTGTATGAGTAAGTTTGAATATGAGTAAGTCTAGGTATGATGAGGAGGAAGAGGAGGAGGAGGGGGCGTCCAAATAATAACAAGAACCCCATCACAGGATATGGGGGGAAACGAAGACTCAACACCACAGATAGTTGGGAACAAAACAAGAAATTGCGCCATGTCCGGCCTCCAGGGCCAAGGCCTGCGGCCCGAGCCAATTACTCGACGCAGGGCTCCCCATATGTGCATATCATTATCTTGGCTCGTCTTTCTATTGATATCTGTCAATGAGCGCCTGTGTGCGAGGGCGAACCGCTCGCTCGAGACATTCCCACAGTCTGCAAGCATGAGTGCGACCAATAGCAAATTTGAGAGCGACTGATTCTGAGTGTGAGTTAATCTGAGTGCGATTGAGCCTGGGTTTGGGTGGGTGTGCGTGTGAGTAAATATGAGCGCGAGCGCGTCTGTGTGCGAGTGGGTCGGAGCATGGACGAATCTGATTGTGAGCCAGTCTGTGATTGAGCGGATCGTAGCATGATGAGTCTGAGCAGGAGTGAGTCTGGGCTTGAGTGGGTCCGAGCGTGAGAAAAAGTGTGTTAATGAATATGAGTGCGAGTGAGCCGAGTGTGATTGAGTATGGCTGCGAGGCAGTCTGAGTGTGAATCGGTCTGCGTTTGAGCGGACCGAAGGATGATGAGTCTGAGCAGGAGCAAGTCTGAGTATGAGTGGTTCTGAGCGTGAGTCTGAGTGTGAGTAAGTATAAGTATGGATATGAGCGAGTCTAAGTGCGAGTGAGCCTGCGTGTGACTGGGTCTGAGCATGAGTGAGTATGAATGCAGAAGAATGAAGAAGAGCGGAGAGCGAAGAAGAGTGAGGCGGAAGCGCTTGAGTAAAACCTAAAGCCTTGGAACATCGAACCTCGATCGTCTGGCCCTGGCTACTCGAGTTGCCCACGTCCTCCTCCTCCCCCTCCCCCTCATCATCATCATCATCAGCATCATCATCGTCATCAGCATCATCATCATCGTCATCAGCATCATCATCATCATCATCATCATCATCCCCTTCCTGCTTCTGCTCCTACCGTGTTCATGCTGTCCTCCTTCTCCTCCTCCTCCTCCTCCTCCTCCTCCTCGTCCTCTTCCTCCTCCTCCTCGCTTCCTCCTTCTCTTCCTCCTCCCCCTTCTCTTTTTTTGCCGTCCACGGCAATGTCTCAGGAATGATCTGAACCTGACAGAGCGAGACACCCCTGGCAGGTTTTAACGGGGCTCAGTCCGAATCGCTCGAAAACCGAGACGGGGCACCAATCAGAGGGGCCTCGTCATCTTCGCGAGCGAGCCCCCTTCTGACCTCCTGACGCACACTCCTGGAGGACCCCGAAAAAATGAAACGCGCAGCCTCATCCTCCCCCCCCCACCCCTCCGAAGCAGCGAGGGCCCCGCCTGGCGGGGCGCGCTGCACAGGCCGGCCCCCAGCGGCTGGGACCTGACCTGACCTCGCCCCTGAGGGGGGGTCGAGGGCGGGAGGGGGAGGGAGGGGAGGCTCACGAGGGGGAGAGGAAGAGGCGAGCCGACCGAGCGACGCCGAGACAGGTAACGAGCAGCCAGTCTCTACCACCACGTGTGGTTTGTCTGGATGGCTGCCCTTCTGGATCTTTCTCCAGTTCTTGTGACCTGTGACCGTCGGCGGCTGACACACCTGGCCCAGCTTCTTAACCTGGGCCCCTGAGCTGTAACTCCTGCAGTGCAGGCAGGTGAACAAAAATGAATTATCGGAGCAGGCCAGTGCGATGACTTTATGCCCCAACCTGTCCAACACAGCTGAATCAAGCCTGGAGTGGCCCCTGCACCCCCCTGGCTCAGGCTGGCACTTAGAGAGAGACCCTAAGAGGCAAACTCTGCACCTCCAGACCGAACTGATGAGTTCCCATTGGTGCTGCAGTCGATGCACGGCAGGGGCAGGAGGAGGAGGAACACGCTCCACCCCAAGGAACTCCACACGAGGCCAAAGGGGGAGGAGGGCAGCACCAAGGGACATCACCGTCTTAGACACTTTAATTTTCCAGTCGAGCTCCTGTGACAGACTGGGGTCAAAGGCGGGGTGTCGGGCGACTGCACGCTTGGCTCCAGCATCTGCTAGCTCGTTGCCCTTCCTCAAAAATCGTTCACCCGCAGAGAGGCCAAGGGCATCTGGATCGAGGTGGGCATCGACTTTGGCCAGAGAGCGCAGCTTCCCTTGCCCCAAAGACAGACCTTGCAACATGAGCCCAGAATAAACCCTCTTGGGAGACTTGCACACATCGAGGCCTAGGGAGTACTGATTGACGACATTAGCACAGTCACTGTAGGCATCAGCCTGGCCCCCCACACACACGCCAATGCCACAGAAGGCGGAATACTCAGCAGCCTGGGGCGACTGCGCGTAGGGGGGCCAAACTGGGGCAGAAACTTCACAGACTAGATTGGCCTCGGGGCCCACCATGGCAACACACCAGGCGCTCCTGCAGAGTTCAGAAACAGGGTGGCGGATGCACAAGCCATCTATAAACAGGGACCCCCAGACACCTAAGTCAGGAGAGGTAGGCGTGGGACCCAGGGACCCAGGGATAGTGACCTCAGGGACCATCCAGTTGACAAAAACTTCTCCGTTGCTCTCGGGCCGTGGGAAGTAATCGCCAGGGTGCCGACAGGCTCCATGTATCCAGAGAGTGGCCTCGCAACCCTCCGCTT
Source organism: Prorocentrum cordatum (assembly GCA_963575745.1). Taxonomy (NCBI): domain Eukaryota; class Dinophyceae; order Prorocentrales; family Prorocentraceae; genus Prorocentrum; species Prorocentrum cordatum. Next base: position 309,966 of record CAUYUJ010008125.1, on the reverse strand, counting down.
CAGTGTCGAGAGCACTGGCAATAATATCTGCATCAGCAATTTCTTCACGCACAGAAGAGCACGACGGGCACTCCCAAAGACGGTGCCACAAAGTGTCAACCTCGGAGTGGCACAGCTGGCAGATGTCGCTAATCTGGTAGCCAGCTAGCTTCGCAGAACTGGCGGTCCATATAGCATTACAGGCCAAAGCTCGCATCGTCGATCGGTCCTTAGGGCTGGCGCGTTTGGACCTGATTCTGGATTTGACAATGCCCCAGCAGAGCCTGTGCTCAACCCCCAGCTTTTCCCCCGAAGACCGTTCGAGCCCCCTCAACACGGCGGCCCGACACAAAGCCCCCACAAGGCGGGGGGACAGCAAAAGGAGCTGGAGGGTCTCACCCAAATCTGTGATGATGGTGCAGAAGTCGGTCATCTGCCACCCAACTCGATATAAGAACATCCTAAAGGCCGAGACAGGACCCTTCACCTTGGCCCAGGACCAGTCACCCCTGCAGAAAGTGACTTCCCAGGCCGAGCGCATCGCAGCAAAAGACAGGGCCCCATCAAAAGTTTTTGTCTGCACAAGCCACAGCTCTTTGCACCAACGAATGATAGGGGCCACACTCGCCCTCCAGGGGGGGGGGCCCTTCAAGGAGCGAGAGGGCGGTGAGGGAACGGTGCTGAGACTTGGGAGAGATAGTGGCCATGCCCTTGCTCCTGAGCGAGTGGAGCTCACGGTCCGAAACGCCCTAGATTTCAGACCCAAAGGCGACGCCCGCCAGCGGGCCCGACGCAAAAATCCCGACAGCGGCCCTGCCCAGGTTGCTTTTGTGTTTGTCGAGGCGCCTGCACTGACGGAAAAACTTAGCCTGGCGGGCCTTAAGTTTAACTGGTTTACCCTTTTTGGAGCCTGGGGTAGCGGTGCGCAGTGAGCGGCCGGCCGTGTAGTCAGTACCCAAGATAACCACCGAGGCCGAGGGCTTGCCGCGCAACTCCCCCAGTCGCTCCTCGAGCTGAATTGCTATTGACTTGTGGCTGCACACGCAGCCCACTTTGTCAAGCGCCAGCGTGCATCCGAGCTCCTGGGCGACAGCCTTGTGTAAGCTGACCGAGGAAGAAACTAGTGCCTCCACGACTTCGGGGACCGTGCCCGTGCGCGAGAGGCACGCGTCATCAATGTAGGCGCCGAAATCAGTGCCACAAGCCAGAACATTGCACAGCTTACCGAAGGCCTTAAGGGCGAAAACGCGGATGAACGACGTGGCCATCGAGCACCCAGCAACGACCCCAGAGCTGACCCAGAACGGCCCCTCGATGATGCCCCCTAGGCTGAGAAACCTGCACGAGCGATAGGCCACCATGGCAACCCTGGTGATCACAACAGGAAAGTCGAGGCAGCGGCACTGATTCTCGAGAAAATCGAAGGAGATGCTCTCGTAGTACTTCTGAAGGTCGTAGAAAACTGACCCTGAAGCGAGGCCCTTGGTGACACCCGCTTCGGACTTGAAGCTCTGCCTCCAGACTACATCGGTGGCACCCCTGTTGGCCCCAGCAGGGCCTCGCGAACTTGTTTTCCCAATCGAGAGCAAAGGGCCTCCTGGCACGGCCCCAGAGCCGATACCACGAGACGAAAACCCGATGGGCCTGAAGCCCCAACAGGTTTGGGCAAGAGGGCCAAAAGCACAACCATCAACTGATTAGGAAGCCTCCCCGTGGCTTCAATGACGCACAGGAGCCCAGAGAGGGCAATGAGGGCGGCATCACACAATACCGAAAAATGCCGAAGGTGGAATCCGTCAACCGAAACCGCACTCTGCTTACGGTAGGTCTTGCAGACCTGGCGGATATCATCTGGGGACAGACGGGGCAGGGGGGTGACCAGCCGCACAGGGCCCACAGGAGGCCCGCTCCCCCCCCCCCACCACGCCTGAAAGCGCTTCCCTTCGGCAGACAGAAGGGCCCTGGGATCCGCCACAATTTGCCCATTCGCCGCAAGAGTGACCGAGGGGACCCAAGGGGTGGGGTCTCTGAGAACACGACGGGCCCGTCTACCCCCTTTGTCCAAACCTTCTTGGAGCCATTCTCGCCAGCGGCGCTTGTTAGCCTTAGCAAAGTCCTTAGCGGCCTCCTCTAGGCACGGCGCAAGAGAGGCGAGCAGCTGATCAACATCAGCCACGAAATCCGAGATAGCAGGCGGGGACCGAGCGTCCAGATCCGCCTTGTCCTGACACTGATTTTCGAGCGCGACGGGCAAAACGGGGGGGGGGAAGGGGCTCCAGAAGGAGCCGAGAACGCCGACGAGCACTTGCGGCCAGCCAGTCGATCAGCACAGGAGGCGGCTAAGCTGGAGGCACGTAGAAAGAGTCCAGCATGACAGGCGCGAGCCGTGCCAGCGCACGACGGCGTTGAGCACAAGGCCTTGATGCACCGATGTGGAACGTTGTGTGCTAAGACTTCAGATCTCAAGGCCTTGAGCTGGGTCTCCAACCACTTCAGACCGCGGGCAGCGGGGTCCTTAGGAGGAGAGCACGCCTGACAGATGGGCTTCCAAAAAGTCTCGACAGTTTTACCGCGGGACCCATAGACAGGGAGACCGGCCCCCAGAACCCTCGCAAGATCAAGTTCGGCTCTATTCGCCCAGAGACCACGCCCGTCAGAGAGCAGGGCCGCGGCCCCGTCGCCGTCCCCAAGAGACACTCTGTCCACAGCAGTATTGACCAGATCAAGAACCAGATCCCAATCAGTGCTGCACTCCTGCGGCCTGGGGCCGAACGGGGGGTCCACAGGCAGGGGCGGCGGCTTGCGAAAGGCGAGAGCCTTCAATTGAAGCAGACGACGGTGAAAAGTAAGCGACACAGGGCGGTGGGGGTTGAGCGTCGTGTCGAGTCGAACTTTGGCCTCATTGAGGCCCTTGGCCAGCGGGGACGAGACCACGAAGTAGTCAAACTTGGGCGGATCACCCGAGGAAGGATAATGGGCGTGGTCGGGGGTAGTGGTGAGAAGACCCCCCACAGCTTTAGCAAATCCCATGCCTTCCAATAAGTCTGGCCCGAAGTTAAAGTCCCCACCTATAATGTATTCTTCCGACTGACTGCCCACGAACTCCCCCAGGTCGCTGAGGATGCCCCCGTTGGAGGCGTCGAGCCCCACGGAGTGGTGAAGATAAAGAGAGACCAGCAATAACGCTGGGCTGTCGGGAGCGTGACACTTGCAGGCTAGGCAGCGGCCCCGAGCAACGGCTGGGGATGGCACAGAGTGGAGCCCGAGCCATGACCTGGCAAAAATGGCCACACCAGCACTGTCTCCATCTTGCGGACCTGGAACTGCAGCCAGCCAAATGGATTTCCAGCCCGCACGAATCGCAGAGGCGGAGGCACGGTCGATCGACTCAGGGTCCCTAAGACGATGCTCTTGGCAAAGGATGATGTGTGCCGAACAGTCGGGGTCCTCCAAGAAGTCGTTCATCGTGCCCCACTTGTTGCAATTGACAGACCAAACCTCCAAGGCCACACTGACGACGCCCCTCGAGTCCACTCCTGGGTCCTGGGCCCTGGCCAGATCGGGAGGAGAAATGCAATTGGCCTTGCCGACGGGCCAAAGAGAAATAGGCTGCGCTTCGAATGGCGTGGCAGCCAAGAATGTGCAATACTCCCGCTTCAGCCTCCTGCTGGTGGCAGGTGTGCATAAGCTCCTGGGAACATCGCTGGGAACACTCAGCCAAGCGTGCACCTCCAAGAGGAAGTTGTCTAGCTCAGCAAAGCTGCGATTCATGAACGGCAAAATCTCTCGCACATCTATGGAATTACTGTCCCCCTCCCTTCCCAGGGAGGGGGAGAGGATTGGAAAGCTCGCCTGCAACCAATGTGCGAATGTCAGGCTCAGGAGGCTCAGGCCGCGAAACCGAAGCGGAAGCTCCCGACGACCCAGCCCCTGTAGCCTGACCAGACCCTTCTCCTGCTGCAGCTGCCTCGCCTCCCAGCGTAGCGGCGTCTGAGACGTTGCCAGCTCCAGTCTTGCGCTTCTTGCCGAGCCTCTCGAGGTGCTTGGAGTGCTGCTCATTTGCCTCCTTGGTTTTCGATAAAGCGTCTTGGAACAACGACTTGGCTGCCTCACGCACCTTCTCAGACAGCTCATCCTTACGCTGCTGAATATCCTTACGGTCTTGCTCCTCAAGGTCGTAGGCGTCACCAGCAACTCTAAGCACGTCCGTCGAGATGATCTTGTCAATGGAGACGGTGCCGTCCACCAGCTGCTCGAGAGTGACCTGGGCCACAGCTGCGGGTGCTGGCTCAGAGGGCACCTGCTGCTGCAGCTCCAAAACGACTTTCTTGTATGCGGCGTCTGCCTCGCCCAACTCAGAATGAAGCTCAGCCACTTTCTTACGCTGCTCCTCAAGCTCAGCCCGCCAACGATTGAGCTTCGAGAACTCGACCTGGAGTGCCCGCTCCTTGCGACGGACAGCAGCGTGGGCGGACTGAACCTGCTGCTGCAGAGACGGCGCAGGGGCGCGCCCCGACTTGTCGAGGGAGACGGCGATGGCACGGTACTTGGCTGCCAACTGCTCGTCTCCACCTTTAGCGTGCAACTCGGCGAGCTGCTTGGCTTCGACGGCGGACAAGCGGGGCACTGGCCCAGGCGGAAGCGCACCTTGTGGAACGTCTGGAAGAGCCGCTGCCCGAGCGCCTTTGCCTGCAGCTGCAAGCTCAGAGCCCTTGCCCTTGCCCTTCTTGCCTCGGCCCTTGCGCCCTCCCTTCTCCTCCCCCTTCTCCTCCTCCTCCTCCTCCTCCTCCTCCTCCTCCTCCTCCTCCTCCTCCTCCTCCTCCTCCTCCTCCTCCTCCTCCTCTTCCTCCTCCTCCTCCGCGCCCTCCTCCTCGGGAGTGCTGAAACCAGCAAATCGCCGGAGACATCCTCCCAAAACTGCTCCGAAAACGACAGATGCCCAGCATCATAACGGCCAAACCGCCTGAGACATCCCCGCAAACTGGGCGCGAACGTCCTCCAAATCTGCTCCGAAAACGAAACATGTTGGAAGAGTAAATGGCCAAACCGCCTGAGGCATCCCCGCAAAATCCCGCGAAAGGGGCCGAGTGAAATACCCCCCGCCGCTCCCCTTAGAGTGCTGAAACCAGCCAATCGCCTGAGACATCCTCCAAATCTGTTCCGAAAGCGAAACATGTTGGAAGAGAAAATGGCCAAACCGCCTGAGACATCCCCGCGAAATCCCGCGAAAGGGGCCGAGTGAAAAACCTCCCCGCCGCTCCCCTAGTGCTGAAACCAGCGAATCGGCTGAGACATCCTCCAAATCTGCTCCGAAAGCGAAACATGTTAGAAGAGAAAATGGCCAAACCGCCTGAGACATCCCCACAAAATCCTGCGAAAGGGGCCGAGTGAAATACCCCCCCCCCGCTCCCCTTAGGAGTGCTGAAACCAGCGAATCGCCTGAGACATCCTCCAAATCTGCTCCGAAAGCGAAACATGTTGGAAGAGAAAATGGCCAAACCGCCTGAGACATCCCCACAAAATCCTGCGACAGGGGCCGAGTGCAATGACCCCCCGCAGCTCCCCTGAGGAGTGCTGAAGCCACAGAATCGCCTGAGACATCCTCAACATCAGTGTGTGTGTAAGTCATCCGATGAGTGGACCTGAGTGAGTGTAGTGAATGTATGAGTACAAGTACGAGTGAGTCTGAGTGATGAGTGAGTCTGAGTGATGAGTGAGTATGAGTGATGAGTGAGTCTGAGTGATGAGTGACGAGTCTGAGTCATGACTGAGTCCAAGTGATGAGTGAGTCTGAGTGATGAGTGAGTCTGGGTGATGAGTGGGTCTGAGTGATGAGTGAGTCTGAGTGAGTGGGTCTGAGTGAGAGGAGTGGTGTGTTCTCTTTCCTCCGGCACGGTCCGCCAATAACAAGAACCCCATACTGAGGATATGGGGAATAAAAGAACGGTTCAGTATATTAAGATTTGAACCTGCGGTGTTTCGTATGTGTATAGCAGGTGTGCGGATATTGGCGCGGCATGGCAAGCAGCAAGCAGCAGTGGCAAACAGAGAGGGTCCGAGAGCATTGGCTATAGAAAGGAAGATGTCATGAATCTGTCATCCCAACAATATTTTGAGCCCAAGCCCGCTGGGGCTTGGGTGCGCTCGCACAAAATAGTGTCGCCAAAACCGCCCAGCCTCGTCGCAATGATCAACTCAAGGGACACACGTGCGGAAATGAACAATCTATGGACAATGGGAATGCCGTTGGAGAACAAACGAGAACGACCCACGTAAAAAAAAATACGGTCGAGACGACAGTTACCAGTTCCAGCACGACTCTTTGACCTCAGCAATAATCATCTCGGCGTCCGACACAATCAAGATGGAATGGTCGTCTCCACAAGAGGCGGGGAAGTGCTTGCAGATCAGATAAGCTTCTCAGCAGGACACGCGCTGGACGAGCGCCCAACATCGAGATCGAGTACGGAGGTCGAGAAGAAATTCGAAGGATAGCTACTTGGCAGCGCTGGTTGACATCAGCTATGGAGGTGGCGATGGACAGCATATGTGAACAAGGAGGGAGACAATTACGACACATGCTTCGGCCCATTGCTCGGCTTTAGTTCGACGGGCGGACGAAGAGCCGAGACAAACTGAACAGCGGCATTAGCAGCGCAGCACACCACCTGACCCAGCTGCACGACGTGGACATCAGTTGGAGCGCCGAGCATGAGGGTGGGGATACACATGCGCTGGCAATAGCCTCTGTGAGTACGGAGGCAGGTTGAGGCTTTGCAGATATTTGTCCGTTTTCGACGAGGCAGATGCAGTCCGCTCCAACGTGTGGATATTCGGGGCAACCGAAGGGCGAATTGTCTGGCGTGCGAGGAGGGAGGAAACAAGACGAGGACGGCCGCGCGGGGGGGAGGAGAAGGAAGTGCTCAGATGTGGAAGAGTTCCCCGTACAGCAGGCCTGGGCGGCAGTACGAGATACCAACAGAGCTGCAACGGCAAGTGCTACGATTGCAACCATTAGCGCTGCGACACGAAGGGGTACCAGAGCGCAAAAGGCGGCGGTCAGAAAAGTTACGACGAGGTTCGGACTATAGCGATGGGCTACCTGAATCTCACCAGCCCTTGAGGTCTAAAGCGCTTCCTGTTCCAACCCCCTTCTTCCCCTTCGGGGAGTGGTTCATCACTGTTCCCTATTTGTATACACCCCCTCCCCCAGGCGACCGGCAACCAACCAGGAAACTTGAGGACCCCATGCTCACCCCCCCACACCATCTCTGTCAAAAAACAATACAAAATTCACTCTGCCTTCACATTTGGAGCATGCCCGGCTAACCCGATGCGGCCCCCCACCCATCCCTCTCAAAAAACAATACGAAATACACTTGGGGCAAAGTATTGAGTCATGTTCGTGAGGCTCGCGAGCACTTGGTCTGTTCCCCACATCCTGAGTGGGGTTCTTGTTTTCCCAAAACATCCTCTCCTTCCCCCTCCCGCCTCCCGCCTCCCATATCAATACCATGCCTACCATTCCAGCCTCCCATATCATACCATGCCTACCATTCCATACCATACCATACCTACCATACCATACCATACCATACCATACCATACCATACCACACACTACCAAACAATACCATACCATACCAGACCTACCACGCCATACCACACCATACCATACAATACATACCACACAATACCGAACAATACCATACCATACCAAACATACTATATAGCATACGTACCATACCATACCATACCACACCGTACCATACCATACCTACCATACAATACCATACCATACCTACCATACAATAGCAGACTTACCATACGATACAAAACCATACCACACATACCATACAATACCATACCAAACTGACCATCCAATACCATAACATACATACCTTACCATACCATACCATACCCGCAAGAGCGAGCAGGGTATCGGAGCACCACACTATTTACTAGGTTTCGTGCCCCTCCCACCCCTCCAGGGAGGCCCCGCCTGAGCGAAGAGGGTATCGGAAACCCATACTATTTACATGGTTCCGTACCCCTCCCACCACTCCAGGGAGGCCCCGTCTGAGCAAGGAGGGTATCGGAGACCAATACTATTTACATGGTTTCGTGCCCCTCCCACCCCTCCAGGGAGGCCCCGCCTGAGCGAGGAGGGTATCGGAAACCAATACTATTTACATGGTCCCGTGCCCCTCCCACCCCTCCAGGGAGGCCCCGCCTAAGCAAGGAGGGCATCGGAAACCCATACTATTTATATGGTTTCGTGCCCTTCCCACCTCTCCAGCAAGGCCCCGCCTGAGCGAAGAGGGTATCGGAAACCCATATTATTGACATTGTTTCGTGCCCTTCCCACCCCACCAGGGAGGCCCCGCCTGAGCGACGAGGGTATCGGAAACCCATACTATTTACATGGCCCCCTGCCCCTCCCACCCCTCCAGGGAGGCCCCGCCTGAGCGAGGAGGGTATCGGAAACCAATACTATTTACATGGTTTCGTGCCCCTCCCTCCCCATCCACGGAGGCCCCGCCTGAGCGAGGAGGGTATCGGAAACCCGTACTATTTACATGGTTTCGTGCCCTTTCCCACATCTACAGGGAGGGCCCGCATGAGCGAGGAAGGTATCGGAAACCCATACGATTCACATGGTTGCGTGCACATTCCCAACCCTCCAGGGAGGCCCCGCCTGAACGAGGAGGATATCGGAAATCAATACTATTTACGTGGTTCCGTGCCCCTCCCACCCCTCCGGGGAGGCCCCGCCTGAGCGAGGAAGGTATCGGAAACCAATACTATTTACATGGTTTCGAGCCCCTCCCTCCCCATCCAGGGAGGCCCCGCCTGAGCGAGGAGGGTATCGGAAACCCAAACTATTTACATGGTTTCGTGCCCCCCCCTCCTCTCCAGGGGTATCGGAAACCCGTACTATTTATATGGTTTCGTGCCCCATTTTTCCGCCCCTCCAGGGAGGCCCCGCCTGAGCGAGGAGGGCATCGGAAACCCATACTATTTACATGGTTTCGTGCCCCTCCCACCCCTCCAGGGAAGCCCCGCCTGAGCGAGGAGGGTATCGGAAACCCATAAGATTTACATGGTGTCGTGCCCGTCCCATCCCTCCAGGGAAGCCCCGCCTGAGCGAGGAGGGTGTCGGAAACCCTAACTATTTACATGGTTTCGTACCCTTCCCACCCTTGCAGGGAGGCCCCGCCTGAGCGAGGAGGGTATCGGAAACCCATACTACTGACATGGTTTCGTGCCCCTCCCACCCTTCCAGAGGGGGCCCCGCCTGAACGAGGAGGGTCCCGGAAACCCATGCTGTTTACATGGTTTCGCGCCCCTTCCCACCCCTCCAGGGAGGCCCCGTCTGAGCGAGGAAGGTGTCGGAAACCCACACTATTTAATTGGTTTCGCGCCCCTCCTACTGACATGGGTGAGGAGGAGGGGCGAACATGACCTATCCATCTCACGTCCTACTCCTCCCACTAAGGAAGGTGAGGAGGATAGGGGAGTTCTGCGATGAGGAAGGCTTCATCATGATGATGGTGATGACGATGGCGATGCTGCTGTTCACGATGACGATGACGATGGCGATAATGGTGATGGACGGTGACGATGGCTATAACGGCGATATCCTCCTTAGCACCTGACCTCCCTCCTCATTTCTTTCGTCTGCCCTTTCGTGCGTACTTACTCGTTCAATGAGCGACTCCTTCGTGTTGATGTTGTCGTACCCCATGGGTCCCACGAAACCGTTACTATCTTTATGTGGGGTACTCCGTTACCATAATTTGTGATAGGGACGGCGGGGGTGTCAGCACATTGCCTGCTGCGCGCAGAGTCACCATCTTTAACCAAAAATATTATGCGAACGGAGCTGCCCACCTAAAGATTTTAACGGTTTCGTGGGACCCATGGGGCACGACAACATCAACACGAAGGAAAAGCTCATCGAACGAGTAAGTACGCACGAAAGGGCAGACGAAAGAAAGGAGGAGGGAGGACAGGTGCTCAGGAAACGAAGCCTTGAAAAATAATACGCGTCGGCGTCGCCGTCTTTCTCAGGCGGGCCCTAAAAGGCGGGCCCTGAAGTATGGATTACCATCGATTCGGCAGGCATGTACCTCCCTCCTCCTCCTCCACCTCCCCCTTCTCTTCCTCTGTTTGTTTTTCCTCTACCTCTCCTTTCTCCTCCCCCTCCTCCTCCTCCCGCGAAATCCTGAGAAGGAGTGACCGGGGCAAGCTTGTGCCAGATGGCGTCGGCAACAAGTCACCACCAGCGCGTTCTGCTACCCTTGCTGCAGCACGTGCGAACGCCCCCGTACGGCCGAAAGCGCAACAGGGAGATGGCAAATCACAACTCAGGAACTAGTCGGGGTTGCGATAGTCGGCGAACGACACGAGTTAGCGACCTCCTCGCTCAGACGGGGCCTCCCTGGAGGGGTGGGAGGGGCACGAAACCATGTAAATAGCATGGGTTTCCGATACCCTCCTCGCTCAAGCGGGGCCTCCCTGGAGGGGTGGGCCACTCAGGATGTGGGGAAGCACGAAACCATGTAAATTGTATGGGTTTCCGATACCTCCTCGCTCAGACGGGGCTTCCCTGGAGGGGTGGTAGGGGCACGAAACCATGTAAATAGTATGGGTTTCCGATACCCTCCTCGCTCAAGCGGGGCCCCCCTGGAGAGGTGGGAAGGGCACGAAACCATGTAAATAGTATGGGTTTCCGATACCCTCCTCGCTCAAGCGGGGCCTCCCTGGAGAGGTGGGAAGGGCACGAAACCATGTAAATAGTATGGTTTTCCGATACCCTCCTCGCTCAGGCGGGGCCTCCCTGGAAGGGTGGAAATGGTATTGATATGCGAGGCGGGAGGCGGGAGGGAGAAGGAGAGGATGTTCTGGGAAAACAAGAACCCCACTCAGGATGTGGGGAAAAACAATACAGAATGCACCTCGCGGCTAAATCTGGATCATGCGCGGCCACCCCGCGATCACTGTCAAGTGGTTTTTGACAGGGACGGCTGGGGTGGTGGCGTATGGCCTGCTGTGCGCAGGCCCACCAGACACAATGATGGGCATTGGTTTTCGACAAGTATGGCGACAAGTATGGTGGGGGGGGCCGACATGATCCCCGATTTGTGCTGTCACGTGCGCAGGCGCACCTGACACACTCTGCACGTGCCCCGAACGTGGCGCACCTGGCGCGGCTGGAGTATGCGGCACACCTGGCGCACGGGGAGCACGTGGCGCATCTGGCGCACCAGGCGTGCCTAGCACGCTCGGTCCCCAGGGGTGCCTGGCGCGCGGTGCGCCTGGCACGTGTGGCGCACCTCGCCCCAGCGTCGCGCACATGGGGTTGGTTTTGGTTCCAAGTAGCTGTCCATCCAAAGATGGCCGCTGAACATGCTCATGCTCGGGTGTGAGCTAGACGGTTTGCTATCTGGAGGGTGTCTTGACCCCCCCCCCTACCCCTCTCCCAGGGTCTGGACGGGGCGCCCCGCGAGGCGTCAGAGCGCCCGAGATGGCCCAAGACGGCCTCAGAGCCCACGAGCGTCGCACGAGGGGCGCATGAGGCGCCCACGGGCGCCCACCGACCGGAAATCCGGAAACGCCAGCCAACGCACGGGGCGCCCACGAGGCGTCAGTCAACGCACGGGGCGCCCACGAGGCGCCCACTGGGCGAAAAACAGAAAGCAAAGGCCAACTACTTCTTGGCAGCACAGTTAAGAACCCCGTCTCTGAACCGCCGACCTGCGTGCCCCTGGGATCCGACGCTGCGACAAAAAAGGCAACATCGTAAGAAGTCACGACCGCAGCCCCAGACCCCATCGTTCTGCGGCATTCCTCGAGGCGGATCGATCCGTGAGTGCCCCGTGGCCAGAATCCAGGCAGAATAGCCTGTGGCGACAAAAAACGTGACTCCAACATCTCAGGGAACCGCTGCTCTACGTTCAGAAGACAAGCTGAACATCTCGCGTTTTCGCAGAAAGACCCAGGCGCAACCGAGAACCTCCACCCTCGACTTTCCAGGAGAGGCAACGGCCAGAGGACAGCAAAACCGAGAACCGACCGAACAGATTGCGAAGGCAAAAAAACGAAGCCGAGAAGCCGCAAACTGCATAGAAGGGCGCACCGACGCAGCAGTGACACAACAACGGACCGAACCGACCGAACGCAACCGACTGCGACGCAGCCGAACCGATCGAACCGCGGACCCTTGGAGGCAAAGGCAAACCTAGACATCGCGCATCTCAATGTTTGATGAGGGGGGCCACGGAAGCCAAAAAATCCGTCAGGAGTAAAGCCAAGCGTCAGGTTGCAAAGAGGCCGAATCAACCATGCCACTGGAAGTGCAAATCTGCCTCTATTCATTGCAGCAGCCCCTGGCCCAGGCCGAAGGTAAAACAGGCCTGGTGGCCGCGCCAGACCGCCTTCGCGGGCGGGCGCGCGCAAGGCGACGACGCTGCAGTGCAGAGGGGAGGAGGAAGAGGAGGAGAAGGAGGAGGAGGAGGAGAAGGAGGTACCGGGCGCCCGTCAGCGGCAACATGTGTGCCCGGGGCTTCACATAGAGCTCAATTGATCGCACGACCGCGGAGGAAGAGGGGGAGGAAGAGGAGGGAGCAGGAGAGAACTGGGAGGCGGAGGAGGCCAGTGCGCGGCCGTAGGGTGTGAGCCACCCGACACCAAGCCGCTTCGTTGACGACCCCGAATCCCAAACACACAACAAACCAGCCGCCTCGATCCTTCGAGGCGCTAGATATCTGCGCCCGAACCTCCATCGTCGAACGACGGCTGGGGCGACCCCGCGACGCCCCTGTCGCTGCCCTCTGTCGATGCGCTGGATGTCTGGGCTCGACCCCCCGAGGATAGGGTGACGAGACCTACGCATACACACGCATATCGATGTACATACATTCATACATACATACATACATACATACATACATACATACATACATACATACATACATACATACATACATACATACATACATACATACATACATACATATATGTGTATATATATGCAGTGCCCGAACTTTTTCTTGCCAGAGCGCACATCTGGTGAGAGCGAAGGGAATTGCCTTACGACCTCGAGGAGTTTCGCAATCGAGATCGAGCATTCAACAGAAGACGAGGGCCAACTGAACAGGCGCGCCCATGTTGTAGGAAGTGGAGGAGGAGAGGAAGAGGGGGACTTGAGCAAAGACGGCGATGGAACGGAACGCAGACGAGCCCTTTCCATCTGCAGGCGGCTTGCATTTAGGGCGTGCACAGCTGTTTGGAAAAAAAACGTTTCAATGCACTGCCCGATCTTTTTCTTGCCAGAGCGCAGATCTGGTGAGAGCGAGGGCAATTGCCTTACGACCTCGAGGAGCTTCGCAATCGAGATCGAGCATTCAACAGAAAACGAGGGCCATAGACCATACTGGATGCCTAGCAGCCGCCATCCCAGCCACACAAACAACTTTCGCGAGGCACTGGTTTGCACATTAGCGGGAACCGAGGCTAGCAAGACGAACGGACAGGCGACGCTCAGCGGAGCGGTGCAGCCAGAGACCAGCGGCAGCGGCGACGGGGGCAGGGCAGGGCTCGGCGATGGCTGTCCACCGCTTGCCTCCGGGCCCGCCGCCTTCCAAAGAAATGTGCCTGATATTAGACTTGCTACAGAATCCGCCTCGCCCTCGGCAACTGTGCAAGAGAGGCTGAGGCGGAGCGCAGGTGCACCATCCGCGGAAACGGGTAGCTTTTCTCCATCTGGTGCCGTGCTGACAAAAATATACATTGGCGTCTTTACAAGAGGAGCGAGAGAGGAGCAGCATGCGAGGATGCAACCACATCATAGACGACCGAGGGTTCTCGAGCACGAACGGAACCCCGAGGCCTTTGCATTCGAAGCCAATTCTCATGGCGAAGTGGAAAGTAGCATTGCCTATGCGAAGCCTAGCAGCGGCTTTGCCTTGCAGGCCTGGCAGGCCGTTCAATGCATAAGGCGAGCGATAAAAATGACGAGAGGCCTGAGACCAAGTGCTGCAAGGCGGTGCACACATCACGCCTCGCACGACGCGGGCCCTCAACCAGCCTATCACCATGGCGCCGCACACGCGCCGCGAGAGGTCGAAAGCGGGGTGGGCGGCCACGTCGACCCGCAGGACCGCGTAGCCCGACTTCCGCCCCAGCCAGCTCGCGACCTTGCCGGTGCCACTGAAGAGGTCCAGGTACACCTGGTGCTTCCGCGAGCCAGCAAGGGCCGCCCGCAGCGCGGCGCGCCAGTGCCGCCGCACCGCAGCATCTGTCAGGGCCTCGGCCGCGCCGCCGGCGTCGCCGCCGCGCCAGCACCGCCCAGAGCGAAGGGCAGCGCGCGAGCCCGCGGCGGCGGCGGCAGCGGCGCCCGGCCCCGCAGCAGGTCGGCCAGGTTGGCGCCCACCTCCCGCCCGAACTGGGTGACCTCGGGGCTCAGCTTGCCTACCTCCGCGAAGTGCCTGACGTGCCGGGCGTACCTCTTCGTCGAGTTGTCCGACTGGCGCCTCAGCATGGCCTGGATGTCCGCCAGCTTCTCGCCCAGCACCGCCGCTCAAAACGAGGCCCCGCCGCGGCGCACCTGGCACGGGTGGCAGTCCTGGTGGCCCAGCTGGTCGAACACCGCCGCGAACTTGGAGTTGAAGCCCGTCGCGTCGAAGTCCCAGGGCGGCTGGCGGCCCGCGCGCGCGCGAGACAGCCCGGCCAGCTCGGGCCCGAGCGCAGCGGACATCTCGTCCGACAAGACGACGCCCTCGTCGCAGCCCAGGGTCTTGCTGACCTCGTTGAGCTCCTCTGGGAACAGCAGGAGGCCCCACGCAGCACGGCCCGATCGAGGCGCGGGCGCGACCAAGGTCGCGCGCGTCATCTGCACGAGCTCGCTCGGCAGCCGAACCATCGCGCCCCAGCTGAGGGCCAGGGCGACGGCGAAGCTGCGCCAACCTCGGCGCAGAGCGATGCCTACAGCCGCGAACAGCAGCCCCCTCGCCACGGGGGCCCGCGTCGAGACCCTCGCCAGCTTGCGAAAGCCCCGAAGCCCGGCAGTGGCCCGCGCCAGCGCCGCCGCCGAACTCAGCCCCAACCCAGGGTTGTAGTGCTTCAGCGCCGCGAAGGCCTTGTCCCCCTTGTGGTGGTTGTGGCCCTCCCAGAAGAGGAAATCGAGGTACTGGGCGAAGCTTGAGGTCGATCGCGCGCACCCCGAGCGTCGACGGCCCCCTCGAGCGGGCCCAACTCACGAAGTCCAGGTACTCCGTCTGGAAATAGACCCGCGACGCGCTGCCGACCTTCAGGCTCTGCAGGACCGTGAGCCACTCGGCCCGGGCTCGCTCGCTCGCGCCGCGGTGGGCTGACCGGCAGGCCTTCACAACGGCCAGGCGGAGCGCCTCGGCCCTCGCTGGCGGCGGCCTCGGACTGCTCATCGCTGAGGACTTCGGAACTCGAAGTCGAGGAGCTGCCGGAGTCCGCGCCGCCACCGCCCGGCCCGCTGAAGAGGCCCGCGAGCCCACCGAGCGGGCAGGGGTCGCCACGGGGAGCGCCCCCGAGCCCGGCCGCGCCAGGACTGCTGGGGCTGGCGGGCTGCGGCTCCGAGGTCGGGCCGCCGCGGCAGTGGCGCCTCCGCACGAGCGCGCCAACGTCCCGCCACAGGGCTCGGTGACCGCTGGGGCCGTCTGACGCACCTCCGAGATGCGCAGCACGCCGGGGGCCAGCGCGGGCGCCCAGCGCGCGATGAAGCCTGAGCCTAGAGGGCTTGTCGGCGGGGTTCCACTCTGAAGGGATCCATCAGAGGATGAAGGCGGCGTCGGTGACAATGGAAATGGCGCACAGCTGCTGCAAGAGGTGATTGAGAGTGATGGAGGGAGATCGCCCTTTCCCAACCGCGAGGGCAAGCCCGAGGTTGTCGACCAGAATGAGATGCCGATGGCCGTGCCCGCTGCGCCCTCGCACAGCGTGCCGCGCGGCCATCACCGCCGCTCGACCCTCCAGGACTGCGACGTCCCCATCGCGCTGGAACTCGATCGCCATGGAAGAGGACCCCCCAGTCACTGAAGTCTCTGATCGCGGCCCGTCCGACGCCCTCGAAGCTGGTGGAGCCGGCGCGCGCCCGGCGCCGGCCGACCTTGGTCCCCTCGACCGGGCCGAAGCCCAGCGCGCACTCCCTGGCTCCGATGGCGCCCAGCACTGAAAATCGCCAAGCCTCGGCCGACGCCGCGGTGTGCCCCACGAGCTCGTTGGCCCATGTCTGGCCCGCCACGCCGCAGCCGCCTTCCAAGCCAGCTTGCCCCCTGGAGGCGTCGGAGGCGCAGACGAAGGCGCCGCCGGGCTTCTTCGAGTCGGAGAGGGCGAAGACCAACAGCGCAGCCGCCTGCGGCAGCTCGAGTTCCACGCGGCCCCACAGCCGCAGCCGGCGGCGCCCAGCAACCCGGGCGAAGACGTAGGTCCGTGGAAAAATACTGGGGAGAGGCCGCCTCAGCAAGGCGGCCCCAGTGAAGTGCCCGAGCAAGCTGACGATCTCGCCCCCAGTGGCTGAGCGGCGGCCGCCACGAACAGCAACGCGAGGCAACCCTCCACATCCGAGCCGCACTGACCCCGACGCGGCCACTGCGCCTCTCGAAGGTGATGCCCGTGAAGGTCTGCAGGTCCTCGGGCTCCATCACGCCCTTGCACTTCAGGCCGACCTCCTCCGGCTTCCCGACGACAGCGCTACAGTCGGCTACACAGCGGTCGCCGTCGCCGCCGACGATGCACACGTTGTCGACGCACACGCCAGGTTGAGTCGAGCTGGTGCGAACCTGGAGAGGAGCATGCAGGCCCTTGATCAGCGGTCCGGCGTCAATCTCCGACCGCAGCACGGCGGTATCCAGCAGCCTCTGGCAGGAGTAGAGGCTCCACGACCACCCCATCGGCAGCACCTGCAAGAGTGGCGAGCCGAAGCGGGCCTCGGGCAGGCCCATGTCAACCCCCGCCTCATCAGCCAGCTGTCGGAGCGTACCCAGATGCACACTGGGCAACGAGAAATGTTCGTCCATCTTGTCAGGGAGCTTCACACGGTAGAAAGCATTGTCCACATCAGCCTGGGCCATGTGCAAAGAAGAAGTCGGCTCTGTGCGCAGCGCGGCCCAAGCTGCTGCACTGGGCAACTGAGAATGATCAGGCTCGTGAGAACGTGCATTAACTCGACGCGCGTCGAAGATGAGCCGGAGGCGCTGCCGCCCGCTCTTCCAAACGCAAAACACACCCACCGCGGCACTGCGCTTAGCCCCGACTCTGATGAGGCCGGAGGTGTACAGGTCCAGGATGAACTGCGTATAGCACCGCCTGTCCGCCATGAGGTTGCGATCGTTGTGCAGCTTGATGTCGCAGTCTGGCGCAGGCGTTCGGCGCGACAAATGTCTCTCCCAATGCACCCACTGATCGTGCTCGAGGCAGCACATGACGTCACTGGGATCGCAGCGCGCGCCTGGCCCCGGCAGGGAGAGAATCTCCCTCTGGCACTGGGCTGGATGCTCGGGCTCGGCGTCGCAGCCCGGCCGACGGCCGCGCAGCTCCGCACGGGCTGCCGCGGGTGAGCAAGGAGGCGGGCCCGCCTGCTCGATGATTGATTGCGCGTATTCCAGGCTGCGTTGCTGCCCAGCTGAAACAGAAAAATGATCTCGGGCGCCACCGTGACCGCACATGGCGTTCAAGCTCTCGGCCGCGTCGGCGATCCAGTTCGCGACGTGCAGGCGACGGCGCACTCTCGAGCGCACCGATCTCGACAGCCCAGCGGGGCCGTCGGCACTTCGCGCCGCCGCGAAGCCGGTCAGGGGCAGCAGCTCGCGGGGCGCGAGCCCATGAGGCCGCGTCATTGGCCCCGGCCGGCCCCGCGGCCAGCCGCCTGGCCCTTCCCTGCACCTTTGTCCTGGAGCTTCTTCAACTCGGCGGCCTGTTGCTGGATCTCCCTGTGCAACTCCGCTTTCGACCCTCCAGAGCCTGCGCCGCCTCCACCGCCTCCGCCACGCGAGAGCAACCTCTCCCCCTTGGCCTTGCGGCGCCCCTTGAGGATCTGCGCCTCACGACGCATCTCCTGATTGATATGATCGACCAAAGCCGGCGCCACCATCACCAAGCCACGCGTCTCTCCAGTGCCGAGATTGAGGTAGCTCTCCTCCATCAGGTCGTCACCTTGGACAGCTGCGAGGCGATCGCGATGGCGCCACTCGGCCATCTGGGCCTTCCTCATCAAGAGCTCGAATGAGGCCAGCTCCCCGAGGTTCAGCTGGTCGAAGCTGAGGCCCAGCTCCGCCATCCTCTTCGCGAGGCCATGGTCCCCGACGCCCTCGTCTGCGGCCTCCAGCCGGCACTCGCGCACCCACTCGGCGTGCCGCGCGCGTGGGTACTGGTCCTGGCGCGCCAGAAACTCCAGGCACCAGGACGCCGTCCTTGCACCCATGATGGGCCACTCGGGCCACTCCGTGGTAGTGACCTGGAGCGCGGCCTCCGTGAAGTGACGATGTCGGCTGCCGTCGGCCCGCGCCCCGACGCCCAGCACCCGCGCGTCCGATTCGAACTCGGGGCCTGGAGCGGCGGGGTCCACAGCCTTCACCAGCAGACACTCGGTCCCCTTGGTCGCGATGCCGACTTTGTCCACGATCAGGTAGCCGTCGAAGTCTCTGGATCTCACCGCCTGGCGAAGCTGAGATGCGTCATCCGCCGACAGGGCAAACCAGCTATGTCCGCTGACGTCGGGCAGCGCACCTGCCCCCACCAACAAACCTGGGTAGAGCTCCTCCACCACGCTAGTTGCTGCTGCTGCCGGTGGAGTCGACCTCGAAGACACCTTCCCCCCCAAGCGCCTGGATGGCTTCTCGTCGCCTTGCAGCGACAGACACCCTGGCCTCACCGCCTCCAGTGCCTCGCAGACCTCGAGCGCGGTCGGCTCCCAGTCGGCGCCGTATGCCGCACTCGCCGCCCTCCACCGTTTCCCACACCCCGACTCCGAGATCGGCGTCCCGTCGTTCGTCAGAGCCACGAAGCCGACGAGCTGAGTCTCCAACAGGATATGGGGATACACATCCAGGTCCGGTGAGAGCGCGTACAACACGCGGCGGCCGAGGATCTCCGCCTTGCTCGGGGTCAGCTCCAGCTCGGCCTCGCATTCCGAACTCTGGCACTCGCATAGCAAGATCCGATCCTGCCAGGTACCACCCCTCTCCCACTGTATGCGCACGCGCCGCCCAGGTCGAAGATAGGACATGGCCAGAGAGGCAGCAGCAGAGCGACAGGCCGACCCCGACCAAGAAGCCGGTGATCAAGGTCATAATCACAAGCGCTCGGACGCTCCCGAACGAGCCGACGGCGAGCGCACAGTCAGATGCCTCCTCTGCCAGCGGCCCGAGACTCGGCCCAAGAGTATCAAGGATAGCAAGGCCGCCCCGCGCAGCTTTACTCAGGAAACCGAGGAGGCCCATACAGACTGGGATGGCGATGCCGCGCGAAAAACTTGAGCAAAGACGGCGATGGAACGGAACGCAGACGAGCCCTTTTCCATCTGCAGGCGGCTTGCATGTAGGGCGCGCACAGTTGTTTGGAAAACGTTTCAATACATACGTACATAAATGTTTCATATATGTACATATATACACATATATAGATATACATATATATATATATATATATATATATATATATATATAAATATAAATAAGTAAATAAATAGATAAATAAACAAATAAATACATAAATAAATAAATAAATAAATAAATAAATAAATACATAGACATATGTGTGTATGTATATATGTACTAGAACCATCGCGCGCGCTTCGCGCGCGCTCAGGTTCTAGCAGGCCCCAGACCTTGACGAATTCATTGCTACACGGGGCGGAGGCCGTATGAATCGGGTTCCCGGAAGGCCTTCTGGGAGCATGGGTTTGGGGGCGTCTTGGGGAGCCTGTTGGGGCGTGCCGTCGTCGTCGTCGTCGTCGTCGTCGTAATGTCGTCGTCGCACATTGGGGCGCGCCGTCGTCGTCGTCGTCGTCGCCGTCGTCGTCGTCTTCGTCGTTTCGTCGTCGTCGTCGTCGTCGGTTCAAGAGGGCACTTGGGGCAACTTTGTGCGAAACGATCTGCGGAGGGCCGCGAGAAGGGGATCAGTCATGTTCCCAATCAACTTCCCAGACAGCTCTCCTGTAGCATGATGGTACTTCGAAGCATCCGGAGACTCGCGGGCCCATGATGAACCATGTCGCTGGAAGGCTTTCTGGGGACATGGTTTGTTGGGGTGTGTTGGGGGGTCTCTTGGACGTTCCCTGGGGGCCCAATGGGAGCCTCCAGGAACTCTCGGGCCCATGATGAACCATGTCCCCGGAAGGTTTTCTGGGGACATAATTTCTTGGGGTGTGTTGGGGGGCCTCTTGGGCGTTCCCTGGGAGCCCCTTGTGGGTCTCTTGGCGCTTCCTGGGGGCCTCTTGGGTCACGGGGCTTCGTGGGAGCCTCTTGGTGGACTCCGGGGGCCTACAGGCGGCCTCTAGGGCCTGAGACATCGAAATATCGGTTGGCGGTCCCCCTCTGGGCCCTCTCTTGGGGAGCTCTTGGGGCACAGTTGGGTTGTCTGGGGAGCCTCCTGGGCCGTCTTGGGGCCCTCTTCCGGGCCTCGTGGCCCGTCTTGGAGCGATCTGAAGGGCCTCCGAACGAGGCCGTGAGGGAGCGCTGGGAAGCGGGGGAAGCGAGAACGCCGAAATCCTTCAAAAACCATCCGAAAATTAGCGAATCTTGCCTCCCAGGGCCCTCTTGGGGGGCCTCTTGAATCCTTCCTGGAGCGTGTTGGAGTCCTCGTCGGCCGTCTTGAAGGCATTTTGGGCGTCTTCGGGGCCTTTTGGGACAGTCTAGGGCCCTCTTCGAGACCTCCATTAGCCTGTCGTGGCCTGCTTCGGGGCGGGCCCGGGCCGCCTCGGGACCCCTCTGAGCCTTCTCTTGGCGCGCTCTTGGGGCACAATTGGGTTGTCTGGGGAGCCTCCTGGGCCGTCTTGGGGCCCTCGTCGGGGCCTCGTGGGCCTTCTTGGAGCGATATGAAGGGCCTCCGAGGCCGTGAGGGAGCGCTAAAAAGCAGGAAAAGCGAGAACACCAAAATCCAAAACACTTGGAAAACGAACGAATCTTGCCTTCCAGGGCCCTCTTGGGGAGCCTCTTAAGTCCGTCCTGGAGCGTGCTGGAGTCCTCGTCGGCTGTCTTGAGGGCATCTCGGGCGTCTTCGGGGCCTCGTGGGACTGGCTTGGGCCCTCTCAGGACCCCCTTAGCCTGTCGTTGCCTGCTTCGGGCGGGCTGGGGCCGCCTCGGGAGCTCTGGACCCCCCCCCCGCAACCCCCGGTGGGCACCGATGAGGGGAACAAGCAGCGGCCCGCCCCCCCCCCCGGGGCCTACTCCGAGATAGAGAATCATGTTCCCAGGAAGCTTTCCAGCAGCATGATTTGTTCGGCTCTCTAAGGGGGGGGCCTCCGGTGGCTTACCGAGGGGCGCCTTTTTGGCCTTGTCGGCAAGCCTATTGGAAACATGATTGGGGGTGCGTGCAGAAGCCCAAGGAATCATGTTCCCGGAAAGCTATCTGGGAAATACGATTTACCGAACTGTCTTGGGGGCCCGCAGGGGGCTTCCCTGGGGGCCCCTTGGGGGCCCATTGGGGCTTCCGGGGGGCCTCTTGGGAGCCTCACGGGGCTTCTTAGGAGCCTCTTGATGGCCTCCGGGGGCGTCCTAGGAGCCTCTCAGGCTGGAGACCTTGAAATGTCGCGCTCTTCGGGTCCTCTTGGGTCGTTCTTGGGGCTCTCTTGGGGCGCTCCCGAGGCCCTCTTGACTTATCTGGGGAGTCTCCTGGGCCGTCTCTGGGCGTTCTTGGGAGCCTCTTCGGCCGTCTTGGAGCGATCTGAAGAGCCTCTGACGCGGTCCGGGACCGTGGGAAGCGGAACATGGGAGAGCGCAAGAATGCTTCAAAAACCATTGGAAAATACATGATTTCCCGCTTCTGGGGCCCTTTGGAGGGGCCTCTGGAGGCGCTTTTGGGGCGTTTTGGCGGCGCCGTCGGCCGTCCTGAGGCCATCTTCGGCGTGTCCGGGGCCTCTGGGGGCTGTCTTTGGGCGTCCGGGGAACCCGGGAATCATGTTCCCGGAAAGGCTTCAGGGAACACGATTTCGAACGAGGCCCTCTTGGGCCTCCTGGAAGCCGTCTTGGGGGCCTCCTGGGCTGGCTTTGGGGCCTCTTGGGCTGTCTTGGGAGGTTCCGTGAGCCCCGCAAAACGACCCTTTGGGGCCGTCTTGGGCCCTCTTGGGGCTCCTCAAACGCGTCTGGGGCACTGCGAAGACGAAGCAAGGGCGTGTGCTGAATATGTACATCTTACTACGGGAACGGGCTGATTTTTGCCTCTTGAAGGCCCTCTTGGGGCCCTCTTCGGCCATCTTCAAGCCATCTCGGGCCCTCTTGGGCCTCGCTGAGGCTGTCCTGGGGCCCTCTAGGGAGCCCTGGAAACCCAGATATCATGTGCCCGGAGAGGCTTCCAGGAACATGATTTCGAACGGGGCCCTCTTGGGCCTCCTTGAGGCCGTCTTGGGCGGCTCCTGGGTCGGTTTCGGGGCCTCTTGGGCCGTCTTGGGGGGTTCAGTGAGCCCCACAAGACGACCCTTTTCGGCCGTCTTGTGCCCTCTTGGGTCTCTCTTGGGCTGTGTTGGGGCTCCGTGGGGGCGTCTGGGACACTGTGGAGACGAAGCCAGCGAGCATGCCGAAAATGCACGTTTTACAAAGGAAATGGGCCGATGTTTGCCTCTTGAAGGCCCTCTTGGGGCCCTCTTCGGCCATCTTCAAGCCATCTCGGGCCCTCTGGAGCGTCGCTGAGGCTGTCTTGTGGGCCTCTTGGGCGTCCTGGGAGCCCAGAAATCATGTTCCCGGAGAGGCTTCGGGGAACATGATGTCGAACGAGGCCCTCTTGGGTCTCCTTGAGGCCGTCTTGGGGGCCTCATGGGTCGGCTTCGGGGCGTATTGGGCCGTCTTGGGGGGGTCCGTGAGCCCCACAAGACGACCCTTTGGGGCCGTCTGGGGCCCTCTTGGGTCTCTCTTGGGCTGTGTTCGGGCGCCGCGGGGGCGTCTGGGGCACTGTGAAGACGAATCAAGCGAGTATGGTGAAAATGTAAGTTTTACGAAGGGGATGGAAGGCCCTCTTGGGGCCGTCGTCGGCCATCTTCAAGCCATCTCGGGCCCTCTTGGGGCCCTCTTGGGCCTCGCTGAGGCTGTCATGCGGGCCTCTGGGGCGTCCTCGGAACCCGGAAGTCATGTTCCCGGAAAGGCTTCCGGGAACACGATTTCGAACGGGGCCCTCTCGGGCCTCCCTGAAGCCGTCTTGGGGGCCTCCTGGGCCGGCTTCGGGGCCTCTTGGGCCGTCTTGGGGGGTTCAGTGAGCCCCACAGGCCGACCCTTTTGGGCCGTCTGGGGCCCTCTTGGGTCTCTTTGGGGCTGCGTTGGGGCTCCGCGGGGGCGTCTGGGGCACTGTGGAGACGAAGCCAGCGAGTATGCCGAAAATGCACGTTTTACACAGGAAATGGGCCGATGTTTGCCTCTTGAAGGCCCTCTTGGGGCCCTCTTCGGTCATCTTCAAGCCATCTCGGGCCCTCTGGGGCCTCGCTGAGGCTGTCCCGGGGCTCAGTAGGGGGCCCTGGGAGCCCGGAAGTAATGTTCCCCGAGAGGCTTCCGGGAACATGATTTCGAACGGGGCCTTCCTGGGCCTCCCTGAGGCCGTCTTGGGGGCCTCCTGGGCTGGCTTCGGGGCCTCTTGGGCCGTCTTGGGGGGTTCAGTGAGCACCAAAGGCCTACCCTTTTGGGCCATCTGGGGCCCTCTTGGGTCTCTCGTGGGCTGTGTTGGGGCTCCGCGGGGGCGTCTGGAGCACTGCGAAGACGAAGCCAGCGAGTATGCCGAAAAAATACGTTTTACAAAGGAAATGGGCCAACGCTTGCCTCTTGAAGGCCCTCTCGGGGCCCTCACAGGCCCTCTTGGGGCGCTCTTGGGCTTCTTCGGGGCCTCTTCAGGCTTCCGTGACCATCTGCACGGCCCGCCTGGCCTGTCGTGGGCAATTTGGAAGCGGCCTGTATTTTCAATGTTGTTGACTTCTCGCGCTTTCGAGCTTCCAACGGTTCAAGAGCGCCGAAGAGCCTCCCAAGACCGCCCCAAGACCACCCAAGAGTTCGTTGTCAAAAATTTGCACGCGCCACAAGTCATGACGTGCTTTGGGTAGTCGTGGCTGTTGACGTTCTCCTGCAGGGTCATGGACGCAGGCTCGAACTTCTCGACTTCTTTGCTCGGGGCGGCCTTAGCCTTAGCCTGCGCTGTTTCAACTACGGGCGCCTCGCTGCTGTAGCAGCTGCCCTCCGCGGAACCGCTGCTGGAGCTGCTGCTGGAACCGCTGCTGGAGCCATTATTGCAACCGTCGGCCTTGGCAAACCCAGCGGCGTCGGCAACTCCGTCGGCGCAGTCGGCGTCGGCGTCGTCGGCGTCGGACACTACTACGTCGGCTTCGGCGCCCGAGCTGTTGCAACCAGGGCTCGATGGGGGCCGCAGGGCTCGAGGGGGCCGCAGGGCTCGAGGGGGCCGCGCGGCTCGAAGAGGCCGCGGGGCTCGAGGAGGCCGCGCGGCTCAAGGGGGCCGCGCGGCTCGATGAAGCCGCGCGGCTCGAGGGGGCCGCAGGGCTCGAGGAGGCCGCGGGGCTCGAGGGGGCCGCGCGGCTCGAAGGGGCCGCACGGCTCGAGGAAGCCGCGCGGCTCGAGGGGGCCGCGCGCTTCGAGGAGGCCGCAGGGCTGAAGGGGGTCGCACGGCTCGAAGAGGGGCGCGGGGACGACGACATTGCCTGGCTTGAGCCATGTCGTACGGAAAATGATGGTGACAGTGATGTTGATGCTGATGATGATGATGATGATGATGATGATGATGATGATGATGATGATGATGATGATGATGATGATGATGATGATGATGATGATGATGATGATGATGATGATGATGATGATGATGATGATGATGATGATGATGATGATGATGATGATGATGATGATGATGATGATGATGATGATGATGCTGATGCTGATGCTGATGCTGATGCTGATGCTGATGCTGCTGATGCTGATGCTGATGCTGATGCTGATGCTGCTGCTGCTGCTGCTGATGATGATGATGATGATGATGATGATGATGATGATGATGATGATGATGATGATGATGATGATGGTGATGGTGATGGTGATGGTGATGGTGATGGTGATGGTGATGGTGGTGATGGAGATGATATTTGTTGTCTCTCTAAAATAGGATGGTCACCATCATCACCATCGACAACAGCATCACCAGGAAAACCAGACTGGTTCTCCTGGATCCCGGGGATGTCTCAAGCGAAACGGGCCTGAGCACTTCGCGAACAGCATCTAGGAACCCTGAGTTGTGATCAGCCGAATCGGGCCAACGCACCTCAAGTCGGGGCATCTTGGAGCCTGGGGTTCCAAGGATGTCTCAGTCGCGAGCACCTCGCGAGGGGCCACGAAACGCTGCACTGGAGCCTTTGGTGAAGCTCCATAAGGCCCTCTCGGGCCGTCCTGTGCGCCTCTGGCGCCGTCTTGGAGCCCTCTTGGGCCGTTTTGGGGCCGTTTTCGAAGCCTCTGGGGCTGTCTTGCAACGGACAATATAACCTCTGGGGCCGTTGCGGAGCGTCGGAAAATTGAAAAGGCGAGAACATGGAAATCCTTCAAAAACCTTTTGGATAATCAATAAGTTGTGCCTCCCGGGGCTCCTTTGGAGGCATCTTGGAGGTTCCTGGGGGCGTCTTGGAGGCCTCTTGGATAGTCAAGGGCTAATTCTGGCCGCCTTGGCCGTCTTGGCCGCCATTGGTCGTTCCCGCGGTCTGGAAGCGCCATGTTTGGCGATCCGGAGGCCGTATCCGGGCGATCTTACGCCGCCCCCGGCGCCCCAGCAGAACCCCCGGAACACCCCAGGCCCCCAATGGGGACACAGGTCACGGACGGAAAACCGTAGGTTTTCGCTCGAAGATGTTCCCAGGAGGGCTCCAGAGTCCAGCAAAAGGCACCCAGAGGGTTCCAAGAGGCCCCCATGAGGCCCAGAAGACGCTCGAACACAGTTTCAAAGAAACGTCCCAAAATGGTCCAAGCGCACTGCAAACTCGCTCTGCGGATGAAGCCGGGAGGCGCGGTACCGGCCAGATGTCAGGGGATATGTCAGGGGATGGTGAAAAAAATATTGGAATTCCATCTCCTTGGTCCCAAATCCTCGATCTTTGAGGGCTGGAAGCGGGAAAACGTGAGAAGGCGAAAAACATAGGAAAAACCATTGGGAATCAACGATGTTACCCTCTTTGGGCTCTCTCGGGACGGCTCTCGCAGCTCTCTTGGGCTGTTCTTGGAGCCTCGTCGGGGTCTCTTTGGGGCCTCTCAAGGACGGGGGTGTGTTGGGGGCCTCTGGGGGGTCCCGGAGGCCTCTCGGAGGTCTCTGGAAGTCTCCTGCTCCCGCTCTTGGGCCCATCTTGGGCCTGTTCTGGGGTGGTCTGGGGTGGGGCTGTGCTGGGCGCCTCTTCGGCAGTCTTGGAGTCTTCTTGGCCCATCTTGGGGCCGTCCTGAGGGTATATTGGGTGGTCTTGAGGCGGTCTTGGGAGGCTCTTCGGCGCTCTTGGACCGTTGGAAGCTCGAAAACGCGAGAAGCCAAAAACATTGAAAAAACCATTGGACATATACGACTTTGGCCTCTTCGGGCCGTACCGTGATACCACCTATCAGACTTCTTGAGGTCTCTTGGAGGCCACCCAGGAGCCTCGAGAGCCGTCCGAAGGCTGACTTGGGCTGCTCGGGAGCGTCTTGGGCCATCCTTTCACATTCTGGGGGCTCCTGGGGGGCGTCTTGGGCCCTCCTGGAGAGCTGTGGAGGCTGCCCGGAAAGGCTGGGGGAGCGGTGCCGGGAGCGTCCCCGAGATGTGGCCATATCTTTTCAGCGCGTTCCGGGAGCATCTTCCCGGAACGCGCTCGTGGCAGGGCGCCCACGTCCGAGGATGTTGGCATGGGAAACCGCAGCGCGTGATCATTCCAGCGCGTTCCGGCGAAGACCGTCTGGAACGCGCATGGGCAAGCGCTGGGTTTGGGGAAGGCGAGTGGGAACCGTTCAGGCAGTTTGGGATGCTCGGGGCAAGAGGCGGAAGCCATCCTCATAAGACATGCAGTCTTCCTAGAGCCGTCTTGCAAAAAACACCAGAAAAATGAGACCCTGAAGTCGTTCCTGGAGCCGTCTTGGAGCCCTCTTGGGCTGCCCTGGAGCCTGTTGGAGCCCTCTACGGAATGGTCTTGGAGCCCGCGCCGAGGATCTGGAAAATGTCCCGGGACCATCGCGGCGGCCTCCGAGGCCCGGGACGCCGAAACCCAGTAAAAACACATGGAAAATGAGCCCCGGTACTCCCATGGAGGGTCGGGCAGCTGTTTTCGGGCCCCTGGTCTGGAACCATCGCGCGCGCTTCGCGCGCGCTCAGGTTCTAGCCCAGGCCGGGGGGGCGCTGGACGATCTTGGACAACGCTATCAAGCACAGGCGCGCGACGGCATCTGAGGAGCTTCTGGGGTGTTCCGCATGCTTCGTCAACTGGCTATTGGAGGCACCTCTTGGGTGCTTCTTGGGGGGGGCTTCTGAGGGTCCCTTGGGGGCATCGGTTCTGCAATCTGAAGCCGTCATTGGCCATCTTGGCTGCGTGGAGGCCCGACTTGAGGCCACCTGCGGCCAGATTGAGGCAATCCGGAAGCCTCCCAGGGGCCTCCTGGAAGCAGTTTTGACGCATCGAGGGCACTCTTGGGCTATTTTAAAACCTCTTGGACGTCTCCTAGGGGCCTTTTAGGCCCTCGGGAAGCTATTGGGGTCCTCGTCGGACCACTTGGGGGCCTCTTGCGGCCTCCTGTGGATCTTATGGGGGGAACGCTCTGCTGTCGGGTCGCGTTCCCCTTCTTGGGCCTCTCTAGGGGCTCTTGGGGCCCTCTCGGGCCGTCTTGGGCGCATCAAGCACCGTCTTGGGGTCCTCGCGGGCCGTCTTGGGGCCCTCTGGGAGACCTCTTCCTCTATATTGGAGCGATATTGGAAGCCTCCTGGGCCGTCTTGGAGCATCGGGATGGCAAGAGGCCGAAAAAAATTAAAACCCGTTAAAACCCAATCGTAAAAGAATGAGTTGTGCCTCTTGGGGCCACCTTGGGAGATATCTTGGAACCTCGTCGGCCCTCTTGGGAGCTTCTTGGGGGCCTCTTGGATCCGATTGGGGGCCTCTTGGGACTTCCCGAGAACCTCTCGGGATTAGAAAGCTCGGATTCTCGGTTCATGCTTCCTTTCTTGGGCCTCCCTTGGAGCCGTCTTGGGGCCCTCTCGGGCCGTCTTGGGCGCCTCAGGCACCGCCTTGGGGCTCTCGTGGGCCGCCCAGGGCTCTCTTGGAAGCCTCTTCGGCTATCTTGGAGCTACCTTGACGGCCTCTTCCTCCTCCTTGTCCCCCTCCTCCTCCTCCCACTCCAGCTCTCTCTCCTCCTGATCTTCCTCCTCCTCCTCCTCCTCCTCCTGCAGCGTGTTCCGGAAGGCTCCCGCCGGAACATGCTGTGCACAAGTGCTGTCACTGCCCCCGCCACCGTGCCCTGGGTGATGGGTCAGAGGCCTCATAGGTGTTGGTTTGGATCTCGTGGTTGGCCTGTCGGGGACGTCGTGAAGGCAGTTTCGCAGCTTCTCGGTAGCCGTTTTGGGACCGTTGTGGGGCCTCCTCGGGGCTGTGTTTGTGGCCTCTTTAGGCATCGTTTGGGCATCCTGGGTGCCTCTTGGGGGCCTCCTGGGGTCTCTTGGGGGCTCCTTGGGTCCTCCTGGGGCACTCTTCAAGCGGGAGGGTCGAACTTTGGAGTCGTGGTCCCCCTCTTGGGCGCATCTTGGGGCCGTCTTGGGGCTTTGTTGGGCTGTCTTGGGCGACTCTGGGGCCGTCTTGGGGCCCTCTTGGGCCGCCTTGGGGCGCTCTTGGGGGCCTATTGAGCCGTCTTGGAATGTCAGACAGCCGGAAAAGCTGGAAGGCCAAAATCGTTCGAAAACCTTCGAAACATTTTTTTGAGGATCGGACAGACTGATGACTCCGTTGAGGGGCACGGCTAGGCCAAGCCCCCAAGAGAGCCACGAACTATCGGAGGTGAGGGTGTGAGATCGAAGTGGAACGGAGAGCCCCCCTACCGGGAAATCGATTTCGGTTTCGTGTTCGTGCGTGCCGTGCGCGCGGGCGAGGCGAAGCTGCGTGGGCGGGCGAGAGGAAAGTCTCCTGTGGCTGAGGCGCGGCCGGACCAAATGTGTCTCTTCCGGGCGGCCGGTGGCGCGCGGTGTCCCGCCCGTGTCCCGCCCGTGTCCCGCGGTGTCCCGCGGTGCCCCGCGGTGCCCCGCGGTGTCCCGCCGGTGTCCCGCGGTGTCCCGCGATGATGATGATGATGATGATGATGATGATGATGATGATGATGATGATGATGATGATGATGATGATGATGATGATGATGATGATGATGGTGATGATGATGATGCTGATGATGATGATGACGATGATGATGATGATGATGGTGATGCTGATGATGATGATGAGGACGATGATGATGATGGTGTCCCGATGATGATTATTATGATGGTGATGATGAGGATGTTGATGATGATGATGACGATGATGATGATGCTGATGGTGTCCCGATGATGAGGATGATGATGATCATGATGATTATGTTGATGATCATGATGATGACGATGATGGTGTCCCGATGATGATGAGTATGATGATGTTGATGTTGATGATGCTGATTATGATTGTGTCCCGATGATGATGATGATGATGTTGATGATGATGAGGTTGATGATGATTATGGCGTCCCGATGATGATGATTATTATGATGGTGATGATGATGATGTTGATGATGATGGCGTCCCGATGGTGATGATGATGATAATGTTGATGCTGATGTTGGTAATGGTGATGATGGTGCCCCGATGATGACAATGATGATGATGCTGATGATGATGTTGATGATGCTGATGATGATGTCGATGATGAGGATGAGATGATGATGATGATGATGGTGTCCCGATGATGATGATGATAACGATGGTGATCATGATGGTGTCCCGATGATGCTGCTGCTGATGATGATGATGACGATGACTGTGTCCCGATGCTGCTGATGATGATGATGTTGATGATGATGATTGTGATGATGGTGATGATGATGATGATGATGGTGGTATCCCGATGATGTTGGTGACCGTGATGATTATGATGTTGGTGTTGATGATGAGGACGGTGTCCCGATTATGATGATGTTGGTGATGATGATGTTGATGTTGATGTTGTTGTTGATGATGATGACGACGTTGATTGTGATAGCGGTTGTGATATCGATAGTGAGATCGATAGTGAGACCGAATGTGAGATCGATTGTGAGATCGATTGTGAGATCGATTGTGAGATCGACAGTCAGATCAATTGTGAGACTGAGATAGATCGAGTGATATCGATTGTGAGATCGATCGAAGGAGATCGATCGAGCGAGACCGATACTGAGATCGATAGTGAGATCGATAGTGAGACCGATCGAGTGAGACGTTGGTTCCTCCCCCCCCCGAACCTCCTTATCACCCGAAGGGTGGTCGTATAGGTACTATATGGATATCAGGGCCCTCGCGGTCCGTGCCCGCCGATAGGGACCCCCGTACGGGGATGGCGGGAGCCCTGGAAATTAGCTAGAGCCGTCATTCGGGTACGGCTAGAGGCCCAGGTCACTTGACCCAGGCAGTCGCTCAGCAGCGTGGGCGACTGGCGAGTAGATGCTGATCCACCACATCGCAAAGAAAAAAACATACGGGCCCTCGGTGACCAAGTGGTGGCGGGGAGGCAATGCGGCCAGTGGCGCTATCTCCCGCCTGCTCCTATGGAGACGCACGAAATCTTAAACAGCGTTCCGTGTAGGCTGAATCCCCGCCGCATGCCCGTGGCAACGGCGCACGGGAGACCCTGCACTTCGTGCGATGAAGCGCCGCGCAGGCGGCAGCGCCTTGCAAGCCTTGAAAACCTTCGTAACATTGACGATTTCGGCCTCTTGAAGCGCTCTGGAGAGGCGTCTTGAAGCGTCGTGGAGTGCCTTGGGGGGCCTCTCGGGCCGTCTTGGGCCTGTCTTGGGCGTCCTGGAGCGGTCTTTCGGCGACTCGGGGCCCGCTTGGGCCGTCTGGGGAGCCTTTGGAGGCCCTCCTGGACTATTTTGGACCTCCCTGGCCGCCCGGTCCTCCCATGGGGGGTCGGAGGCGGCGGCCTCCGAAGCCCAGGACGCGGAAACCTTGTAAAAACACAGGGAAAATGAGCCCCGGTCCTCCCATGGAGGGTCGAGGCAGCTGTTTTCGGGCCCCGGGCCTGCTCCCCCGTGATATATATATATATATATATATATATATATATATATATGTATCCACTGCCCCTAGCCAGGCCCATCATGGACTCAGGAGCGGTGTATACGCCCTCATGGCGTGGCCAGAGAAGCATGTACACCGCCCCTGTGCGCAGGATGGGCCTGGCCAGGGGCGGTGGACACACGGCGGATTCCGGACACCTTGAACCCAAACATGTTTTTCTTGTGTCCGCAATCTACGAGAATTGCCACGGAGTCTACGCTATCCTGCGCCATTGCCCGGAGCAGCGCACTTCGTATAAAAAAATCCGCCGGCCCCCTTGTGGGGCCACCAGCCTGTAGGCCTAAGGTCTGCAGTTTCCTGTACCAGTTGCAGCTTCCACTTTCCACTGTTACAGTTCTGCTTCTTGCTGCTTACTGTTCCTTGTTGACTTCTTGCTGCTTACTGTTCCTTGTTGATGGACCGCGCGAGGGGGGGAGGCCCAAAACGGGCATTTTTACCACGTCCTGAGCGTGTTGTCTGAATTGCTGGGGTGCATAAAAATTGACACCCATCACGCAGATCGGCGGGGTCAGGGTCCAAAAACACAGGGGATTTGCCACATTTCTGAAATTTGCTGGCACCCCTCACGCAGATCGGCAGGATCAGGGTCCAAAATCACGAGGGATTTGCTACATTTCTGAAATTCGGTGGCACCCGTGCGACAGCATGCGACATCAATCTGGGTTCGTTGGACATCGGGGGCGAGCCCGTGGACGTCCTAAACGGCGACATGGCCCACAAATATTTGGGAAGGAAGCTGTGCGGCAACCTCCGTTCGAGGAGTCTTCTTGAGTTTGGCCACCGGATTCAAAAGCATGGATGATATTTCATCAGCATCGTGACGTTCTAATGGACAAGCAGTTGAGCATATACTCCCAGATCAAGTACTTCGACACAGTAATCACTCCAACGATATTGTTCGGCCTCTCGTCTTGTGCAATGATGCGGACACAAACGAGCTCATTAGATGTGCTTAGCGGAGGATGCTCCGAAAAATCGTTGGGTGGGTTCGTATGGAAGGTGAGCCGTGGGACGAAACAATGCGGAGGATGAGGCTGAAAGTGAATGCTGCTCTTAACAACTTACTCAATGGAAGACTGGAGCGTCCAGCTGCTACGATGGCAATACAGGCTGGCTCATCGTATTGGCACGATGTCGGACAGCTGGCCTGCAAGAGTATCGCGTTGGCACCCACCTGCAACGTGTCCTGAGGCTGGACGATCACGCGGACGACCCGCTGTGAGATGGGACGACTATCTGCTATCTGCGCAAGTTTGCAAGGGAATCTTATGAAAGCGAATGGTATGAAGTGAGTGCGGACAACTCTTCTCACGAGCACGAAGAGGACTTTGTGCGTTTTTCCCTCGGGCTCCAAGAGTGAGGCTTGAGGTTCGTCACAGTCGCGCCCGATTCTGGGTCGAGCATTGACTCGATCGGCCTGCCTGCCTGCCTGCCTGGTGGCACCCGTGACGCAGATCCGTAGGGTCAGGGCCGAAAAACACACAGGTCCCGACACTGCTTCACGGCGGCGCCCAGACCTCGTGATTTAGCTCTTGCGTCTCCCATGATCCGAGGCAGGGGGCCGGCGGCAGGGGGCGAAGCCCTTACGGATTAGCCTGACGAAGGACCCAACCACATACAGCCGCGAACACCGCGAAGGACATGAGACGGAGGAGGGGGGCCCACGGTGGCCCATGTGGACCCTGCCACTAGGGCCTTCGGTGGACTCCCTGTGGGGCCACGAACCGTGCGAGTGGTGTGCCAACATGGGGCGGCGCCGCCATGCGGACCCCGCCAGTGGGGACTTACACGGAACGCTCTGTGGGGCCAAAGCTGTGCGAGGGGTGCGCCAAAAATGGGGCGGCGCCGCCATGCGGGCCCTGCCGCTGGGGCCTTCGGTGGAGCTCCCTATGGGGCCACGAAGCGTGCGAGTGGTGCGCCAAAACGGGGAGACGCCGCCATCGGGCCCTGCCACTGGGACCTTCGGTGGAGCTCCCTACAAGGCCACGAACCGTGTGAGGGGTGCGCCAAAATGGGGCGGCGCCGCCATGCGGGCCCTGCCACTGGGGCCTTCGGTGGAGCTCCCTATGGTGCCACGAACCGCGTGAGGGGTGCGCAAAATGGTGCGGCGCCGCCATGTGGACCCTGCCACTGGGGCCTCCGGTGGAGCTCCCCATGGGACTACGAACCGTGTGAAGCGTGCGTTGAGCAGGATGTTGGTCACCAAGCAGTATGTTTTGCAATTGACGGGCCGGTGTACACTTTGTAAGAGCATGGACACACTTTGCGCGCTTCCGAACAAGCGGCTCGTGACGGACTTTTTCAATGTGGAAAGGGCTGCGCGCAAAATGCTGCGCGCATTTGCAAAGCCCCTTTCCCGCAAACCCCCCACCTCTCCCAAGACCTCTAATGGTTTTGCCATGGCTTCAAAACGAGCCAGAAAATCAACCAGGTGCCACTTGGCTACCCCGGGCGACGTGCGCCCCGATTGTTGTAGACCCGACATCGGTGTCGAAGGATAGCGCGAAGATCTAGTCAAACGACCCGCAGTTGGATCCATCCGTGGCTTCCAGCCTCTCGCAAAAAAAATACGTTACCGAGGAACCCCACATTCTTACATTATGTCTGGAGTGATGATAGCTGAAGTGAAGCATGTGAGAATGATGTTGGTGGCCGTTGCCCCACCAATACCGCTGTGCCCTGGACGACCGTCACGGATAGCGGCCGTGGTGAGAGACTACCCCCTGCGCAACCCCTACGGTGTCGAGTATATGCCATGCCTGCTGTACCATGGACGACCGTCACGGATAGCGGCCGCGGTGAGAGACCACCCCCTGCGCACTCCCTACGGTGTCGAGAATATGCCGTGCCTGCTGTACCATGGACGACCGTCACGGATAGCGGCCGCGGTGAAAGACCACCCCCTGCGCACCCCCTGTGGTGTCGAGAATGTGCCATGCCTAGTGTGCCCTGGACGACCGTCACGGATATTGGCCGCGGTGAGAGACCACCCCCTGCGCACCCCTTTGGTGTCGAGAATGTGCCATGCCTGCTGTGCCATGCACGACCGTCACGAATAGTGGCCGCGGTGAGAGACCACCCCCTGCGCACACCCTATGGTGTCAAGAATGTGCCATGCCTAGTGTGCCATGCACGACCGTCACGGATAGCGGCCGCGGTGAGAGACCACCCCCTACGCACCCTCTATGGCGTCGAGAATATGCCATGCCTAGTGTGCCCTGGACGACCGTCACGGATAGCGGCCGCGGTGAAAGACCACCCCTGCGCACACCCTATGGTGTCGAGAGTGTCGAGAATATGCCATGCCTGCTGTGCCCTGGAAGACCGTCACGGATAGCGGCCGCGGTGAAAGACCACCCCCTGCGCACAGCCGATGGTGTCGAGAATATGCCATGCCTGCTGTGCCCTGGACGACCGTCACGGATAGCGGCCGCGGTGAAAGACCACCCCCTGCGCACCCAGGATGGTGAGGAGAATGTGGCATGCTTGCTGTGCCCTGGACGACCGTCACGGATAGCGGCCGCGGTGAGAGACCACCCCCTGCGCACCCAGGATGGTGAGGAGAATGTGGCATGCTTGCTGTGCCATGCACGACCGTCACGGATAGTGGCCGCGGTGAGAGACCACCCCCTGCGTACAGCCGATGGTGTCGAAAATATGCCATGCCCGCTGTGCCATGCACGACCGTCACGAATAGTGGCCGCGGTGAGAGACCACCCCCTGCGCACACCCTATGGTGTCGAGAATATGCCATGCCTAGTGTGCCCTGGACGACCGTCATGGATAGCGGCCGCGGTGAGAGACCACCCCCTGCGCACCCTCTGTGGCGTCGGGAATATCCCATGCCTGCTGTGCCCTGGACGACCGTCACGGATAGCGGCCGCGGTGAAAGACCACCCCTGCGCACACCCTATGGTGTCGAAAATATACAATGCCTGCTGTACCATGGACGACCGTCACGTGTAGCGACAGCGGTGAGAGACCACCCCCTGCGCACCCCATATGGTGTCGAGAATATGCCATGCCTGCTGTGCCCTGGACGATCGTCACGGATAGCGGCCGCTGTGAGAGACCACCCCCTGCGCACCCCCTTATGGTGTCGAGAATATGCCATGCCTGCTGTGCCCTGGACGACCGTCACGGATAGCGGCCGCGGTGAGAGACCACCCTCTGCGCACAGCCGATGGTGTCGAAAATATGCCAGGCCTGCTGTGCCCTGGACGACCGTCACGGATAGCGGCCGCGGTGAGAGACCACCCCCTGCGCACCCCCTACGGTGTCGAGAATCTGCCATGCCTGCTGTGCCATGGACGACCGTCACGGATAGCGGCCGCGGTGAGAGACCACCCCTGCGCACCCCCTTATGGTGTCGAGAATATGCCATGCCTGCTGTGCCCTGGACGACCGTCACGGATAGCGGCCGCGGTGAAAGACCACCCCCTGCGCACCCCCGATGGTGTCGAGAATATGCCATGCCTGCTGTGCCCTGGACGACCGTCACGGATAGCGGCCGCGGTGAGAGACCACCCCCTGCGCACACCATATGGTGCTGTGTGTCAATGTGCTGTGGGCTGTGCTGTGCTGTGCTGAGCTGTGCTGCGCTGTGCTGTGATGTGCTGTGCTGCGCTGCGCTGTGCTGCGCTGTGCTGTGTGAGAAGGAGAAAGAGGGGCAGGTGTGTGTGTGTGTGAGTGTGCGGGAGACCCGGGCGCGACGCGGCAGGGATGAAAACCAGAACTGTGTTGTGCTGTGTTGTGCTGTGCTGAGCTGTGCTGTGCTGTGCTGCGCTGCGCTGCGCTGTGCTGTGCTATGTGAATAGAAAGAGAAGGAGGAGGAGGGGTGAGGAGACGCGGGTGCGACGCGGGAAGGAAGAAAACCAGAACCCCACTAAGCATGTGGGGATTCAAAACCTGATCTCGCTCAGAAGCTGCGATACGCACTCCCTAGCTAATTGACCGTCCTGCAGCCGAGCAGTAAGACGGGAATAGGTTTCCCAGCACGCTGCTGAAAACGAGATCCTAGCTCTTCTTCCGGAAGCCCGCGCAATTATTATCGATGTCGATCACCATGTCAATGAAAAGAAAAGATATGCCTCCAATATTGATTCCGTCTATGCCTGAGTCGTCACCGTTCACGTAACTCATTTGTTTCCCACCGATGCCAAGACACCCAGAAAATTGAGGTTTCCGTCCCTTGATTGTATATGTGAACTCCTTGGAACGATCTTGCGCATCTGCGAGAGTCACTTCGAAATCCCCAAACAGAAAGCGCACCGTCTCGGGGGAAGTGCTTAGCGTGTGCTTGTCCTCGGTATTCCTCCACCAATATATTGGTGGGCAATTGCTGCTCAACCCATCCCACTTATCGATGTCTTTCTGGGCTCCGTAGATGAGAGGCCCACCTCCTGTGTCAAGCATGGCCGTGGTGTCCTCATTATTATCGGGCCAAGTCACAACAAACGATTGCTGGTTGTTGTACTGAGCGTCGTGAAACGCTAGACTCTTCAAAGCTGTCGACATGATCCACTTCTTCTGTAGACGCAGAACTGCGTCGTACTCGTTCATTATGGCGCCTGCTTTGCGGAAGACTATTTTCGACCGCGCCTGGTGCAACCGCATATGTGCAGCCTGGTCATAATTGTCAACAGTTTCGTCATCCGCAGCAAGCGAGATCTCCACATACTTCCAGCCTGCGTTTGAGAAGCACTTTAATGGTCGAACCAACATGTCGTTTACGGTGGAATCCAGTTTTACAACTTGGAACGTCGTGAAGCCTTCTTTTGGTTCCAACGCGCGATCTGCGGGCGAATGCAATACTTGAGGAGGCTCTTGTTCTGAATAGCTGAATTTCTGTGAATCTTCACGATCTGTTTTGTTCACACTTCCCTGCCAAGAGATACCAGTAGGTAGTGGCCACGGTGGCGGCCACGTTGGATTGTATGTAGTATTCCTCAACGCCTCATGCACAGAGATGGCCTCAAATCCAGTTGGATTGTGCACCTGGTCTTCGAAAGGGCCCACAAACTGAACCAAAGGAACTGTGGCGATCACAGGACTATTGCTTATACCGAAATTGCCGCCCAATGGCAAGGCACCACCACTTCCGGGGAACACGTCCACGAAGAATTGCATCCAAATCTCTCCATTGCCAATTGTGATCGGACCTTCTACCAGAAGAGCGATCGTGTTCCATGGGCCGTAGACCAAGTGATTGTGGCACACTCTGTAAGGCTCCTTCACGTCCCAACTTCCGTCCGCTTTCCAAGAAGCTCCCACCAAAGAGGCGCCTGGTAAAGTCATGGTTTGACAGCCAGAATCGAGCAGAGGATATACGGTCCCAAATTTCGTCGAGACCTTGATCGTAGTCTGAAAATTACCAGTTTCAGAATCTGTGCTCACAGTCCCCACAGTAACTTCCCACTGATCACTTGTGGGATCGGTCTGTGGGAGTTTGTCGAGCCAATCGCAGATTGCTTTACTTTGGACTGTGGTCAGATCGGGTGGTGGAACGCGTGGCGGTTGGACAAAAGTGGCGGAATCAGTGGCCTCACTCTTCTCGTACTCTTGGGCAACGGGAGATGAAGTATTGCAGCCCATTGCTTCCTGGTGGATGGACCGTACCAAGAGTCACAACAGCAGGTTATAAGTGTCGGAATTGGTTCTTCCTTTCTGCAGGTAGACCGGGCTCAAATGGCTACGGACCTGAACCCAGAAATATTGTCATCTCTTGGGAGGTCGACTTCTGCTTCCGCCGGCTTCCGCCAGCGGAGGCGGCCTCGTTTTACTTCCGCCGAACTTCCGCCGCCCTTCCGCCGCGGAAGAAGTGGCAACTCCTTCGACCCTCGAAGGCAAGGCCCCTTCTGGAACGCCTCATGTATAGATCTCGTCGCCCAACAGAAGAAGCACGGGGGCGCGGTCCCGCCTGGATGTCCAGCGTGGGGTGCGCGGTCCTAATCTCGAGCACCTTTGCGGCTCCGGCCGGCCGCCGGGCGGCGAGCCAGCCGCGGCAGCGACGACCTCGGAGCCTTGCTCCCGCCTGGCTGCCCCGCGTTTTCTTCGCTGTTCCATCCTCCTCCTCCTCCTCTTCCTCCTCCTCCTCCTCCTCCTCCTCCTCCTCCTCCTCCCTCCTCCTCCTCCTCCTCCTCCTCCTCCTCCCTCCCTCCTCCTCCTCCTCCTCCTCCTCCTCCTCCTCCTCCTCCTCCTCTCCAACTCCAACTCCAATTCCTTTTCCACCTCCTCCGTTTCCTCCTTCACCTCTTCCGCTTCCTCCTTGTCCTCCCGAACACTCCTCCTCCTCCTCCTCCTCCTGCTCCTCCTCCTCCTCTTCCTCCTCCACCTTCGCCTCCTCCTCCTCCACGTCCTGCTCCTCCTACTGTTCCTCCTCCTCCTCCTCCTCCTCCTCCTCCTCCTCCTCCTCCTCCTCCTCCTCCTCGTCATCATCATCATCACCATCATCATCATCGTCATCATCATCATCATCACCAGCAGCATCATCATTCCCACCAGCAGCATCATCATCAGCATCATCAACAGCATCATCATCATCGTCATCATCGGCATCATCGTGATCATCATCACCATCATCACCATCATCGTCATCATCATTCTCATCAGCAGCATCATGATCATCGTCAGCCTGCCGACTCCTCCTCTACCTCCTCGTCCTCTTCCTCCTCCTCCACATCCTTGACATGATAATATGAGATTGATGCCTTTTCTTGAAATCTGAAATGGCTGCGGAATCGCGCACAGTTCTGCTACGATACACAAGGTGAATACATTTCCCCACCCTCATCCTACACCTCGGGCGAGCAGTTCCTCGCACACGGTGTTGGTCTACGTGGTTTTATTCACGGATGCTGCGGTTACGCTTTCTTGAGCGCATTGCCACTGATGTCAAATAACATCGCGTTGCTCTTGGTTCTGGCTGTTTGCGCAGAGCCAGGCTCAAGCCGTTCCTGTTCCTTCAAGGAATTCAAATCAAAATTTTGATTCGCAAATTGTAATGCTAGCTCGTGTCTTCCTTCACGTGTGGTGTAGCCGAGTCTTTTTTTTTTACCGAATCGGTCTAGCTTCGGTATGTCCAAATACTTTGTCATGAAATCGCCTGGGTTGTCGTCGGTGCCGATCTTTCGGATGACGAATTCGTTGTTTGCGAGTCTCTTTCGAACCCACAAATAATGGGTGTGAAAGTGTTTCACTTTACCCAACCCTGGCCTGGATGAGATCCTTTTCGCTGCTGAGCTGTCAGTGCGCAGACGCCCTTTCAAAACAATACCGAAGTCAGATGCTAATGATAAGGCTCCTAACAACACAATTGCACCTTCTACTATTCCGTAAAATTCTGCTTCCCTGGAGCTTGATGCAATTACAGTTGTGTGCTGCTCCAAAATTAAATTGCGCGCAAACCAACCATCAATGCTCCTCCGTTCGTGCTCTGGCGTGTTCTTAAACATCCTGCATGGTCTGTGTCAACAACTACATATTAAAACCCAACATGCTTCTTGAAACGGGCACTGTAAAACGATCATCGGCCGGCCTTTCAAATAACGCGCAAATCTTTCCTTTTTGTTCCAATGACCGAGCGTTGGTTGTTGCATTCCTCTCGCAAGCTCTTCGGCTGCGTACTGAATGTCGCTTCTGTCTTGCGCCACGTAATTGATTCTCACGCACAAAGATCTGAATAGCTTGATCATGTCTGGAGAAAGTGGTTTAAAGTCAGTATCAGAATCTATGGACTCTTTGACACCAGGAGTGGAGCACGTCTTCGATCGCTCTTCCTGGACGCCACTGTCTCTGATTACTAGCTCAACGCGCCTTTGGTCACATTCGTATTCAATACCGTCGCCCATCCAAGACACAATTCTGTTAAGAATACGGACGCTGTTGTCATCGCCGTCCTCAGGTCCAAGCGTTGCCTTGACCTTGAGGGCCACCGATGCTTTCAACACCCCTGTAAGCCACTGAAGGCCAACATCGTCTGAAAATGCTGCGGAATCATCACCATGCACAACTAATCTTACGTCCTCTGTAGGTTCGTAGAAAATGCAAGGACTAGAACGACCTTGAATGAATCCGGCTCGGGTCAACACTCTAGTGTAGAACTGCTCCCAACCTGGAGCTGCGTCGCTGGCCCAGTACAAACAACGAGCCAATTTGCCGACCATCCCGGGTTCGGAATCTTGCTCTGGGAATTCAATGCACACGTCCTGGATGGCATCTGCGTGGAAATACGCACGAACAGCATCGATAAAACGAATATTGAAAGGTTTGCCTGGTTTGTGGACCCTGTGGGTTGCCACCTGAATGAACAAAAACTGTTTCGCCTCAAGCAGGGGTGTGGCTGCGAACAAAACTGTGCGTTTGTCTCTCTTCACCTCCCTAGCTACCAATCGTAATCTGATTTCTTGATTCGTCTCGTCTCCTTTGTTTACTAGCACCCATCGCGTTGAGATGGGGTGGCTTACCTGTGACTTCAAATGCTTCTGATCTGGGGACTTTGACGTAGACATCATGTTTCTTATATTCGCCACTTTCTTTCGCCATTGTTTATTTCACTAGTTGCTCTGGCAATTCAACACCTGTGTTGTCATCAAAAACTTCCTGTTCACAAGACCACTCGTCGGAATCAAAACTGGGCTCTTCACAACAGACTGTGCCAACTGAGAACGGACAGGCTTTCCCGTCTGCCTTCAACTGCTCAGGGAATCCTCTCAAAACAGCTGCACGTACCTTCGGTGGCAGAAATGACGAGATGTGCATACCATCTAGCCCCAAAAGTTGGGAAAAGACTGATGTGAACACACTCGACTTGGACAATTCTGCTTTCAATTCCGATGCAACATACGGGCTGCTTGTCACCAAATAAAAACCATTTGCCAAAACGACTGTTTGAAATCTTGCATGACGCTTCACATTGAAGCAAAGACTGCAGTGCCGGATGCCTCTGCACAGCGGCTGCCTCCGGTTGCACACCGAAGAAATATACTCCGCTGTTGCTCTGCTCTCTGAGCAACCGACACCAGAAGAAACATATTTGGCATGCCGGGTCTGGTTTCGGAAATTGCTGGCCGATGATGATATTAACAACAACGGTTCCGTTTGCCGCGCGATCCCACGTGATGTCCTCAAATACGCTGCACGGTTGAAATATGCCGTTTCGTTCTTATGATTTACATGTACGCTGAAATCTGAAACCAAACCCGGATTCAAACCAAAATTGCCTGACAGTGCGGAAACACGCGGAGCGTAGAAAACCTTTTGGGGCTTAGCTGGAGAGGCTAATCCAAAATTGCGGTAACATTGCGCAAGACTACACAAATCTCCTTTGGATGCGTTTGACAATACGCCGATTGCCAGAATTCCCGGTTCGGGCATCTGTACGTCATTGGGCTCTTGGTTAGCCGGTTGCTGCGCAAAGCCGGACGAAGAAGATCCACCTCTTTCCATTGCGTCTTCAAGTACATCGCTTTGTCGCTTCTCTGCGGGATTTAGTTCAGTCGCTTTGGATGCGAGTTGGGTTTCTTCTCCCAGAAGTCGTTTACCTCTCTGCCATGCATCTGGTTGAACCGTCTTTTGCCTTTTGGCGTTGGTGTCATCTTGCTTCCACTGCCGCATTGCTGATTTCAGAATCCTTTCTCGTCCCTCGTTCGTTTTCTCTAATTATTTGGTGATCCTTTCACGACAAGCCCCATCATGGGAAACTGGGGGCAGACCCAACTTTTGGGCACTGCAACCGGGGCACGTTGCAATGCACCCGTAGTTGGCAATGTCTTTTTGTGATATGTACACACTACGATGCACTACAGACGTTTCCTCTTGCGACCGGGCCGGTGGAGGCAAATCATGCTCCTGAACCGGCGCGACGACAACAGCTCTCGGCATGAAATTTTGGTCTACTTCACCTTGTGGCACTGGCTTCCACGGAAGACCTCGGGAATATTTAAAATTATCAGCGTTCCACTGTTCAGAAGGAGGTTCCCTCATGATTGACCTCGCTGTTACGACCCCTGCTGTGGTTCCAAATGTAAGCCTCGTTGCGGGATTCTCTGATGCCGAGGAAAATGCCGTCTTCCCATCGACACGCGAGTTTCGCCAGTTTGTTGGTTTTCAACTTTGCTGGCTTGTGATGGACGCACTCGCCAAACGGAATCAGTTCTCTCCTGAAAGGCTCCCCCTGCAATGCTTGATACGCTGTGCGGCCATCGCGCCCTACCTGAAAACGAATGATTAAGAAACCCGCGTGGTTGATTAGCCACGGTAAGATAGGATGCCCGTCGTCTAGCTCAGCATTGCAATTGACTTTTTAAAACGCGAATTTGGCCTTCACACTCTTGCACTGCATGTTCTACTACTCCATTGGACTGGTGCTCTCCGACTGGACTTTCTTCTGGGATCACTACATCGAGGTTTGCTGCTGCCTTGACCTCGCGGCGAAGAGCCAGAATTGAAGTTTCCTGGCCACATTTCAAAATCGTTTTTTTGCATCCTGGCGAATCGAGATCGCGCACAACTTGCTTGACTGGATACGGATGCGTTACGCCCTTGCACGGAACAGTGTGCGAAAAAGTAGCTCTGGCTCCATGACACCGTAAAGCAATGTTTGGCATTATACTTCTGTCGTCTGGCATTCAAAAAAATCCATCGAAACAGTGGGGATTTCGTGACCCTTTTCAAAATCACGGACTCTGCGAAACAAACTTGTTCCTGTACCCCGGACGCAGTGCCGACACCAGCCTCTGCAAGGAAGATGCGTGGCAAGGTGTGTTCATCTATGTTTTTCTGAATCGGTTACGCCGGAGTTTTGAGAATAGGTGCGGAGAGATCTTCTGAGACATCCGCCCCGGCATCCCCGTCTTCAGCTAACGGGAAGAACAACTTTTGCGCCAAAATGGCCTGGGGTACACCTTGTGAAACCTCTGGTGAAACATGTCCTGCCTGAGGTCTTACGGGTCCAGGCCCTGCCTGTGGAAAACTGGTTGGCTCGCCTCCTCCACCTCGGCTGGGGCAAGAGACGGTGCAACCGCCATTTCTTCGATTGATGGCGGGGCGATCCAAGCTTTCATCTTGCAAGTGCCGCTTTCTTCAACCAGAGGGATGCTCTCTGACGGGTTGTATTTGTTTTGATCATAGCTCTCGCCATCGAAAACAATACGGCACCCTTTCCCATTGATTGCGGACACAGCAAGAAGAGGTACTTCAACATCTGCAACATGAAACCGGATACGTTCCAACAGCCCGTTCTCTGTGACAACGTTTGGGGGCCTTTTTCCTAGATCTGGTACAACAGCACCATTGGCAACCGTGTAACAAACTCCTGACTTAGATTCCTCAGTTGGCGTCGCGCGGTACTCACTGGCACAATCTTTAGGGACAACTGGAACGGAAGCACCCGAATATATTCCCGACGTTGGCCCACCATTTCCGGCCCTCGGAACTCAAAGGATTCAAGGTGCCAGCCTCGACGCCGGACAGCTCAAGACCACCAAGGGGCTGCCCACTTGCATCGTAGATGATGGGATCTTGGCTTCATAAACTGTGCTGCTGTTGCGTGCTATTGCTCAGTGGATGCGCCTGGTGCGATTGCCACCTATTGAACATGTCACGCATGAAACTTTGGAAACTGCGACCACTATCGCTCGAACGCGGCGTGCCGTCGAGTTCGTGCAATCCCTTTCTCCAAAAAACACTTTGACTCATGATGGCTAGTTTTACCGCA
The DNA here is from genome assembly GCA_963575745.1 of Prorocentrum cordatum. Taxonomy (NCBI): domain Eukaryota; class Dinophyceae; order Prorocentrales; family Prorocentraceae; genus Prorocentrum; species Prorocentrum cordatum. The sequence continues at coordinate 265,751 of CAUYUJ010008125.1, read as the reverse complement.
CCATTTGCACGGGGGGTAGCTACCGAAATCTTGACCTTTACTATTCCAACTGCTGGAGTTGTCACCTTTGCCGTTTCCTTGACCACCGTATTTCCCTTGACTTTTGTCGGAGAATTGCGAAGGTTGCCCTGCAGAGCCTCCCTTGGAAATCCAACTATTATTTCCGCCTTTTCCTCCTTTTCCGCCGTACTTCCCACCAGGAGTGTCAATTTTACCGTTGCTGGTTCTCTTGCCTTTGGAATCGCGGAAATAACACTCGTGAATGTTGTGGTTGGTCTTCCCTTCCCGCAAATTGAGCAACCTTTGCCATCCTTTCCGTGTTTTCCGACAGTGCCGAAATCCATCGGAGTGCCTCGAGTGTTTGCGTTCACGTGTTTGGTCTTTAGATACGCATGATCTCCTCACGCACGTCCAAATAATCATCGAACTTCGACTGATTCAAATTCAAATTGTTTTGAAGACCTTCGGGGCACATGGTGAGTAAGATTCCAGATTTGATGTCGTCGTCGAGTTTCGTTTGCGTTCTCTTTTCGTACGCGGAGCTGTTTCTTCCCACTGTTCGATACTCGAAGACAACTCTTGGATTTTACACTGACCACGGTGCAAAATCGAACACGTTAGGGCACGCTTACGCTGACCCGTGTGCGGGTCGAAACGGCGACACAACTTCCGCCAGGCTTCCAGACCGTGGTCCGCAAGAGTGTTCTTCACGATGTCGCACGCTTCGCCGTCCGTCATCTGTGCAAGTGTAGGTTACAGTTGTGTTGAGAAATCAACTGCGTCGGGAAACTGGGGAACAATAGTCTGAACCATTGCACTCAAGATTACATGCTGCTGCTCCTCAACCCAACCCATCAAAGCACGAGCCTTCCGGAAAGCAGACGACACAAAGTTCTTAAACTTGAAACTGAAGTTCGACCATTTCTTCATGTCACTGTCAAAGCTGTTTGGTTCCCCCTATTTCTCCACTGCCAACTAATAATTGCACGCTGCGCGAAGACGATGTTACGTTCTCAAATGTCTGTTGCAGGGTGCTTTGCAGCGCCTGCACTGTAGCCTCATGTTGCTGCTGCATTCTCTGCATGTTCTGATCATGACTTTGCTGCCTTTGCTGCATGTTCGCATTTGCGATTGCAGTTGCTGCATTAGTTGATTGATCTCTGATCCTTCTGCTGCAATCCGTCGATCAACTGTTGAATTTGTTCCTGGGACGCCGTTGTATTGCAGAGCCACGTTCACTTAGTGGATGCTCCTCCTTGGATTCGAATCGGGATCGAAATTCAAATCAAGCCTAGCTCACGCTACCATGAAATGATATTATGATATTGATGCCTTTTATTGAGATCTGAAATGGCTGCGGAATCGCGCACAGTTCATCTACGATACACAAGGTGAGTACATTTCCCCACAATCCTCCTCCTCATCATCATCACAATCAGCATCACCATCTCCATCATCATCATCATCATCATCCTCCTCCTCCTCCTCCTCCTCCTCATCATCATCATCATCACAATCAGCATCACCATCTCCATCATCATCGTCATCATCATCATCATCATCATCATGAAAATTCTCATCCGAAATCCCCATCTGTATCCTCATCCTCATCCTCATCATCATCATCGTTTTCGCCTGTGTCACCATGATCACCATCATCACCATCACCACCAGCATAAACTATCATGACCATCATCAACACCATCATTGGCATTATCATCCTCATCAGTATCATCATCATCGTCGGCAGCATCATCGTTACCGTCACCATCATCACCAGCATCATCAACATCAGCATAACCATCACCATAACCATCATCATCATCATCATCATCATCATCATCATCATCATCATCATCATCATCACAATCAGAAGAGAAATCATCCTCATCCTCATCCTTCGCCTCCTCCTTCTCTTCCTCCTGCTCCTCCTCTTCCTCCTCCTCCTCCTCCTCCTCCTCCTCCTCCTCCTCCCCTCCTCCTCCTCCTCATCATCATCACCGTCGTCATCATCAGCATCGTCAGCATCATCATCAGCATCAGCATCAGCATCATCATCATCAGCAGCATCATCATCGTAATCAGAAGAGAAATCATCCTCATCCTTCGCACTCTCATATTCCCGCCCTCTCTCCTCCTCCCCCAACCTCCCGCTCCCCAATGGAACCTGGAACCTAATGGCATTCGATGTTGTCACAAATGCTGCCAGCCCCCACACACACACTTTGCAATTATTGTTTAACTACACAAGACAAGCCCTGTGGCGAGAGGCGGAAAGGGGAAACGCAGGAGGGAGGGGGGAGGGAGCAGGGGGGAGGGAGGCACACGCACCCGCGCGCGCGCCAGGCCCGGCCGCGGCGGCCGGGGCAGCACCGAATGAATCGGGCGCGCCTGGGCGAGCAGCCAAACGCTCTCGGAGGGCCGCCCGCCAATCGGCCTCGGCGCCCCCGGCTCGCCCCGCCTCGACCAGCAGCAGCCCGGCCGCCCGCGGGGGCAGCACGGGGGCCCACCCAGCGCAAGGGCGGCTCGCTAGGCGCCGCCACGCGGGGGCCCAGCAGCCACACTGGACGCAGGCAAGCCAGCTAGGCCCCTGGGAAGCCACGCGGGGCCGCCATGCCGCGCCCTCGAAGAGCGCCCGCGCCGCGGCTGCCGGCGCCAGCCGCGGGGGCAAGCCCTGCGGCCGCTGGCCCGGCCGCGCCCGCCGGGCCACCCGCCACAGCTGCGACATCCGCCTCGCGCGGCGCACGCCGTCGCCGGCCGCCGGCCGCGGTCCACCGCCGGCGCGCGCGCGGCCCATGGGGGCCCCGCCCGCCGCGGTTCGCTGTCAGCGCATCCAACTCCACAGCGGCCAGGAGCCGTTGCGCGCAGTCCAGCGCCTGGAGCTACCAGGCCCGCTTCGGCAGGAGGTGGCAGGCGGGCCGCGGAGGCGCCTTCAGCGAGCGCGTCGGCCGCGCCGTTGCCCCCCCAGTCCTCGGCGGCGAAGCCCCGCTGCAGGAAGTCCTCCTGGGCCAGGTGGGCGGGGGCCCAGCGCGCCCGGAACATGCCCGTCCGGGCGCGGGGCGCGATGAGCTCCCACAGGTCAGCGTGCGCCCACGCGTCCATCCGCGCCGCGCCGTGGATAGCAACAATGCCGCGACTGACGAGCCGCGAATCTGTGACCACCTCGACGGGCCCACCGGCCAGGCTCAAGGCGTGGGCCACCGCGGTGATCTCCGCGCGCTGCGCAGTCTGCGTGCCGTCTACCGGCCTGCTGTGCTCCGCACGGCCTGCGCCGGAGCCCAGGCGGAGACCCCGTCTGGCACGCGCCAGCAAGGGGTTCCCTGCGTGCCCTGGGCGCCGTTGCGGGCTGGGCGGCCGCCGGGTCGGGAAGCGGCGGCGGCGGCTCCAACCTCCTCGTCTCCGCGAGGGCAGCCAGGCGCGGGTCCACCGGCAGCACGCCAGCGCGGGCGGTCTCGGCCGGAAGTCTGGAGCGCACCACCTCGCGCGCGAGGCCCCCTTTATAGCCAGCAACGCGGCGCGCGCTGCTTCCCAGCACGGGCAAGCCCACATGCGGTGCTCGAGGTCCTCCACGGCTGCGCCGCAGTGGGGGCACCTGGTCGGTCGGCCCCAGTCGCCGCCTCCGATTCTGCGATGACGTTGCCGGCCAGCACGACCCGCAATGCCCCGGCCGCGTCTGGCGCCAGGCCCCCACTCTCGAGAAGCCGCCGCGCCGCCCACCTGTCGGCGCCCGCGGCCAGATGTGCGAAGTCGGGCCGCCGCGCCGCCAGCGCCCGCGACTCGCGGCGGGCCCAGGCGCCCAGCAGGACCGCGCGAGTTTCTGGCAGGCCGCGGCGCGCGGGCCTCCAGCCGCCTGGCGCAGCCGCCACGCCCGACCAGCACTCGACGTCCGAGCCCAAGCGCAATTCCGCGAGACTCCAGAGCGCGGCCGCCATGGGCCCGTTCCCGCGGCCGCGCCCTGCGTCCATGGCCCCGGCGGCGCGCCGCCACAGCACGGCAGGGAAACGCCGGCGCCTCAATGCCTTCGCTGTCTGCCACAGCTTCCGGGTCGAGCCGCCAGCTCGGCGAGACCACCTCCGCGGCCGCCCTGAGCCCACCTCGGCAGACCGCCTGCCGCGCGGCGGCGCGAAGCCCCGCAAGCTCGCGCACTAGCGGCCGCCCGCAAGCTGCGCCGTAGGGCCCAGCCGCGGTGCCAGCGGCTGCGCCCAGCAAGCAGCGCTGGCGGAAGCTGACTGGCAGCCAGCCTAGGCGGGCAAACCCCCCTGGGCCACCCGCAGACGAGTCGCCGCAATGGCATAGAGGCGGGAGCGGCCCGCCGCCGACGCCACCCCAGATCCTCGATATCCTGGCGGGCGGCGATGCCCGGCGTCTGCACGGCAAGCCACTTTCTAAGGGCCCTGCTGGAGGCGAGCTGACGGATCTTCGCGCGGTTCAGCCGCCAGCCCATGGCTGCCCCGAAGGCCTCCGCGACCTGGAGCGCATGGCGGACCTTCTCGGCAGCCTCGCCGGCGTCGCCGGCGTCGACCCGCGACCAAAGCGCGAAGTCGTCGACGTAAACGCGCCGACGCAGGCGGTCGCTCAGCCTGCCCGCGAAAGCGCGTAGTCGTCGACGCAAACGCGCCGACGCAGGCGGTCGCTCAGCCTGCCCGCGCGGACCACCCAAGGCCGAGTCAGGACGCCCAGGAAGAACACCGCGAGCGGGCACCCAGGAAGCAGGCCGCGGGTTGGCGACCAGGGCCCGCCAATCGCCTTCCCGACGCGGACCCGGCGGTGAGCACGGTAGGCGGCCATGGCGGGGTGCGCCAACCAGGGGGGGACACCTGCTCGGGCCAGCGAGGCGGGCAGCGCGCCGAGGTCCACCTCGTCGTAAGCCTTGCGCCAGTCCAGCGCTGCGCCCACGACCTCCTGCGACAGCGCGTCGGCAGCCTCCAACTCGAGGGCGAGCTCCCAGGCCTGCTCCTCCGCTCCTCGTCGCCACTCGTCACCTTCCCAGCTGCTGCGCCACCGCGCGAACAGCCGGGCCCGCCCGGCAGCCCACAAGCAGTAAAGAATCGGAAGCAGCCAGATTGGCCGTCTCTCCAAGGGCCCCTCGCCCCCGCCAGGTTTCGGCAGCAACAGGCCCTCCGGCTCTGTCAGCTCCCGCGGCCACTCGCCTAGCGCCTCCACGGAGTCGAACAACTCGGCGATCCACCCGTGGAGCTCAGCTGGCAGGAGCCGGAGCTCGCCCACAGTCCAAGCGTCCAGGCCTGGCTTCTTGCGCTTGGGCATGCTGCGAAGCAGCCCGCCGACCAGTTCGGCGGCCCGTGGCAC
>CAUYUJ010008125.1:250444-252944 GCA_963575745.1 Prorocentrum cordatum | reverse complement strand
ACCGTCGTCATAACCACCAGCATCACCAGCATTAACAACATCATCGCCAGCATCATCATCAGCATCATCACCATCACCATCAACATCACCATCATCACCACCATCATCATCATGGTCATCATCAGCATCGTCGTCATCATCATCCTCATCATCATCCTCATCATCATCATCGGCAGCAGCATCATCATCAGCACCACCATCATCAGCAGCATCATCATCGTCGTCATCATCACAGCTGTTCTCGGCCCGAGCTGGGAATGAATGACAGAGACTATTGTCTTGCGCGGACTGGCTTAGGAACAACTGTCGTCCGCGCGGGCCTGTCATGGCAGGGAAAAATGGGTGGCACCTAAAGTGGACATCAGGGAGTGCGCAAAGTCTGGCACGGCAGTATCGAACTGGGCGCGTCTCACCGCCTGTCGGCGCTGCGGGGTGGCCAAGAAGAAGCGCAAGCCAGATGTCGCCTTCTACGACTCGAGCCAGCCCACGAAGAAGGCGCCCCGGCACAACAAGTGGAGCGAAGGAGGCCCACCCTTGGCGGAATGCCTCGGGAGCAAGTCCGAGCCTGGGACGCCGCCGCCGTCGTCGGAGCAAGACGCGGCAGAGCGCCTGCAGATCGAGCTGGAGCGGGTGGAGGTGCACGAGAAGCGATTCGACCTGCAGGGGAAGCCGATCCAGGTTCGGGATTCAAGATTCAACGACCTTGCCTGTCGTCGTCGTTGCGTGGAGGAGAGTAAAGCAAAAATTGGATGGCACACAGGAGGAGCTAAGTTGCAGAACCTTCTCCACCACAAGAGCGACATGGAGGCAAGGTCACCAAGACGGAGGCCAGGGTCGAGAAGCTTAAGAAGGAGCTCGCGCCGATCCAGTCCAAGCACGACGAGGAGATGGCGGTGCTCGAGATGCAGAGGACGGCAGTCAAGGAGTACACCACCACAATCGCCATGGTCATGCAGAAGGAGGGCGCCCAGGGCCCACTGGCACCGTCGACGCCAGGCGCGCAGCTGGTGCAGGCGCTGCTGGACGTCGTCAAGGGCAGGCTGGGCGTCGAGGGCGCTCGCATCGCCAAGCAGATCGAGGACCTGGTGGCGGCGGCAGACGCGGCCTAAGTCGCGGCAGACGCAGCCGCAGCTGAGCGCGCCCATGCGGGAAGAGAGCCTGCTGATGTGGTGGAAACCGTACCGGGAACAACCGACCATCCCGAGAACACGGAACGGTCCGAGCCGAGATCCCAAAACAGAACAGCCCCGCCAAAACCGAAACAGCCGTTCCGTTCTCACCAGAACAGCGTTTCGCCCTCACAGGAACCTGCCGCCGCGCGTTCGCTGAAACAACTGCCCGACCTCAGAAAGAGCAAGAACAGCGAAGAGGAGGTAGAGGAGGAGGGGGACGAGGGAGAGGAGGAGGATGAGGACGACGACGACGACGACGACCACCACCACGACCACGACCACGACCACGACCACGACCACGACCACGACCACGACCACGACCACGACCACAACGACCACGACGACCACGACGACCACGACGACCACGACGACACGACGACAACGACGGCCACGACGACGACGACGACGACGACGACGACGACGACGACGGCGACGGCAGCGGTGTGCGGACAGGGCCCTCGCAGCGCCAGCATCAACAGCAATTGCAGAATCACCAGCAGCACCAGCAACATTACCACCAGCAACAGCACCACCAGCAGCACCAGCAGCAACAGAACAGCAGCACAAGCAGCAGCGGCAGCACCAGCAGCAGAATCACCAGCACCACGAGCAGCAGCACCACCAGCAGCACCAGCACCACCAGCAGACGCACCAGCAGCAGCAGCTCCACCAGCAGCATCACCACAAGCAGCACCACCAGCAGCACCAGCAGCAGCAGCACCAAAACCAATGGCAGCAGCAAGCAGCATCAGCAGTAGATGCCGCGGCAACCCACCAACAGCAACACCAGCAGCACCACCAGCGAGACGGAAAACAGTATTACTCCATTCGAATTGCCAGGTGGAAGCGACTGGGGAGCGACACAATCATTACTCCATTCCACGACTCGCCACGTGGCAACCCCTGCGGGGCGGAACAAATATCAATGCACTCTTCTCGCCACGTGGCAAGGCCGAGGGAGCGAAACAAATACTGCTCTAGTCTCCTCGCCACGTGGCAACGCTCGGAGGGGGTAACAAATACTACTCCACACCGACATTACCCCACTCTACGCGGAACGTGGCAACGAAGCGGGACAAACATGTGCTACTCCACTCTGCTCGCCACATGGCAACGCCACGTGGCAAGGCCGGAGAGGCAAACAAAATAAGTACCTCGCTCCACTCGCCACGTGGCAGTGACATGTCGGGCGAACAAGACGTAGAACCCCACTTTACTCATCGCGTGGCAATGCCGCGTAGGCCGAACGTATACAAGTTCACTCTACTCACCACGTGGCAACGCCCAGGGGGGCGAAAACAAATGTTTCATTACACTCGCCACGTGGC
>CAUYUJ010008125.1:225444-242944 GCA_963575745.1 Prorocentrum cordatum | reverse complement strand
GGACGCTCTCATCGCACTTAGAGCAGTCAATCGGGGAGCTCGTGCCCTTTAACCGCATAACTTTGCAGAATATGTATCACCATTACCATCACCATCACCGTCATTACAATCACCATCACAACCACCACTATTATCATCACCATCACCATCTTCATCGTCATCGTCGTCGTCGTTTTCGGCATCGTCATCGTAACCACCGTCAACACCACGATGATCATGATCACCAGCACCATCATCATTATCATCATAATCACCGTCGACACCATCGGCATCCCCATCATCATCACCATCTCAATCACAACGATCATCTCCACCATCACCATCGTCAGCACCGTCACAAGTTCCATCATCATCATCATCATCATCATCATCATCATCATCATCATCGCCATCATCATCATCATCATCATCATCATCATCATCATCATCATCAGCATCATCATCATCATCATCGTCGTCGTCGTCATCCGTCGTCGTCGTCGTCCGTCGTCTTCGTCGTCGTCCGTCGTCGTCCGTCGTCGTCGTCGTCATCGCTGTTGCTGCTCTTGTCATCATCACGGAGTCGTCTCAGGCGCCTGACGGACGGATTCCCCTCTGCGCTCGGGACGCGCGCTCGAGACCTCGATGGAGGCCCCAGGAAGAGTCAAAACAGGGCTGTCATGCAGGTCACTTGGACGAACAGCCGCCGGCACACGGGTCAGCATCATCACCACCCTCATGTTCCTCCTCCTCCCCCTCCCCTTGCCCCGCTGAGAACCATGTCCACCAGGGCCACAAAGGGCGCTACCACGCTGTAGGGCGTCCCCGGCTTCAGCGCCACGCCCACCTGGCCACGGGCGGCCGCGAGAGCCCCTGGCTCCTCGTGTTTTTGCCGCCGCTCCCAACTCTTGGCTCTCGCGTAGGAGCACCCCATCCACAGCCAACCACGGCATCGAGGACGCAAGGCAAGGGTGCGAGACCCTTGGGCCGTACGGGCAAGCATGGGCCAGCTAGGCAAGGACGGGCAGATCGGACAGGGATGCGCTGATTGGGCAAGAGTGCAAGGGCAGTCTGGATGACCCGTCGAGTCCTTCCTAATTACCGTGCTTGACAGTGCTGGATCTCGCTCCAGAAGCCCACGGTGAGGGAGGGAGCCTGACATGTCTTTCCCTTTCGATTTGCCGCTGGCGGCGGCCCTCCAGAGAGCAGGGCGAGGCCGCTGCCAGGATGGTCGAACATTGTTTGCGCCTCCGCCGGCGAAGCGGCATCGTTGCCGCGAGTGGGCCGCAGACGAGCAAACTTCCTCTGCTTGGAACGGCGGACATTGTAGGTCCCAAAGGGGGGTCTGCACTGTGGCCGCACACAAAGGAGCCATGGTTGTCCGGGCGAGGTAGTTTGAAGGCAGCCGTCTGATCCATCTCGGCGGCGGCGCGTACTTCAGCAAGAGGCCTAACGCGAGGTCAGGAGCTGCTAGGGCGACGCTTCGCCCATCGCAGTGCGTTGACCTCCTCGACTGTTTGCGAGGCTCTCGGCTGGTAACCTGACATTGGCTGCGCAACCGTGCCAGACCTCCAGGCGCTCGCACGGCGGAAAACACGCTTGCACACATACACTCTGGAAGCGCGCGGACTGCAGCTTCCCGCTGGCGCCTGGGCGCGCTAAGTACCCCGCCAGGGGTGGGGAAGGGGTCCAGCGCTGGCGGGAATTCGCTGGCCGCGGACTTCGGAAGTCTGTATCTATATATATATATATATATATATATATATATGGTAGCCACGTGCTTGCATTTCTTAGCGGGCGAAGAACGGTATAAAAGAAACTGTTTTGTCGTCGGGGTTCCTGTCCCAGGGCGGCTGGAAAAGTCACACCCCTACGGTGGCACGTCAGGGCATACCCTTTCCAGCCGCCCTGGGACAGGCGCCCCCAGCGACGGAACAACACATTGTTGATACCGTTCTCTGCCCGCTAAGTCTCGTGCCTCCGAAGTCTACCAGCGCCAGGTTCTTCGCTCAGCGCCCCTCTAACGGGGACTCCACTAACGTTAGGTCGGGCCTGTCCCCCTACAGGGGCATTTTGGACGAATAATTCGCCGGCCCAACGGGCCAGGGCGTGCTAAGATCTCCGGTAACTGATTAACAGTATTAACAGTATTTCTAGTTCGCGCGCGCGGGGCGGCCCCTGGGGGTCCCCCGGCGAAAAGTACCCCGACCAACGCCCGGTCGCCGCCCGACCGCCGCCCGACCAAGTCTACTCAGAGATGGTTTTCCTTCTGGGTGCGGCCTCTCAGGCTCCCCAGAGCGCGCTCAGAGTGCCCCAAGAGGCCCCCAAGACTGCCCAAGAGGCCCCCGAGACGCCCAAAGAGCGCTCGAAGACGCCGAAGATGACCCCAAGACGGCCCAAAAGGCCCCCAAGACAGCCCAAGAGGCCTCCAAGACGCCCCAAGAGCCTTCCAAGAGGCCTCCGAAGAGAGCCCCAAGAGGCCAAAATCGTTGATTTTCATTGGTTTTTCGATGTTTTTTGTGTTCTGGCTTTTTCGGCTTCCGGACGCTCCAAGACGGCCCAAGAGGCCCCCAAGACCGCTCCAAGACGGCCCACGAAGCTCCCAAGACGGCGCCGAAACGACCCAAGAGAGCCCTCAAGACGGCCCAAGTGCCGCCCAAGACGGACCAAGAGGCCCCAAGACGGGCCCAAGAGGGACTCAGGAGGGATACCGAGAACTCAAAAATGGAGCCCTCCGTCCCAGAAGGCGCCCAGGAGGTCCCAAAGAGGCCCCAAGAGGCCTCCAAGAGGCCCCAAGATGTCGCCAAGAGGCCCCAGGAGACTCCCAGGAGGCCCAAAAGAAGCCCCAGAAGGCTTCAAACATGTCTCCCAGGCGCCCCCGAACGGCCTCTCAACAGACCCCAAGAGGCCCCCCAAAGAAGCATCTTGACGACGACTCTATTTCGCCCCATCGAGAGACGACCCCCAGGGAACTGCTTCACCATCAAAACTCCCCACGCAACGCGTCCGAACGACACCCGCCCCCAAGAGCGCAACATGGGCAACGAACACACAGACAAAAACCAGCGATGCCATATCACGGGCCGGCGGAATGAGCGAAGCGATTCAATAAAAAATATTCCGAAACGTAACCAAAAGATGCCCAAAAATATACCAAAAACAGTCCCCCCGCAAGAGGCCACCAAGAGGCCCCAGCTAGAGCCCTCCACCAAGGGCAATATTACTCCACAACGCCTGACCTGGCCTCCAGACGGCCCAAGAAGCCTCCAATATCGCCCCAAGGCAGCCCAAGAGACCTCCAAGACGGCCCAAGAGGCCTCCGACACGGCCCAAGATGGCACCAGGACAGCCCAAAGAGGAGGCCCAAAGTGGGAACCGGAACGGACATATCGAGCCCTCGGCCCCAAGCGGCGCCCAGAAGCCCCAAGATGCTCCCAAATGCTCCCAAAGGAGCTCCAAGAAACCCCAAAGAGGCTCCAACAGAAACCCAAGAGGCCCCCAAGAACCCCCAACGAGGACCCCAAAAGGCCCCCAAAAGCCCAAACGCCAGCGAGGACACAGTACGGGGGCCGGCGGAGTGAGCGAAGCGATGAAATATCCAAAGAATAGTCCCCTGCCTGTTTTTGGACTACTTTAGAATACTCCCCCTGCAGAGGGGCAGGGGTACCTTGGCCAGGAGGGCGGCGAGGGCGGGGCGGAGGGAAGCTCGACGCGAGGGCGGCGCGGAGGGCGGCGAGGCCCCGGCATCAGAGCGACGGCGAGCTCTGCGGGCCCTGGGCGCCTCGCGCCGCGGCCCACCTCGGCGGCGAGCGGAGGGGGGAAGAGAGAACGAGAAGGCCCTCGCGGAGGGCGGCGGGGCCTCTCGGAGGCCTCTCGCGCCCTCCGAGGAGGACATGCTCTGCGCCTCTCGGGGCGGGCTCGGAGGCTTCCTCGGAAGGCCAGGGCACCTCCAAGCCATCGGAGAAGGCCCGCTCCTTCTCACTGCCCCCCCCCCCCCTGGCCTCGCCGGCCGCGGGAGGCGGGGCGGGGCGGGAGGCGCGGCGGGAAGATCGAGAAGGACGGGCGGGCGGAGGGGTCGGGAGGGCGAGGGAGAGGGGGAAGGAGAAGGGGAAGCGAGGGAGGGGTGAGGGATGAGGAAGCTCCCTCGTCCCTCGTTCCTCCCTCGCTTCCCCTCCCCCTTCCCCCCTTCTCCTCGCTCCCCCTCCCTCGCTTCCCCATTTCTCCCCCCTCCCCTGCGTCCCCACTTCTCCACCCCTCCTCCCTGAGGGGACGAGGGGGGAGGTGGGGACGAACGAATCAGGCAGCTGTGCATGTTGAGGCTCCTCGGCGGCGGGCGGCAAGCGGCAAGCTCGACGGCGGCGGCGACATCCACGACGGCGCCGACGGCGCCGACCGCCGCCGAGGGCGACGCCGCCCAGGGACGCCGACGCCGACGCCGACGCCGACGCCGATGCCGACGCGGCAACAGGCGAGGGCAGCGACGACTGCCGCGCCGACGACGGCGACGAGCCGACGGAGACGACTGGCCGACCGGCCGCCGCGGCGCCGCCTTCATGCCCGCGGCCCGGACGGCCTTGCAGACCTCGGCGGCCGCGCCCTCGGCCTCGCCGGCCGCCTCTTGACGGGCGGGCGCCGGCGGGCTCCGCCGCGGCCCGCTCGGAGCCAGTCGTCGTCGAGGCTGTCGACGTCGGCGTCGCCGCCGCCGCCCGTCCTCGTCGTCGTCGCGATCGCCGCCGTCGTCGTCGAGGCCGTCGCCGTCTTCGTCGCCGCCCGTCGTCTTCATGTCGGTCGTCGCCGCGAGGCCCTCTGCATCGACGTCGACGTCGCCGTCACTCTCGCCGCCGCCATGGGTTGCCGATCCCGGCCGCCGCCGCAGCCCGTGGTGTGGTCGTCGACGACGGAGCCGGAGTCGTCATCGCTCGCTGCCGCCCATCATTGTCGTCGTCGTCCGTCGTCCGTCGTCCGCAGTCCGTCATCCGTCGTCGTCGTCGTCGTCGTCGTCGTCCGTCGTCCGTCGTCCGTCGTCCGTCGTCCGTCGTCCGTCGTCGTCGTCGTCGCCGTCGTCCGTTGTCCGTCGTCGTCGTCGTCGTCGTCGTCGTCGTCGTCCGTCGTCCGTCGTCCGTCGTCCGTCGTCGTCGTCGTCGCCGTCGTCCGTCGTCCGTCGTCGTCGTCGCCGTCGTCGTCGTCGTCATCGTCCGTCGTCACCGTCGTCCGTCGTCGTCGTCCGTAGTCCATCGGCGTCGTCGTCGTCGTCCGTCGTAGTCGTTGTCGTTGTCGTCGTCGCCGTCGTCGCCGATGCCGTCGTCCGTCGTCCATCGGCGTCGTCGTCGTCGCCCGTCGTCGTCGTGATTGTCTCGCCGTCATCGTCTGTCGTCGTCGTCGTCCGTCGACATTTTCGCCAAAGTCCGTTGTCATCGTCGTCATCGTGCGTCATCGTCCGCCGTCGTCGTCGTCGGTCAGCATCGTCATCGTCCGCCGTCGTCGTCATCACCATCGTCGTGGTCGTCGTCGTCCGTCGTCCGTCGTCCACCGTCGTCCGTCGTCCGTCGTCGTCCGTCGTCCGTCGCCCGTCGTCCGTCGTCATCGCCGTCGTAGTCGTCCGTCGTCGTCGTCGTCGTCGTCCGTCGTCGTAAGTCGTCCGTCGTCCGTCGTCCGTCGTCAGTCGCCCGTCCTCGTCGCCGTCCGTCGCCGTCCGTCGTCGTCGTCGTCGTCGTCCGCCGTCGTCGTCGTCGTCCGATGCCGTCGTCGCCGTCGTCGTCGTCGTCGCCCGTCGTCCGTCGTCCGTCGTCGTCGTCGTCCGTTTTCGTCGTCATCGCCATCGTCGTCGTCGTCGTCCGTCGACATCGTCGTCGTCATCGTCGACGTCGTCGTCATTGTCGTCGTCATCCGTCGTCGTCATCGTCGTCGTCGTCCGAAGTCGTCGTCGTCATCGTCGTCGTCGCCATCATCGCCGTCGTCGCCGTCGTCCGTCGTCGACGTCGTCGTCGTCCGTCGTCGTCGTCCGTCGTCGTCTTCCGTCGTCATCGTCGTCGTCGTCATCCGTCGTCCATCGGCGTCGTCATCGTCGCCCGTCGCCGTCGTCGTCGCCATCGTCGTCATCGTCGTCGTCGTCCGTCGTCGTCGTCGCCCGTCGCTATCGTCGTCGTCGTCCGTCGTCGTCGCCATCGACGTCATCGTCGTCCGTCGTCGCCGTCGTCGTCGTCGTCCGTCGACATCGTCGTCGTCGTCCGCCGTCGTCCGTCGTCGTCGTCACCGTCGTCCGTCGACATCGTCGTCCGTCGTCATCGTCGTCGTCGTCGACATCGTCGTCGCCCGTCGTCGTCGTCGTGGCCGTCGAGGTCCTTCGTCGTCATAATCGTCCGTCGACGTCGTCGTCGTCCGTCGTCGTCGTCGCCGCCCGTCGGAATCGTCGTCGTCGTCCGCCGGCATCGTCGTCGTCGTCCGTCGACATCGTCGTCGTCGTCCGTCGTCCGTCGTCGTCCGTCGACATCGTCGTCGTCGTCCGTCGTCGTCGTCGTCGTCCGCGCCCGTCGCCGTCGTCGTCCGTCGTCATCGCCATCGTGGTCCGTCGACATCGTCGTCGTCCGTCGTCGCCGTCATCGTCATCGTCGTCGTCGTCCATCGTCCATCGTCACCGTCGTCCGTCGACATCGTCGTCGTAGTCCGTCGTCGACGTCGTCGACACCGTGGTCGTCGTCCGTCGTCATCGTCGCCGCCGTCCATCGACATCGTCGTCGTCGTCAGTCGGCGTCGTCGTCGTCCGTCGCCGTCCGTCGTCGTCGCACTCGTCGTCGCCCAACGACATCGTCGTCGTCGTCAGTCGTCGTCATCGTCGTCGTCCCCGCTGTCCGTCGACATCGTCGTCGTTGTCCGTCGTCATCGTCGTCCGTCGACATCCTCGTTGTCGGCCGTGGTCGTCGTCACCGTCGTCCGTCGACTTCGTCGTCGTCATCGCCGTCGTCGCGCGTCGACATCGTCATCGACATCGTCGTTATTATCGTCGTCGTCGTGAGTCATCGTCATCGCCGTCGTCGCGCGTCGACATCGTCATCGCCATCGTCGTCCGTCGAGATCGTCGTCGTCGTCAGTCGTCGTCGTCGTCGCCGTCGTCCGCCGTCATCGTCGTCGTCGTCCGTCGTCGTCATCGCCGTCGTCGTGCGTCGACATCGCGTCGACATCGTCGAAGTCGTCGTCAGCGTCGTCGTCGTCGTCCGTCGTCGCCAGCACCGTCGTCCGTCGACATCGTCGTCGTCGTCCGTCGCCGTCGTCGTCATCGTCGTCGCCGTCGTCCATCGTCGCCGTCGCCCATCGACATCGTCGTCGTCATCGTCGTCATCGTCGTCGTCGTCCGTCGACGTCGTCGTCGTCGTCCGTCGTCGTTGTCGTCGTCGTCCGTCCTCGTCGTCGCCGTCCGTCGACATCGTCGTCGTCGTTCGTCGTCGTCGTCATCTTCGTCGTCCTCGTCGTCAGTCGTCGTCGTC
Source organism: Prorocentrum cordatum (assembly GCA_963575745.1). Lineage (NCBI taxonomy): Eukaryota > Dinophyceae > Prorocentrales > Prorocentraceae > Prorocentrum > Prorocentrum cordatum. Next base: position 235,484 of record CAUYUJ010008125.1, on the reverse strand, counting down.
ATCGTCGTCACCCGTCAACATCATCGTCGTCGTCGTCCGTCGTCGTCGTCATCGTCGCCGTCGTCGTCCATCGTCACCGTCGTCCGTCGACATCGTCGTCGACGTCGCCGTCGTCGTCGCCGCCGTCCCTCGACATCATCATCGTCGTCCGTCGTCGTTATCGTCGGCGGTTGTCGTCGTCGTCGTCGTTCCTCGTCGACGTCGTTATCGTCGAAGTCGCCCGTCGTAATCGTCGTCCGTCGACGTCGTCGTCGTCCGCCGTCGTTCGTCGTCATCGTCATCGTCGTCTGTCGACGTCGTCGTCGTCCGTCGGCATCGTCGTCATCGTCTGTCGTCGTCGACGTCGTCCGTCGACATCATCGTCGTCGTCATCGTCATCGTCGTCCGTCGTCGTCGTCGTCGATCGCCAGCGTCGTCGTCGTCCGTCGACATCGTCGTCGTCATCGTCGTCGTCGTCGTCCGTCGTCGTCGTCCTCCGTCGACATCCTCGTTGTCGTCCGTCGTCGTCGTCGCCGCCGTCGTTCGTCGACATCGTCCAGCGTCGTCGTCGTTGTCCGTCGACATCGTCGTCATCGTCCGTCGTCGTCGTCGTCCGTCAACATCGTCGTCGTCGTCCGTCGTCGCCGTCGACGCCGTCGTCCGTCGACATCGTCCGTCGTCGACGTCGTCGTCGTCGCCGCGCTCGCCGTCGTCGTCCGTCGTCGTCGTCGTCGTCGGCGTCGTCCGTCGCCATGCGCCGTCGTCGCCCTTCGTCGTCGTCGTCGTTGTCATCGCGTCGTCGTCCGTCGTCGTCGCCGTCGTCCGTCGTCGTCGTCGTCGTCGTCCGTGGTCGCCGTCGTCGTCATCGTCCGCCGACATCATCGACGTCCGTCGTCGCTGGCATCGTCCGTCGACGTCGTCCGTCGTCGTCGTCGCCCGTTGACATCACCGCCGTCGTCCATCGTCCTCGTCGTCGTCGCCGTCTGTCGACATCGCAGTCGTCGTGCGTCGTCGCCGTCGTCGTCCGTCGACATCGTTCGTCGTCGTCGTTGTCGTCGACGTCCGTCGACATCGTCGTCGTCGTCCATCGTCCGTCGTCGTCATCGTCGTCGTCGTCTACCGTCGTCGTCGTCCGTCGACATCGTCGTCGTCGTCGTCCGTCGTCGTCGTCGTCGTCGTCGTCGTCCGTCGTTATCGTCCGTCGTCGTCGTCGCCGCCGTCCGTCGACATCGCCGTCGACATCCGTGTCGTCGTCGTCGTCCGTCGTCCGTCGTCGTCGTCGTCGTCGTCGTCGTCGTCGTCGTCGTCCGTCGTCGTCGTCGTCATCGTCGTCTTCTTCGTCGTCCTATGTCGTCGTCCGTCGTCATCGTCGTCGCCATCCGTCGTCGTCGTCATCGTCGCCGTCGTCCGTCGTCGTCGTCGTCGTCCGTCGACATCGTCATCGTCATCCGTCGCCCGTCGGCATCTTCCGTCGTCGTCGCCGGCGACCGTCGTCGTCGTCGTCGTCGTCGTCCGTCCGTCGATGCCGTCGTCGTCGTCCGTCGACATCGCCGGCGTCGTCGTCCATCGCCGTCCCTCGACACCATCGTCGCCGTCATCGTCGTCGCCGCCCGTCGTCGTCGTCGTCGTCGTCGTCCGTCAGCATCGTCGTCGTCGTCCGTCATCGTCGTTGTCCGTAGACACTGTCGTCGTTGTCGTCGTCGTCATCGCCGTCCATCGACATCGCCGTCGTTGTCGTCGACGCCGTCGGCACCCGTCAACATGTTCGTCGTCGTCGCCGTCGTCGTCATTGTCGACATCGAAATCGTCGGCGTCGTCCGTCGTCGTTGTCGGCGTCATCGTCGTCCGTCGCCGTCGTCCGTCGACATCGTCGCCATCCGTGCACATCGTCGTAGTCGTCCGTCGGCGTCCACCGTCGTCCGCAGACATCGTCCGTCGTCGTCGTCCGCCGACGTCGTTTGTCGATATCGCCGTCGCCATCCGTCGTCGTCGTCGTCCATCGTCGTCGTCATCGTCGTCGTCGTCCGTCGATATCGTCGTCGTCGTCGGTCGTCGTCGTCGTCATCGCCATCGTCGTCGTCGTCCGTCGTCGCCGACGTCCGTCCACATGATCGTCGTCGTCCGTCGTCGGCGTCCGTCGTCGTCGTCGTCCTCGTCGTCGTCGTCGTTCGTCGACTTCGTCGTCGTCGTCCGCGGTCGTCGTTGTCGTCCGTCGTCGTCGTCGGTCGTCGTCGTCGTCCGTCGACATCGTCGTCGTCGTCCGTCGTCGACGTCATCCGTCGACATCGTCATCGTCGTCTTCCGTCGACATCGTCGTCGTCCATCGACGTCACCGTCGTCGTCGTCGTCGTCCGTCGTCGTCATCCATCGGCATCGTCGTCGTCGTCCGTCGTCATCGTCGTCGTACTCGTCGTTCGTCGACATCGTCCGTCTTCGTCGTCGCCGTCGTCCGTCCACATCGTCGTCGTCGTCCGTCGTCGTCGTCGTCGTCGTCCGTCGTCCGTCGTCGTCGTCGTTGCCGCCGTCCGTCGACATCGTCGTCACCGTCCGTCGTCTTCGCCGCCGTCCGTCGGCATCGTCCGTCGTTGTCGTCGCCGTCGACGTCCGTAGACATCGCCGGCGTCGTCGTCGCCGTCGTCATCCGTCGACATCATATCGTCTTGCGTCGTCGTTGTCGTCGACGCCCTCGCCGTCGTCGTCCGTCGTCGTCGTCGTCGTCGTCCGTCGACATCCTCGTCGTCGTCCGTCGTCGCCGACATCGTCCGTCGACATCGCCCGTCGTCGCCGTCACCGTCGTCCGTCGACATCGCCGTCGTTCAACATCGTCGTCGACGTCCGTCGTTCAACGACATCGTCGCAGCCGTCGGCCGTCGACATCGTCGTCGTTCGTCGTCGTGGTCGTCGTCATCGTCGTCGCTGTCCATCGTGGTCTCCGTCGTCCGTCGACATCGTCGTCGTCGTGGTCCGTCGTCGTCGCCGTCGCCGTCCGTCGTCGTCGTCCGTCGTCACCGTCGTCCGTCGGCATCGTCGTCGACGGTCTTCGGTGCCGTCCATCGCCATCGTCGTCGTCGTCCGTCGAAATCACCACCGTCCGTCGACATCGTCGGCCTGGTCCGTCATCGTCGTCGTCCTCGCCATCCGTCGACATCGTCCGTCGTCGTCCGTCGTCATCGTCCGTCGACATCGTCGTCGTCGTCGTCCGTCGTCGTCCGTCGTCGTCGTCGTCGTCGTCCGTCGACATCGTCGTCGTCGTCCGTCGTCGTCGTCGTCGTCGACGCCCTCGCCTTCGTCGTCCGTCGTGTTCGTCGTCGTCGTCGTCCGTCGACATCGTCGTCAAACCCCGTCGTCGTCGTCCTCGTCGTTGTCCGGGGACATCGTCCGTCGTCGTCGTCGCCTTCGCCATCCATCGACATCGTCGTCGTCCGTCCGTCGTCGTCCGTCGGCATCGTGGTCGTCGTCGTCCGTCGTCGTCGTCGGCGTCGTAACCCGTCGCCGTCGTCATCGTCGTCATCTGTCGTCGTCTTCGCCGCCGTCCGTCGGCATCGTCCGTCGTCGTCGTCGCCGTCGGCGTCCGTAGACATCGTCGTCGTCGTCGCCGTCGCCGTCCGTCGACATCATATCGTCTTGCGTCGTCGTTGTCGTCGCCGCCCTCGCCGTCGTCGTCCGTCGTCGTCGTCGTCGTCGTCCGTCGACATCGTCGTCTTCGTCCGTCGTCGCCGTCGGCGTCCGTCGACATCGTCGTCGTCTGTCGTCGTCGCCCGTCAACGTCGTCCGTCGTCGTCGTCGACCGTCGACATCGTCCGTCGTCGTCGTCCGTCGGCATCGGTGTCGTCGTCCGTCGTCGGCGTCGTCCGTCGACATCGCCCATCGTCGCCGTCACCGTCGTCCGTCGACTTCGTCGCCGTCGTCCGTCGGCAGCGTCGTTAGTCGACATCGTCGCCGTCGTCCATAGACGTCGTCGTCCGTCGCCGTCCGACAACATCGTCCGTCGTCGTGGTCGTCGTCCGTCGACATCGTCGTCGTCGTGCGTCATCGTCGTCGTCCGTCGACATCGTCGCCGTCGTCCGTCGACACCGACGACGTCGTCAGTCGTCGTCGCCGTCTTCGTCCGTCGACATCGTCCGTCGTCGTCGTTCGTCGTCCGTCGGCGCCGTCGGCGCCGTCGGCGTCGTCCATCGACCTCATCGTCGGCGTCCGTCGTCGTCGTCGTCGTCACCGCCCTCGCCATTGTCGTCCGTCGTCGTCGTCGCCGTCCGTCGACATCGCCGTCGTCGTCCGCGTCGTCGTCGTCATCCGTCGACATCGTCGTCGTCGTCCGTCGTCGTCCGTCGATATCGTCGTCGTCGTCCGTCGTCGTCGTCCGTCGGCATCGTCGTCGTCGTCGTCCGTCGTCGTCGTCCGTCGACATCGTCGCCGTCGTCCGTCGTCGTCGTCCGTCGTCGTCGTCCGTCGTCGTCGCCGTCCGTCGACATCGTCGTCGTCGCCCGTCGGCGTCGTTACCGTCCGTAGACATCGTCCGTCGTCGTCGTCCTCATCGTCCGTCGACATGGCCGTCGTCGTCCATCGTCGCCGTCGTCGTCGTCATCGTCCGTCAACATCGTCGTCGTCGTCCGTCGTCGTCGCCGTCCATCGACAGCGACGATCGTGGTCGTCGCCGTCCGTCGACATCGTCGGCGTCGTCCGTCGTCGTCGCCGCCGTCGTCCGTCGACATCTTCGTCGTCGTCCGTCGTCGTCGTCCGTGCACATCGTCCGACGTCGTCGCCGCCGTCCGTCGGCAGCGTCGTCGTCGTCCGTCGTCGGCGTCGTCCGTCGACATTGTCGTCGTCGTCCGTCGTCGTCGTCCGTCGGCATCGTCGTCGTCGTCCGTCGTCGTCTTCGCCGCCGCCGTCCGTCGACATCATCCTCGTCGTCCGTCGTCGTCCTCATCCGTCGACATCGTCGTCGTCCGTCGTCGCCCGTCGTCGTCGCCGTCCGTCGACATCGTCGTCGTCGTCAGTCGTCGTCGTCGTCGCCCCCCTCGCCGTCGTCGTCCATCATCGCCGCCGTCGTCCATCGACATCGTCGTCGTCGTCCGTCGGCGTCATCGTCATCCATCGACATCGTCCGTCGTCCGTCGTCGTCGTCCGTCGGCGTCGTCGTCCGCCGTGCGTCGACACCATCCGTCCTCGTCCGTCGTCCGTCGGCATTGTCGTCATCGCCCGTCGTCGACATCGTCGTCGTCGTCCGTCGCCGAAATCGTCCGACGGCATCGTCGTCGTCGTCCGTCGTCGTCGTCGTCGCCGTCGTCCGTCGGCATCGTCGTCGTCGTCGCCGTCGTCCGTCGGCAGCGTCGTCGTCGTCCGTCGTCGGTGTCGTCCGTCGACATCATCGTCGTCGTCGTCGTCCGTCGACGCCGTCCGTCGACATCGCCGTCGCCGTCCATCGTCGTCGTCGTCCGTCGTCATCGTCGTCGTCGTCCGTCGACACCGTCGTCATCTGTCGTCGTCCGTCGACATCGCCTTCGTCCGTCAACATCGTCGTCGTCGTCCGTCCTCGTCCGTCGTCGTCGTCCGTCGTCGTCGTCATCGTCGTCCGTCGTCGTCGTCCGTCGACATCGTCGTCCGTCGTTAGTCGTCCGTCCCGTCGTCGTCCATCGATATCGTCGTCATCGTCCGTCGTCGTCGTCGTCCGTCGACATCGTCCGTCGTCGTCCGTCGTCGTCGTCGTACGTCGACGTCGGCGTCGTCGTCCGTCGTCCCCAGTCGTCGTCGTCGTCCGTCGACATCGTCGTCGTCGTCCGTCGTCGTCGTCGTCGTCGTCCGTCGGCATCGTCGTCGTCGTCGCCGTCGTCCGTCGGCAGCGTCGTCGTCGTCCGTCGTCGGTCGTCCGTCGACATCGTCGTCGTCGTCCGTCGTCGTCGTCCGTCGACATCGCCGTCGCCGTCCATCGTCGTCGTCGTCCGTCGTCATCGTCGTCGTCGTCCGTCGACACCGTCGTCATCTGTCGTCGTCCGTCGACATCGCCTTCGTCCGTCAACATCGTCGTCGTCGTCCGTCCTCGTCCGTCGTCGTCGTCGTCCGTCGTCGTCGTCATCGTCGTCCGTCGTCGTCCGTCGACATCGTCGTCCGTCGTTAGTCGTCCGTCCCGTCGTCGTCCATCGATATCGTCGTCATCGTCCGTCGTCGTCGTCGTCCGTCGACATCGTCCGTCGTCGTCCGTCGTCGTCGTCGTACGTCGACGTCGTCAGTCGACATCGTCGTCGTCGCCGTCCGTCAACATCGTCATCGTCGTCCGCCGTCGTTGTCGTCCATCGACATCGTCCGTCGTCGTCGTCGGTGTCGTCCGTCGACATCGTCGTCTCCGTCCGTCGTCGTCGTCTGTCATCACCGTCGTCGTCGTCCGTCGTCGTCCGTCGTCGGTCGTCCGTCGACATCTTCGTCGTCGTCCGTCGTCGTCGTCGTCGTCGTCCGTCGAAATCGTCCCTCGTCGTCCGTCGTCCGTCGTCGTTGTCGTCGTCCGTCGTCGTCGCCGTCGTCGTCCGTCGTCGTCGTCGTCCGTCGACATCGTTGTTGTCGTCCGTCGTCGCCGTCCGTCGACATCCGTCGGCATCGTCGTCGTCGTCCGTCGTCGTCGTCCATCGACATCGTCCGTCGTCGTCGTCGTCAGTCGTCCGTCGTCGTCGTCGTCAGTCGTCCGTCGACATCGTCGTCGTCGTCCGTCGTCGTCGTCGTCCGTCGACGTCACCGTCGTCGTCCGTCGTCGTCGCCGTCGTCGTTCGTCGACATCGTCGGTCGTCGTCGTCCGTCGGCATCGTCGTCGTCGTCCGTCGTCGTCCGTAGATGTCGTCGTCGTCCGTCGACATCGTCGTCGTCGTCCATCGCCCGCGCCGTCCGTCGACATCGTCGTCGTCGTCCGTCGTCGTCGTCGCCGTCCGTCGACGTCGTCGTCGTCGTTCGTCGTCGTCGCCATCGTCCGTCGACATCGTCCATGGTCGTCGTCGTCCACCGACATCGTCGTCGTCGTCGTCCGTCGCCGTCGCCAACGTCAATCGACATCGTCGTCGTTGTCGTCCGTCGTCGTCGTCGTCGTCCGTCGACATCGTCCGTCGTCGTCGAGGTCTGCGTCGTCGTCGTCATCGTCGTCGCCGTCCGTCGTCGGCGTCGTCCGTCGACATCGTCGTCCGTCGACATCGTCGTCACCATCCGCCGACATCGTCGTCGTCGTCGGTAGTCGTCCGTCGTCGTCGTCGTGCGTCGACATCGTCCGTCGTCGTCGCTGTCGTCCGTCGACATCGTCGTCGTCGTCCGTCGTCATCCGTCGTCGTCGAGGTCGTCCTTCGACATCGTCATCGTCGTACGTCGTCGTCGGTCATCGTCGTCCGTCGACACCGTCCGTCGTCGTCGTCGTCCGTCGTCGTCGTCGTCGTCGTCCGTCGTCGTCCATCGTCGTCGTCGTCCGTGGACATCGTCGTCGCTGTCGTCCGTCGACGCCGTCGTCCGTCGACATCTTCGTCGTCGTCAGTCGACATCGTCGTCGTCGTCGTCCGTCGTCGTCGTCGTCCGTCGACATCGTCCGTCGTCGTCGTCGTCCGCCGGTCGTCGTCATCCTTCGTCCGCCGTCGTCCGTCGACGTCGCCTGTCGTCGTCGCCATCGTTGCCATCAGTCGGCATCGTCGTTGTCGTCCGTCGTCGTCCGTCGTCGTCGTCGTCCGTCGACATCGTCGACGTCGTCCGTCGTCGTCCGTCGTCGTCGTCCGTCAACATCGTCGTCGTCGGTGTCGTCGTCCGCCGTCGTCGTCGTCGACCGTCGCCGTCGTCGTCCGTCGTCGCCGTCGTCGTCATCCGTCGTCGTCGTCGTCGTCCGTCGACATCGTAGTCGTCGTCCGTCGTCGTCGTCGTCGTCCGTCAACATCGTCCGTCGTCGTCGTCGTCGGTCGTCCGTCGACACCGTCGTCGTCGTCCACCGTCGTCATCGTCCATCGACATCGTCCGTCGTCGTCCGTCGTCGTCCCGCCGTCGTCGTCCGTCGATATCGTCCGTCGTCGTTGTCGTCGTCCGTCGTCGTCGTCGTCGGCCGTCGCCGTCGTCGTCCATCAACCTCGTCGTCGTCGTCCGTCGTCGTCGTCGTCGTCGTCGTCCATCGTCGTCGTCCGTCGTCGTCGTCGTCCGTCGTCATCGTCTGTCGTCGTCGTCGTCGGTCGTCCGTCGACACCGTCGTCGTCGTCCGCCGTCGTCGTCGTCCGTCGACATCGTCGTCGTCGTCGTCCGTCGTCGTCCGTCGTCGTCGTCCGTCGACATGGTCCGTCGTCGTCGTCGTCGTCCGTCGTCGTCCGTCGGCCTCGTCGTCGTCCTCCGTCGCCGTCGTCGTCCGTCGACCTCGTCGTCGTCGTCCGTTGTCGTCGCCGTCGTCCGTCGACATCGTCGTTGTCGTCGTCCGTCGTCGTCGTCGTCCGTCAACATCGTCCGTCGTCGCCGTCGCCGTCGGTCCTCCATCGACACCGTCGTCGTCGTCCGCCGTCGTCGACCGTCGACATCGTCGTCGTCGTCCGTCGTCATCCGTCGTCGTCGTCCGTCGACATCGTCCGTCGTCGTCCGTCGTCGTCCGTCGTCGTCGTCGTCGTCGTCGTCGTCGTCGTCCGTCGCCGTCGTCGTCCGTCGGCCTCGTCGTCGTCCTCCGTCGCCGTCGTCGTCCGTCGACATCGTCGTCGTCGTCCGTCGTCGTCGTCGTCCGTCAACATCGTCCGTCGTCGTCGTCGTCGTCGGTCGTCCCTCAACACCGTCGTCGTCGTCCGCCGTCGTCGTCGTCCGTCGACATCGTCGTCGTCGTCCGTCGTCGTCGTCCGTCGACATCGTCCGTCGTCGTTGTCGTCGTCCGTCGTCGTCGTCGTCCGTCGCCGTCGTCGTCCGTCGACCTCGTCGTCGTTTTCTGTCGTCGTCGTCGTCCGTCGACATCGTCGTCGTCGTCCGTCGTCGTCGTCGTCCGTCAACATCGTCCGTCGTCGTCGTCGTCGGTCGTCCGTCGACACCGTCGTCGTCGTCCGTCGTCGTCGTCGTCGTCCGTCGACATCGTCCGTCGTCGTTGTCGTCGTCCGTCGTCGTCGTCCGTCGACATCGTCCGTCGTCGTTGTCGTCGTCCGTCGTCGTCGTCCGTCGTCGTCCGTCGCCGTCGTCGTCCGTCGACCTCGTCGTCGTCGTCCGTCGTCGTCGTCGTCGTCCGTCGACACCGTCGTCGTCGTCCGTCCGTCGTCGTCGTCGTCCATCAACATCGTCCGTCGTTGTCGTCGTCGTCGTCGTCGTCGGTCGTCCGTCGACACCGTCATCGTCGTCCGCCGTCGTCGTCGTCCGTCGACATCGTCCGTCGTCGTCCGTCGTCGTCCGTCGTCGTCGTCCGTCGACCTCGTCGTCGTCGTCCGTCGTCGTCGTCGTCGTCGTCCGTCGACATCGTCGTCGTCGTCCGTCGTCGTCGCCGTCCGTCAACATCGTCCGTCGTCGTCGTCGTCGTCGTCGGTCGTCCGTCGACACCGTCGTCGTCGTCCGCCGTCGTCGTCGTCCGTCGACCTCGTCGTCGTCGTCCCTCGTCGTCCGTCGTCGTCCGTCGACATCGTCCGTCGTCGTTGTCGTCGTCCTTCGTCGTCGTCGTCGTCGTCAGCCTCGGCGAGCGCCCCGAGACCGGGCAGGAGGAGGACCAGAGGGAGGAGAACGATGGGTAGGACGATGGGGAGGACGATGGGGAGGACGAGAGGGAGAGGACGATTGGGAGGACGATGGGGAGGAGGACCAGAGGGAAGACGAGAGGGAGAGAACGAGAGGGAGGGGTACGAGGCGGAAGAGGAGAGGAGGAGGAGGAGGAGAAGGAGGAGGAGGAGGAGGAGGAGGAGGAGGGGGAGGGGGACGACGACGAGGAAGAGGAGGAAAAGGAGGAGGATGACGAGGCTCGAAAGCTTCAAGGTGACTTTGGTCGATATCTGAGTCATCATCATCGGTGCCTTCGGTGTCATCATCCTCATCCTCATCATCATCAGCATCATCAGCATCATCAGCATCATCATCATAATCATCAGAAGCGGCATCATCATCATCAT
>CAUYUJ010008125.1:200444-222944 GCA_963575745.1 Prorocentrum cordatum | reverse complement strand
TCAAAGCGTACGGATAGCGGAATGTGTTGATGACGAACATCAGCAGAGCGAAGTACAACAGAAATGCGCACCTCACGTGAGTGCGCGCTTGCTACGAATGTTGATCATGACGCGAGCTGTCCTTTCAAAGGCGCAGTACACAGCTTTGCCATGGTAGTTATAGCGTCCCTCTGCCTAGCAAGACTGTGATGCCATTTTTACTGCAACTCACTTCAACGAGACAGACTACATTCGAGACGTAACGTTCATCGGACCACTTTGCTAGAAGAGCGTTTCGAAAACAATTGGGTTCATGCCAGTGTCCTATTCGCGGCCTAGGATTCGCTGAATGATGTTGCCACGAGGCGAGACACATCCAGCTACGACCTGGTCAGTGCCGACAGATCGCTCGCTCGTTGCAACATTCTTTGGGTAAAGCAAGGTTCTTGCTGTTTGTCTCACCTTGGAGGGGAAGAAAGCGGGGACCAGACCAAGACTGAACGTGGAAACGCCGTGCCGATCTTGGTCAGCGTCGATCTTGGTCAGCGCCAATTCGTGGGTAATCCTCGCGAATCGGCACGGCCAGCATGGACCATGACCAAGATCGGCATCGACAAGAATCCGCGACATCTCGGTCATGGTCCCCGTATTTTTTCCCTCGGTACCTGGTCATGGTCGGTGATATCCCGAACAGGCCGTCTAGTGTCGGCGCTGCCTGCCAGGACAGCAGTTCCGCAGACGCTGTCCGAGCAGCCCGTTCCCGCTGACTCACGTCGAGCACTACCAAGAGCGACGGCACGAGCCCAGCAATGCTTTTTACGAAGGTGGCAATGCGACTCACTCAGCATTTGAACGCAGCCTACACGATGACGATGACGATGACGACTACGACAATAACGACGACGACGACGACGACGAGCAACGAGGACGACGACGACGACGACGACGAGCGACGATGACGACGACAGAAGACGATGACAACGACGAGAGCGATGACGACGACATCGACGATGACGACGACAGACGACGATGGTAACGACGACAGCGATGACGACATCGACGACGACGATGACGACGACGATGACGACGACGTCGACGACGACGACGGCGACGATGACGATGACGACGACGATGCCGATGACGATGACGTCATCGTCATCGTCAGCGCACTCGCACAGCAATCGGTCCCCGCACTCTGGTCCCTGATGGGCTCTATCCACTGCAGCGGGTTGGCAACCATCATGTGGCAATCGAAAAAAACCTGACGCGCCGTCCTCCCACCGTCCCCTGGCCCTTCTTCGAGTTGGGGATCGACTACAGAACTGATTACCCAAAACTGGTTTGTTCATCAAATCTACGCAGACTACGACAAATCTTTGTATATCCGCCTGCCCTCTTGCGGGGCCATCAGGCTCCGCGGCTTTGGCTTGCTGCTCCCTGGTCCAGTTCCAGTTTCCAGTCTCCGATGTTACAATTCTGTGTTCTGCTTCCTACTGTGAAGTGTTGAAGTCCGCGCGAGGGGGGGAGCCGAAAACCGCTCTGGTCACGTTCACCTGGGGGAATATCAGAATTTCTGGGGGGCCCTTGGGACACGTAAAAATACTTGATATTCGCGCCCCCGAAGCCATAATCCCTTTCAAAGTACACCATATTCGCGCCCCCGAGACCATGATTCTTTTTGAAAATTGCATTGAACTCGCGTCCCCGAAGCCATAACCCCCCGCAAATTACATCATGTTCGCGCTCCCGAGACCATACTTCCTTGCACGTTACACCATGTTCGCGTCTCCGAGGCAATACCCTTTCGGAAATGATGCAATATCTGCGCCCCCGAAGCCACGATCCCTCGTAAATTACGCGCTCCTCGCGTCCCCGAACTCATAAACCCTCGTAAAGTACGCAATACTCGCGCTTTCGAGGCCACAATCCGTCATAAAAGGCCCCCAAGACGGTACAAGAGACCGCCCAGGAGTGGTCCACCAAGATGGTCCCAAGACGGCCCAAGAGGCTCCCAAGAGGCCGCCAAGAGCGTTCCAAGAGCCAACGCTGATTCACGACGGCGCCCAGGCCTCACAACATAACTCTTGTATAACCCATTCTCCGAGAGAAGGAGCCGGCGGCAGGGGGCGAAGCCCTTACGGATATACGAAGATTCGATGTATTGTTCGCGAGTTCGGCGAAAATTCCCAAGCGTGGGGAAACTCGATCCCATACTCGACTTCTGGGGAAACCAACAGGTGCCAATAACGCTACTCCCTGGACCTCTCCTGGAGCGCGTTTTGACCAGAAATTCGAGGCGAACCCAGCGGTGGCGACGAGGGCCTCCCAGGAGGCCCAAAAAGGCGAAGGGGAGGCGAGGGTAGCAGTATGGTTGACCCTTCCTCCTTTGACCTTCTGTCCGCGCCTCTCCCACCCCGAGCTCCCAATCGCCACCCCGTCCGCCTCTCTGTCCCCCCACCCCTCGCCCTCCCCTCCTCTCGCTCCCGGACTCCATCGCTCTCGACCTCTCCCGCGCCCTCCCCACTCCCCCTCCCGCTCTCCCGCTTCCCTTCTCCACCTTCCTCTGTCTCTCCTCCCCCTCTCCCCAGCTCTTCATCACCATCCTGTCTGCCCCTCCGTCCCCTCTCACCCTCCCTCCACCCTCCTCTCCCTCTGCCTGCCTCTCTCTCTCCCCCTCGCAGTCCCTCTGGAGGGGAGGAGAAAGGAAGGATAGGGGAGGGGGACAGGAAGACGAGGGCAGTCAGGGAATAGAAGAGGTAAGGAGGGAGGGGAACCCCAACCTGTGAGGTATTGGTTTGGTCACTCTGCGGGCCCCAGAGATCTCGACCTCTTCCCGAGGGACAGCTTTGCCTTCCGGATCCAATTCTGATGCTCCCCGAGCCCACAGACGGGCCGCGGAAACCGAAATAGAAGGAAAAACTTCGGAATCGAAATAATCAAATCCGCTGGAAGTCTGGGCACGAGACAGGCGGCGAGGAGAGGAGACCTGCCGAGGAGCCCGTGTAAAGGGAGAAGCGTGCCACGCCGCAAGCCATCAAGAGGAGGGAAAAGAGAAAGGGGAAGAGGGATCCGAAAAGGAGGAGGAAGGAAGGCAGGGAGAAGGAGAGGGGCAGGGAGGAGGGAGGAGGAAACGGAGGAGGAGGAGCAAACGGAGGAGGAGAAGGAGGTGGAAAGGGAGGCGGAGGAGGGAGAGGGACGGAGGGAGCTGGATGGGGAGGGAGAGGGATCGAGGGAGAGGGGTCGAGGGAGAGGGGCAGAGGGGGGGAAGAGGGGAGAGCGAGGCAGGGAGGTAGGGCGGAGGAGCGGCACCAGGAGCAGGACTGAGCATCAGGAGCATCCGACGGCGGCGAGCGAGGGGGGGAAATGAGAGTGAGACGGACTTCTCAGAAGGCGGCGAAACTTCTCAGAAGCCCTCGCGCCTTCTGGAAAGTTTCTGTCGTCGAGGAAAGCTTAGAAGACTTCTCGGAAGGCCGGGGGACTTCCGAGCCTTCTGAGAGAGCCGTCTCCTTCGCATTTCTCCCCAGGCTCGCCGCCGAAGCATGATCACAAAGTTGGCAACAACGTCACCGAGGCGGGCGCGAGCGTTCATACTGTCCCCGCGATTCCCGTGGACGGGGCAAACTGGTGTGCCGTCATTTCAATGCACACACGCGCACATCTTCACATCCCACGCGTCGCAACTGGAAACTGTACGACGGAGAACGAACTCTGAAGACACCCGCTCCCGCGAAGCGACAGTTCAGACCGATCGCATTACGGCGCCACCAAAACCTAACTGCACTACAACCGGGGTGAACGAATCATCTGATCCGATACTGGTACAATACATAAACGATGAACGCCTTGGCAACACAAGCGGGGCCAATGACACACGTGGGGGCTACTAGATCATCACACGAACCTCAGAGCCCGGCAAGCTCCTGAAGACTCCAACACAGTCCAATGTGGAGTCCATTGTGCTGGTACACGGCTATTGTTGCTCTCCGCCCAACCAGCCATTTACCCCGCTCGGAAGTCTTCGGTCGGTCTCCAGGGGTCTCTCATGGAGATCTCAGGAAGTCTCCGAGGCCTCTGGAGGTCTCGATCCGACCAAAAACTCCCCAAAACATATGTCGCCGCGCCGATTGATCTGAACGGACCCAAGCAGACGAAGCCGGCACCGCTGCAAACCCCACGGCGAACCTTGCGTCCGAGGCGGAGTTTACCCTGGTGGCCAAGGCGCCCTCCGCAAGACGCAAGGCCACGCGTCGGAACAGACGGCGCGGCGCCATATGGCCGATTCCAGAAACCATGAATCCAAGCATGTTGTCATCTCTTGGGAGGTCGACGTTTGCTTCCGCCGGCTTCCGCCGAGCTTCCGCTGGCTTCCGCCGAGGAAGAAAGGGCAAGTCCTTCGACACCCGAAGGCGAGGCCCTTTCTGGCGTGCCCGCCGAGACTGCTAGCAGCGACGACGGAGGAGAGCCTCTGTCTGCGAGCGAGGGGAAGCATCAGGGAGGGACTCGCTCAGGGAGGGAAGCACCGATGTGGAAGCGGCCCCCGATGAAACTGCGGTAGGCCCCCGTAGCGAGCGAAACCTCACCCTCCTCCTCCTCCCCCTCCTCCTCCTCCTCCTCCTCCTCCTCCTCCTCCTCCTCCTCCTCCTCCTCCTCCCTTTTCCTCCTTTTCTTCCTCCTCCCCCTTCTCCTCCTTTTCCTCCTCCTCCTCCTGCTGCTCCTCGTCCTCCTCCTCCTCCCCCTCCTCCTCCTCCTCTTCCTCCTCCTCCTCCTGGAACAGTGGGCGAGCGGGGGTCGGCAAACACACACACACACACACACATGGGCGACGATCAAAAACGGGTCTTACGCAAGATGACGGAGCGACCTTACGCGGTGGCTTACGCGGGCAGTCCTCGCGGCACGCTACATTGAAAACGAGGGCGCTCACGCGCGACCTCGCACGAGCAGCTGACGCGCCAATGTCGGCGCAGGCGAACCGGTTTCTTAGGCGTCGCCCACCTGAGCCTACCCCCCCTGACGTTGCCCCCGACCCTCTCGACGCCGTGTCCGCCGAAATCGCCACCCCTGACGCTGCCTCTGGCCCTCTCGCCGCCGTGCCCGCCGAGATCGCCAACAGCGACAACGGAGGAAAAAACCCTGGCCCGCAAGAGCCCTGGCCTCCGCGGGCCCCGAAGAGGAGACGGCACCCGCCCAGGCCGCCGCGGGCCCCGCGGCCTCCGGCGGCACGCTCTTGCGGAGGCTGGCAACGACCTCGGCGCGGCGCGGCCGGCTGCCCCCAACAACAACAACAACAACAACAACAACAACAACAACAACAACAACAGCAACAACAACAACAACAACAACAACAACAACAACAACAACAACAACAACAACAACAACAACAACAACAACAACAACAACAATCATTATAAGACTGTTCGCTCTTACTTGCCCGCGCGTCATTCAAAGCGAATCCCACACACCCTCGATACCCGCCCTTTTTGTTTTCGAACACACCCCCTTTGGGGGGATCCTTTCGCTTTGCGGGGGGCGGCGGGCTTAGACAGGCGGGCAAAGCTGAACGGGCGGACCATCCTTCGTGGGCATACATGTGCCCGCCATTGGAATTGGTGTGGGCCCTGCAAAAAAAAGGAGGGGGAAAACGAGGGAGAGTGGGAGGAAGGGAAGGAGAGGGACGAAAGAAGAGGGAACACGCAAGGAGAGAAGGAGCGAAGAGGGGGGCGGTTCATTAGAGGCAGAGGGAGAGAACAACAAAAAACGATAAGAGAGGTAGAGAAAGAGAGAGGGAAGGGAGAGAAAGACAGAGAAAGATACATAAATTGAGAGAAAAAAAAGGGAGGCAGGAGGCAGGAGAGGGGAGGGAAAAGGGAGGAGGGAGAGGAGGGAGAGGGGATAGGGCAGAGAGGCACAAGGATGAGGGAAGAAAGGAGGGTGAGAGACGGAAGGAGAGGAGGGAGGAGGGACGAGGGAGAGGAAGGAGGAGCAGGAAGGTAAGAGCGTGAACGCTCGAGAAAGTCCTAAGCGAAAGTGCCGTTCCTGAAGGAAGTCTCGGGCGGGAGCCCACGACGGGCGGGCGATCCCCTGACGGGTGGGTCGGGCTGTGGGATTTTCAAGCGGGATGCCTGAGTATGGCGAGAGCGCATGGGAAGCACAGACGAGGGCGCAACTCCTGAATAACATGTGACGGGTTCTCTGGCGGGAGCGGGGGTCTTGATTAAGTTGCGAGGAAATCTTTGTTCGATCGCGATGCAATCTCAAGCGGGATCGCCGTTCCTGAGCAAATTGTGAGGAAGTGTCAGATGGGAGCGGTGGTCCTGACTAAATTGCGAGAAAATCACAGGCGGGAGCACCGATCCTGAATAAATTGTGAGGGCGTTTCAGGAGCGGGGGTCATGAGTATATTTGGAGGAAGTCTCAGGCGGGAGCCGTCGTTGTTGCAATCCGGGGGGACAGGGGCCCACCTTGAGCACCAAGACTGTCCTTGTTAAAAACAGGGTGCGAGCGTCAATGGGGCACACTTCGATTCAGAAAAAACAGCACGCACCGGCGAAGGGGGATCAACAATAAATATTATTCGGGAATGAGAATTCAACAACAACGACAACAACAACAATCATTTTGGGGCGGTTCGCTCAGATTCGCTCGCATGTCATTCGATACGCATACCCCAAACCTTGGATACCCGCCCTCTCCGTCTTCGATCGCGCCCCCTTTTGAAGGGCATGTTCATTCCCTGCCACGCGCGGTCGGCGAAGCCCTTGAAAATGAAGGCCAACAGATAACGGGGGGGAACGAGGACGAAGGGATCGGAGGATGGGAAGGGATGGGGCAAGAAGGAGGGAGGGCGGTGATCTGCGCTGCAGGGGGGGTTCAGATTGCGCCATGGCTCGCGCCCGCCACCCCAACACAGGTTAACAATCAGTTGCGCCGCGGGTCGCGCCATAAACAACGCCACGCACCACCCCCTTGAAAGAACATATCGCGGATACCCCCACGGGGGGGCGTTCAGCTGCGAACTGGCGTCGGAAACACACGTCGTGGAACCCTGAAAAGAAGAGGAATGTCGGGGGAGCGGGGCGGGAGGATAGCGAGAACTGCAACCGCGTCGAGAGGAGCGCGGGGACGCGGACAGGATTAGGATGGAGTGGACAAGAGTAATTAGGGTCTCAGGAGGAGGAGCGGCGAAGAATGGAGAAAAGGGACCGGGGGGAGCGCGGAGGAGCGGGGGGCGCACGGAGGAATCTGGAGGAGGGGCTGGGAAGCACGTGGGAGACATGCGGAATGCGAGCGGGAAGGGGCGGAGATTGCTGGGGTGGGATGGGGCGGCCTCGGGGGGAGCGGGCGGAACGCGAAGAACTGAGGAATAGCACAATGGAGCACGAACGAAATGAGAATGAATAAAAAAGGAAAGAATGAAGAAACTTTATATATATATATATATATATATATATATATATATATATATATATATATATATATATATATATATATAACACTTTATATATATATATATATATATATATAAAAAAAAAAAAAAAAAAAAAAAAAAAAAAAAAAAAAAAAAAAAAAAAAAAAAAAAAAAAAAAAAAAAAAACGTTGAAAAGTGGGGGCAGGTGGATACGAGCAGAGACTGGTGCGGAAACAAGGCGCGGGAGGATTGGAAGGCACCCGAAACCCTCCCATGACCTCTGGGGGGCCTCGGAATGGCCCCGATGACCACCGACCAATTCCAGAAGCTCCGAAAACCTGCGGGAACGCCCCGGGGTCCTCGGGAGGCCTTCATTCGAAGCCCACAGAAGAACCTGGGCCAGCGGAACACGCGCGTCTCAAAGGCCGGCAAACCGGGCCCCGGCAAGCGGCGGACCGTCGGCCTGACCAGTGGCAACGCCAGCGGTGCACACACACACACACACACACCGACCCGCGGCAACCCGACCCCAAGATGGACAGACAGCGGGCTCACCACGACGACGACGACCACGACGAGAGGAGGGAGGAGAAGGAAGAGGAGGAGGGAGAAGGAGAAGGAGGAGGAGGAAGGGAGGGAAGGAGGGAAGGAGGGAGGAAGGGAAGGAGGAGAGGGAGAAGGGTGGGGGCTGAATGGCCGACAGGCTGGCCCTCGGCAGGCGGCGAGGCAGTCGCACGGATTATCGGCCGGGCTGGCTGAAGGGTCGGAGTGCCGGGCTCCAGGCGGCAGGCGGGCCCCAACGGTGGCGGCCAGGGACGACGACGACGACGACGACAATGACGATAAGGGGGGGGAAGGGGGAGGAGGGAGCAGGGAGGGACGGAGGGACGGGAGGGACAGCTGCGAAAGGAGAGGGGGGGAGAGAGAGAGAGAGAGAGAGAGAGAGACAGAGAGAAAGAAAGAAAGCGAGAGAGAGAGAGAGTTGAAGAGTGAGAAAGAGAAAGAGAGAGAGAGAGAGAGAGAAAAAAAAAAAAGAGAGAGAGAGAGAGAGAGGGGGGGGGGGGGGAAAAAAGGAGAGAAAGAGTGAGCGCGGAGGGCGAGGAGGACGCGGCCCCCCGAAGCCCGGCCACGAGGGGCAGCGAGGGGGCCACGAATGGCGACAGCGGGGCGACGAAGGGCATGCGTATGGGACCACGAAGGGCGCGAGCGAGCGGGGGCCACGAAGGGCAAGTAATCCAGGGCCACAGAGGGCAGCGACGGGGCCGCTGAGGGCAGAAACGGGGCCACGAAGGGCAGAGAAGTGGCCACGAAAGGCGACAGCGGGGCCACGAAGGGCACGCATATGGGGCCACGACGGGCGCGAACGAGCGGGGGCCACGATTAGCATTCGTATATGGGGCCACCAAGGGCGACAGCGGGGCCACTGAGGGCAGCAAAGGGGCCACGAAGGGCAGCGAGAGGGCCACGAAGGGCGACAGCGGGGCTACGAAGGGCATGCGTATGGGGCCACGACGGGCGACTGCGAGCGGGGGCCACGAAGGGCATATAATGCGGGGCCACAGTGGGCAGCGACGGGGCCAGTGAGGGCAGCAACGGGGCCACCAAGGGCAGCGAGCGAAGGCGACCGCGGAACCAATACGGGCAGCGAGGGGCATCGAAGGCGGCCGAAGGCCAGCGAGCGGCGACTGCAGTCCCTAACGGGCTGGTCGGGCGGGCAGGACCAGACGGGCGGGTCGAGCGGGCGGGTCGTTGAAGCGTAAATTCTGCTTGAACCGCCAAGCGATATGTAGCGGGAGCGCGATTCCTGAGCGTCGAGGAGCGGCACCTGAATAAATTGTGATGAGGTATCAGGCGGGAGCCGCGATTCGGTGGTGAGTTGCGAAGAAGTCCCAAGCGTGAGCGCGATTCTTCAATAAATTGTGAGGAAGTATCAAGCGGGAGCAGCGATCCGGTGGTAAATTTCAAGGAAGTCCTAAACGATGGCGCGATTCTTCAATAAACGGTGAGGAAGTATCAAGCGGGAGCCGTTGTTGTTGTTGTTGTAAACCGGGGGCCAACAACGCAGTTTGACCCTCAAGACTTCCCCTGATAAAAACCAAGAGTGCGAGCCCCAAGAAGGGCACTTCAATCGAAAAAACAATGTGCACCAGACGGGGGGGATCAACAATACTTTTTCTTCAGAAGTGAAAGTTCAACACTCAATTTAAGACTGTTCGCTTTTACTGGCACACGTGTCTTGCATTCCGTATACCCCAACCCCCACTTCGTCTTCGATTGCACCCCCTTTCGGTGGGAATCTCTTCCTTGTCGGCCACTGACTGAAACGCGAAGAAGTCTCGAGCGAGAGCGCCGTTCCTGAGTTCGGGGGCTTCTCTGGCCAGGGGCTCTCGGAATACCTATGGAGAAATATCGAACGGGAGCCCTTGTCGCCGTGTCCAGGCCTCCAACAGCTTGCCTGAATTACGGGAAAGTCTCGAGCGAGAGTGCCGTTCCTGAGTTCGGGGGCCTTCTTGGCCAGGGGCTCTCGGAGTAAATCGTGAGGAAATATCGAGCAGGAGCCCTTGTCGTCGTGGCTGGGCCTCCGCCAACTTAAATTGCGAAGCGGGAGCGCCGTTCCTGTTCGGGGGGCCTCTCTGGCCAGGGTGTCGAGGTAACTTGTGAGGAAGTATCGAGCCGGAGCCGCTGTTGTCGTAACTGGGCCTCCAAGGGCCCACTTTTAGGGTCAAGCCTCAAGCCAACGCTCGAGCGGGAGCCTCGCTTTCAGAAAAAATGCTGCTGGCGTCGAAGCGAGAGCACGCGGAACCGCTTCAGGAGATCAGCAATAAGTATTCTTACGATATGAGTCTTCAACAACGACAACAACAGCAGCAGCAGCAGCAACAACAGCAACAACAACAACAACAACAACAATTACTAGCACGTGGGGACACTCCGTTCTCACCAGTGCCAGGGTTTTCATAGGAGGCGGGCAATACCCCCACTTTGTGGGGGGGCCGGTTCAAGCTCTACCAAATTTCCAAACGACTCTTCGCCACCACCCACACCCAGCTTCCCGCCCTATGACGTTCGGACACTTCACTTCGTGGCATGCGGACGACCGTGGCTACTATTCAGGGCCCCGCGGCCGACGACGACGGCGTGCGCGCGCGAAGAAAAAACGAATGTGTCCCGCATGGTATTATTTGACAGGGATGATGGCCCTGGCAGGTGCGCAACCGTTGTTGCAGAAGTTCGAAAAAGTTGCTCGCAAAAGCCCGTTTGACAGAAATGTTTAAAAAGTGTTGGGTTTCCTACGAATCCGCAAGAGCGCGCGGGATGAAATTTTGACATTTTTTTTGAAAAACCATTGGTTTTTTGATGTTTTTATGTTAAAATCGCTACGAAAACTAAGGTTTTGGAAGGATTTCGTCTTGCGCGCGCGAATGTCCACTTTACCTTATTTTTTGCAAGGGATTCTTGAAGTTTGGTTATGTTAGAACAAGAAATGTCCACTTTAGCTATTTTTTGCAAGGGAAAACGGGGGACAACAAAACAACCGGATCCGGACACCCACGTTTTGCCTGAGACTTCCTCACGAAAATGATGAAAATGTGGCTGCGGCCTAGGCGCGGCGAGGGGGCCGCGCACCAGGGGTCCCAACAATAATTATTCTTTAGAATAAATAATGTTCAACAACAACAACAGCAGCAGCAGCAGCAACAACAACAACAACAATAACAACAACAACAACAACAACAACAACAACAACAACAACAACAACAACAACAAGAACAAGAACAAGAACAAGAACAAGAACAAGACCAACAACACCAACAACAACAACAACAACAACAACAACAACAACAACAACAACAACAACAACAACAACAACAACAACACAAGATGGCCAGGTGAGGGGCCCAACCCTGCGCAGCTGCGAGCACCCCAGCATGTGGCCCTCCCCTCACAGGCAGAGCGTCGCGAGAGGGATAGAGCTCGGGGTAGTGCGGATGGGAGGAGGGGGAGGGGGCGACGGACCAGGCGCGCAGAGGCGAGCTGAGCTCTCCTGGTCTTCCTGCCTATCCCCTCCCGATTCCCCTTCCTCCCATGCCGATCCTCCTCCTCCTCCTCCTCCTCCTCCTCCTCCTCCTCCTCCTCCTCCTCCTCCTCCTCCTCTTACTCCTGCTCTTCCTCTTCCTCCTCCTCTTCCGCATGCATGGAGCTCACCTCTCCCATTCCTTTTCTTCCTTGTCCTTCTCTTCCCATCCGCGTGAGGGGTGTGCCGACATGGGCGAGGGCGGGACGCTATGTGGACGCACCCCCTGGGGCCGCAGGTGGAGCTCCCTATGGGCGGATCACGATCCTCGCAAAGGGTGCGCCAAATTGGGTGGGGGGGGCGCTGTGTGGACGCGCCCCCTGGAGTCGCAGGTGGAGCTCCCTATGAGGCTGCGATCCTCGTAAGGGGTGTGCCGAAATGGGCGGGGGGACGCATGCCCACGCATCCCCATCTAGCTCTGGGTGGGGCCACGAAACGTGTGAAGGGCTGCGGTGAAGCAGGCACGCGGAGAGCAGAGGGAAAAGGAGGCAGAGGAGGAAGGAAGGAAGGAAGGCAGGAAGGAAGGAAGGAACTGCGACTTCAAAAACGAGGACCCGACTCACACAGGATGCTTGAGGAAAACCCGATGCCCTCGGGGCGCTCCTCGACGGCCACTGGACGGCGGGGGGGGACATCCGCGGCTGGGGCCCCGATCCTGCAGAGGGGAGGGTGGCCTGTGGGTGGCGGGTGGGGAGGGAGGGCGGCGGAGGGCTGCCAGCCTGCCGGGGGCGTCCTCCTCCAGTCTTCCGGACCCTCTCGGGTCCCCAGACCCTCTCGCGCGGTGAAGGAAACACGACGAGCAGCTTCTGGCCGCTTTGGGCCTCTGGGGGCCTCTACGGGGCCCTGGGGCTGTCAACGAAACGACCCTGGATGGATGAAGAACAAGCCCGAGAAAGTGGTCCAAGCCTCTGGGGGTCCACGTCGTGAAAGGTCACGACGTCGGAGGTCTGGGCCGTGAGAAGATCGCAACGGATGGTTCCTTGACGCCCCTCATCCCCCCCCACCGCGCAGCTTGGCGAGCTCTGGGGCGGCGGCAGGCGGGCCCCAGGAAATGTTCGGCGCGAAATTACCTGGCGCCGCCGGGCCACCAGCCCTTCCCAGGTTGTGCGTTCCGCGCACCCCGCCCTGCCGTCGTCCCACTCACCGTCGTCCTCGTCCTGCCGTCGTCCCACTCACCGTCGTCCTCGTCCTTCGACTCCTCGTCCTCCCCCTCTTCCTCCCCCTCCTCCCCCTTCTTCCGCCCACCTCCCATCCTCCGCCCCAGCCCCCGCTTCCCTCACCCGTCACCCACAGGACGCCGCGCGCCACGACTGGCCGGCGCGCGCTCCACTGGGCCCCCGGCGCGGGGGCGTACCCGTTGCGGAGGGGGCGAGAGTAGAGGGGGCACCCACACTCAACTCAAACCATCCTGAACCCACCGAAGGAGGGTGAGAGAGGGTGGTAGGGCGGCGAGGCCACTCAGCCGTAACAGATATATACTTGCCGTAGACGTAGCACAGTGGCGGCAACAGTGTACACGGAGCACCTTGTATCTAGCGCTATAAACGTGGCATATACACGTGATACCATTGTCCGTAGCGGTGTAGAGCAACTACGAATGGCATGGCAAAAAATACGATGCTGGAATACCATAATAAGCTGTTTCTGGTGGGGTGGTCTCACCGAAACGATTGCGCCATCCGATCGTTCTTTTGTCCGACAGTTCCCTTTTACATCCCCACTGATATTCCATCCACTCATCGTAGGCGGTTGTTCTGCTGAGTCCGCACCCAAAGCGGATAAGGAGAAGAAACTCTGAAATGGTAAGACCGAAGACACAATGAGCGGGAATCGAAGGTCGACTGACTGGCACGCGAGCAGCAACATAGCTGTTGCGCAGCGAGAAAGGCCACGCGTATGATGGATAATTGCTGCTGATCCCCGCCCCCTATGTGGTGCGCATTGGCGTTCCTCCATCGAGATGATCGACTCGACGCTCACAGCCACTCTTTTGTTGACGATCGTCGGCCCAAGGACTACAACAGCGGCCCCGCCCCCGCGCGGGAGGTTCTCACTCTCTGCTCGGGAGCCGCGCCCTCACCCGCGACCTCCACGCGGTGCGCTCGGGAATCGCGCCCTCGCCCGAGACCTCCGCACGGTTCACCCGGGAACCGCGTCGTCGCCGCTCAGAAGTCGCGCATGTCGCCCGAGACGTCCCCAGGGCACTCTGGAATCGGGCTCTCGCTGGAGACTTCTGCGGCGATGTACTCTGAACACACGCTCTCGCCACTCAGCATAGGCGTTCTCGCCTGAGACTGCTTCATCATCAACTCCTACACCGCACTGTCGCCGAGGCGGAGGCTGTCTCGGGGCCCCCATCCGAAAAATTGCCTCATCCTCAAGCCTCCGAAATCTGACACTCCTTCCGCGGACCCCCTCCCTCCTCTCCTCCCTGTCCTCCCCCTCCCTTTTTCCACCCCTTCCTCCCGTCATCTCTTTGTCAGTTCCATTTTCCCTACGCCAATATTCTCCGTCTTCCTGAGCAATGTTCCGCCCGATCCAACCCGACCATCCGTGGGGGTCCACCCGCCCACTCACCTGATTATGTTCGCCTGCCCCCACAAACCACAAAAGGAAATACAGATTCCCACAGGGGGCACGTTCGATGACGAAGAGGGCGGGCATCCAGGGCTCAGGCTACACATGTCGCAAGGCATGCGAGCAGGTAAGAGCGAGTTCCCCTTTCTTTCTCAATCCTGCATCCTGACTCCACCGCCCGAGGTGGGCTCCGCTCGACTCAACCCGACCAGACCCGACCGCCCAAAGAAAGGTTCCACCCGACACGCGCGCTCGGATGGACAAGCGCGCGCCTCAAACCCACCAAACCCCCGCCTCTCGCACGCGGCCACCAGCGCGGAAAAAACGCGAGAGCTTCGCAACGGCATCTCTGCGGCGGCAGGCGAGTCCGTGTACACCCGCACGTCGCCACCCCGTGAGCCTCTGCGAAACCAGAGCGGCGGCGGCGGCGGCAGGCGCGGCGACGGCGCGGCGGGCGAGCGGGTCGTCGGCGCCGCGGCGGCACCGCGCCCGCAGGGAGGAAGACGCACCTGCTAGGCTTTGCACTCAACCCTCGAGGACCGAAGGAGCTCGTCAACATTTCGGGCAGGGCCCTTGGGGTTTTTTCATCGCACTCCTGGCCTCCCGAGGCCTCCTGGGACCTGCCGAAGACTCCAGGGATCAGTATCCGAGGCGAGAGCAAAACTTCCCGGAATCCCCCCCCAAAAGGGGGCACGGCCGAAGACGGAGGGACCGGGCATCGAAGGTTTTGGGCACACGTGCTGAATGGCACGGGAGCATCTGACGGTCTCAGCCTACTTTCAAGATCAAGCGGCTTGGCATCATCGAGACACAAGCCAACAATCCCAGCAGCCCTTGAGGGCGCGAGTGGTTTAGAGCGCTTCCTCTTCCAATCCCCTTTCTTCCCCTCCAGGGAGGGGTTCATCACTGCTCCCTATTAATAAACACCCTGTCCCCCATGCGACCGGCAGCCAACCAGGACCAACGATGGCCCCCACCACCACTACGCCTTTCAGAAAACAATGCTCAATGCACTTTGCCTCCGAATCTGAAGCACGCGCGGGCGCGGGCGCCCCGAAACCATTTTGCGCTGGCTTGTGAAAGGGATGGCGGGGGTGCTGGCACATTGCTTGCTGCGCGCAGGCCAACCAGCCCTGTCAAACAACAATACAAGATACACTTCGTTTCCACGTCTGGAGCACGCGCAGGCGGCCCGCGATCACTTTGCATTGGTTTTTGATAGGGACGGCGGGGGTGCATAAACCCTTTTCTCATGCTTTTTGACTGAGATAGTGTGGCGACAGACTGTGTCCAGCGTGCGTGTGCTCCTGCTTCTCCAGTTGAGCGTTGCTGGCGACATCCTCTTTGTACACTTCCAGGGGGCGCTTTTTTCTCTGAGCTATCATGTTTTCCACGACTCCTCAAAATGTCTAATTTTGACCATCGGTGCCGCTGCTTTGCGTTCCCTGGAGCCGTCCTTCTCACAGAATGCTTGGCACTTCGCTATGGGGGAACTCAAAATTCTGAACTCTTTGGGGCCGGGGCTCCAGGCACCTGGGGTCCCCACAGGTTCCCCGTAGCTGGCGCACCTCGCGCGGCTGGAACACGTGGCACAGTGTGCGCACGTGGAGCACGTGCCGCACCTGGCACGCCTGGCACGCTTCGGCCTAGAAGGTGCCTGGTGCATCTGGAACCCGTGGCGCGCATGACATGTGTGGCGTCCCCAAGCGATATGCTGACACCGTTCCTTATGTGTTAGGAGGGAGGGCGGGAGTGAGCTAGACGGCTTGCTATCTACGAGGGTAGCCTGACCCCTCCCCCGACCCCCCCCACCCACTGGACCTGAAGGGGGGGGCGGCGGGTAGTTAGTGTGTCCAAGATGGCCTCGGCGAGAAGGCCAAAGTCAATGTTTGTACTAAGGTGTTGGGCCAACTTTGGCCTCCTGGGGGGAGGGCGCTGATTGAGTACCACCCCTTCTTTGATCAATCACCTCCAAGATGACCCCAAGATGGCCCCCGAGCCTCCCACGAGTGCCCCAAGAGGGCCTCAAGAGGCGCCCAGGAGGCTCCAAGAGGCCTCAATGATGCCCCCAAAATACCTTCAAGAGACCCCTAAGAGACCCCCAAGAGACCCCCAAGAGACCTCCAAGAGGCTCCCCCGAGACACTCAAGACGCTTCAAGAGGCCCCGGGGACTGCCAAAAGGGCCCCAAGACGCCGCGACAGGCCTACAAGGGGGTCTCAAGAGACATCCGAAGAGACTCCGAGAAGCATCCAAGAGGCCTCTGGCCTTTCTGTTCGCCCTGGGCAACTCGCCTGGGCATCGTTTCTGAATGGGCTGGCAGCGTTGCGCGAACCGTCTAGAATGAAATATTGCCTGTGTTGCCGATGTGACTGTCCTCCTCGCTGTCCTCCCTCCTCCGACTTCTCCCCCATTCACTCCCTCCACCCTCCTCTCTGGTCCTCCCCCTCCTCCTCCTCATCTTCGCCGTTTTCCTCTCTCCTCTCTCGTCTCTCCTCATCTCCGTCCTCCCTTACCCCCTCCTCGGTTTGGGCCGGGGTGCCATCCATGATGTCCAAATGGATGGAGTCGGCACCCGCGTCGATCACCCTCCGGGCCTCCGTGCCCAGGTTCGCCAGGTCGCTGGGGCGGGGAGCGGACTTCCGAACTCGCGAGGAAGAGGATAGAGGACGAAAGCAGGATCGAGTTTTTTCCCGCCGCAAAGAGCGCCCCAGAAGCCAGCACGTCAAGGATGAATTTCTGAATGGCCAATCAAAGTGCCTTGGCTAGACGTACAAACAGCCATCAAGGCCGAGACGACTCAAAAAGCTTGCCCTACAGCGGGAAGGTCCATGGCGCTGCGCCCACACGAATATAGAAACTGCCTCGAGGACGAACGGAGGATCGAGATCTTGGGGCGTTATGAAACCATCCTGGGGGCCCCTGAAGGCCTCAAGAGGGCCCCAGAGACCCACACTTCTGGCGACGCGAACAGCATCGCGGCGGCGGTTTTTCGCCATGTTCGGCCTCCAAAGGGCCTCCTCCAGACTCAAAGGCCGTCAATAAACGACCCGCGAAACAAAGTGCGACTCTGGGAGGGGGTCAAGAGTTTACCTGGCTGGCCGATTCTGAGTAAAAGAGCTCAATCAGCTTGGTCTGCTTGTGTTCAGCGTCGGCATTCCCGGATTACGAAGAGGAATGGGTAGTTTGAACCCGTTCCCAGGCTGCAGCGAGAGGCAGCTGTTGATGTCCTCTGAGGCAGGCAAGCTGCAAGTGCTACTCGTGCTCGGCGTCGGTAAGCCAGAAGCACGAAGAAGGCACTGCTGCGCAAGATCGCCCCAAGCTTCGCGGAGGGGGGAACAACTCGGCAAGTCAGAAACGGCACGGCTGCGGTGGTCGAAGAGGAGGAGGAGCATCCTGGCGCCGCGGGCAGTCCACGAGTGGTTAGCCTCATCCGCCCGTTTGGTGCACACGTAGATCGTCGTAAAATTGATGGGCACCTGGAAACGCATAGGCAGCAGCACGGCGAGCAAAGCGGCTACAAAAGCCGCTGGCCCCACCGGGATCGTCGCGCAGCACCTACGAGGCGACCGTCCGCGCACGTGGCCCTCGTCTTCAAGGGCGCAAGCACCAGGGCCAAGCCCGCCTGGTAGCTCGCGGGCTTGACGCGAATTCGTCGAACCACGGCAATCGCAAGCGAGTGCTGATAGACCACCTCGGTTCTGTCATTTTCTAAGCGCACCACGCGGAGGGAGCGGCGCAACCAAAGATGCGAGGCCAGGCCGAGCCTGCGCTTGAGCCTCGATGGCCACGTGGATATGGATCGGGGAAGGAGCAGGAGGAGGATGAGGAGGAGGAGGAGGAGGAGGTGGAGGAGGAGGAGGGGCACCCCTGAGCGGACATAGTCTTCATAGATCACCGCACCGACTCTTATGCCAGCCCGGACGCTGCCTCCAGAGGCCTGAGCCCACAGAGCCTTGGGCAGAGCCCAAAGCGGGAAGAGAGGGAGGGGCACGCGACGAAACGAACACAGCACACCTCGGGCAGAGAGCGCGCAAGAGCCTCGATCTTGCCGAGCTCCTGAGCCTGGCCAGCTCCGGCGAGCGCACCCAGGAGGTCTCGATCCCGCGGACACGAGCCCGCGCGGCGGCGGGCGCGCCTCGAGCGACGGGGGCGCGCCCGAAGCACCCGACAAGCTCGCCGAAGTTGAAGCAGACGGCGTCGGCGGCCGGCAGGCGGGGCTGAATAGAGTGGAGGCCCGACCACAAGAAACCTTCCGCAAGAGACTGAGACCCCAGGACGTCCATGGACTTCTGGCGCGGGGGCGTCGCGCTCCCCGTCGCGAAGCCGGCGAAGCCCGAGAGACCCAGGGCACCCTGGAGGCGAGCGGGGTGCCTCTTGGCATGGGCCTCCACTGCAGGAGCAAGGAGGAGGAGGAGGAGGAGGAGGAGGAGACGGAGGAGGAGGAGGAGGAGAGGAGGAGGAGAGGAGGAGGAGGAGGAGGAGGAGGAGGAGGAGGAGGGAGGAGGAGGAGGAGGAGGAGAAGCCACGACCCCCGAAGCGGAGGGGGGGGGGCCCGCCCGCGGCGCGCGCAGGGCCGAGCCGCGCCGTCGTGCTGCCCCGCGGGCTGCCCCGCGGGCTGCCCCGCGGGGCCCTCGGCCCGCCGAGCGCCCCGCTCCGACGCGGAGGCGCGGGGCGCGGCGCGCCGGCGCGCGGGCGCGGGCGGTGCCCGGCCTGGGCGTCCGACGGGCTCGGCGTGGCGGAGCTGCAGCCAGAGTGAGCTCACTCTGGCTGCACGTGAGGCTGCACGTGAGCCTCGGGCCTCACGTGAGCACGAGGAGCACGATGTAGCCCGAGCCTCACGTGAGGCTCGGGCTACATCGTGCTGCTCCTCTCTGCTCTCCGCTCGTCGCTCGGTGGGAGCCATACAGCAGCAGCAGCAGCAGCAGCAGCAGCAGCAGCGACAAGCTCGGCGTGACAGAGCTGCAGCCAGGGTGGCACAGTCAACCCGTGTGAGAAGGACACACTACAAGGACGCAATGGCCTGAAAAAGGCCATGTCAGCGCTTTGCGAGCGGGGCGCGGCCAGCGAAGGTGGCCAAGGATGGGCCGTAGGGGAAGGATGCAAGGGTAACCTTGGAAAATCGTTCATCCTTACTATGCGGGTTGACTGCACTCGGGTTACATCGTGCTGCTATTCTACTTCCTGCTCATCGTTCAGCGATAACCATGAAGCAGCAACAGTCTTAGCAGTGCAGCCGTGGGCGAAGTTCAGATCGCGGTGGCTGGGAATATGCGGCATACAATTTCCAGAGAATGGTGCAGAGGATGCCCGCTGTCGGAGCCGAAAGTGCAACATCATTTATCGGCAGTACTGTGAGCGACAAAAGGGTTGCAGCTGCGCACGGGCAGCCCCCGGAGGCATGCGGTGAGGGTATTGGATAAGGAACCATCGGATAAGGAATCCTGCGTCTGGAAAGCCAGTGAAACACCAATCTGGGCTTGGCCATGGATATCACCGCCGCCCTCATCAGAGAAGGAATCCGCCAGTGTCTGAAGCCTTCTGGGCACATTCCTCAACTAACGCCCCCACCGTGGTCCAGGCTGGCATCGAGAGGCCTGAAGGGCGAGCAGTCCAGGGCGGTCCCAACACGCAGCACCCCAGCCCTGGGGCGCGGGGCACCCTCAGGGACGCCGCCGGAGGTGGCGCGAGGATGCCTAGAAGGAGGAAAGACAGCATAAGCGCATAAGCTTTCGGGGTAGCCCAAGGTTATGCTTATGCAGTTTTTTATCCCTCGAATGTTGAGACCAGCGCCACCCGACTGCCCCGGATTGCCCTGCCAGCCTGGGCCACACCTCCGGGGGCTGCCTGCGCGCAGCCCCCGAGGAGCTTGCCCGCGGGGCGCCTGGCGAGCATGGAGGGCCCGATGTTGCACAGGCAGTTATGGTGCATGCACTGCCACACAACATCGCCGGGCATCGCACCGCGGGGACCTGTGGCGGCGCAGAGACACGGGATCTGGTGGGCGAGGGGGGGGAAGGAGAAGGAGCAAGGTGCGATCGCGCCATACCTGACATCCTACCCCTCCAAACTGCGCTGCGCTGACATCCTGTCCCACTGCGCTGACTGTTTCTCAATCCGCCGACGCGATTCGTAGCGGACCTGGAACTCCAAAAATGGCCCGATCATGTCATGCGCGATCGGAAAAGAGGAGCTGCCTTGGAGAAGGAGGTGGCGAAAGGGGAGCCGGATAGGGACCCACCCAGGCTTCTGGCTGGCGTCTCGGCAATGATCGCGCTGGCCGCTTGTCGCCTTCCTTGGCATCTGGAGACCGCTTCCTGGACCCAGAGCCGTCGAAGAGCGACCCAGGATGGAAAAACTGCTCCAAGGAAGAACTCGAGAGCTGCAGGGACTGGCGACTCAAAATAACAAGCCTGGCCGTCGGAGGTGTGGGGAGAGGGGGGAGGACAAGCTGGGTGCGTTCTTGTCATATCTGACATCCGACCCCTCTCTCCCATTCCTGACCATTGCGTTGAGCCCCTCTCTATTCGCAGACTCGGATATCGAAGAAGACATTGATCTCGAAAAGGTAAAGGCTACGCAGCATAGCATTACATAGCATGGCGCAGGAGAGCACGGCAGAGCCTAGTATGGCGTAGCATGGTGTGGCATTGCCTGGGAACCAGGGCCAGGGCCAGGAGACGTGAGCGAATACCGATCCAACAGTACTGCCAGCGCTGCAGCGAGAGCGCCCTTCTATTGGACGGGGACTCCATGGCAACTGAGAAATGGAGCCAATGCTGCACGAGGGAGCTCAATGTTGAAGTACCAACACGCAGGGACCAGGGCTGGAAGGCGCACGCCACATGCTGATGCACGAGTACGGTCTGCGCCGCGTCGAGAGTGCAAGTCCTTCGGACGGAGGTCCCAGGGCAACTCAGGAATGCGACTTCAGAGATGAGGCCAACACTGAAGCCAGCGAGCGCATCGAGGACCAGAACATCAGACATGAATCCCACACTGTAGACGGAACGCTATTTTGAAGGACGGACAGTTTGGAAATGAGGCCAATGATGAAGCGGGGGCAAAATTTTGAAGGACTGAAAATGCGGAAACGACACCAGCCATGCAGCGGGAGCACCTTTCAGAAGGACACGAACGCGGAAATGAGGCCATCGCCGCATCAGGAGCAGTACGTTTAATTACCGACAACGTGAACTGGAGCCACCGCTATAGCGGGAGCACCGTTGAGAAGGACCGAAAAATCCGAAAATTATACCAATGCTGCAGCGGGAGCACCATTCAAATAAAGTGGAGCCAGTGCTGCAGCGGGACCATCATGTTGAAAGGACCGACACCAGTCGGATTGGAAACACACATGGAAAAAAGAATGCTCGAAATCCTGCGCGTTGAAAAATTACCCTGGCCTGGCGGAGGACCCAACCACATGCAAGCGTGAGTACCGCAAAGAGGCGGGACGAAGGAGAGGATCTCCATATGAGGCCACGAGCCGTGTGAGGGGTGTGTCGACATGGGTGGGGGGGCGCTATGTGGCACCACCCCCTGGGGAGTTCGGTGGAGCTCCTGATGGGGCCACGACATGTGTGTGATGGGTGTGCCGAAATAGGTTTGGGGACGCTAGTGTCACCACCCCTTCTGGGGACTTCGGTGGAGTTCCCTCTGGGGCCACGAAGAATGCGGTGGGTGTGCCGAAGTGGGCTGGGGGACGCTATGTGGCACCACCCCTCTGGGGCCCCAGGGCCTGGTGCAAACCAGAGACTGGGGATCTAGGGCGAGACAGGAGAGCGGACCGAAGGGATGGTGATAGGAAACGGATAGGGGGAGGGGGGGGCAGGGGGGGGCCAGGGGGGGCAGGGGGGGAACTGAACTGCAAAGGATGACGGGCAAGGAGGTACAGGAGGGAGCCACGTCAGCCATGCCTGGGCGCATGCGCGTGCACGCCATGTCCCCCCAAATAACGATTGCGCTAAGAGGCTCCCGCTTTCGGTTTAAGTAACTGGCACGCGTTTCTGGATTTTCTCCTGGTGCCCGCCCGTCGTCACCTCCTCGCCGCCCCGTGCGCCTGGTGCTCGGCCGACACCACCGCCTCATCGCCGCCGCGTTCGCTGGCTCGCAGCTTCAGGCCTTCACACAGTGCTCGCTCGCCGCCGCTTTGTCGCCATTGGGCTCGGTCCGTGCGCCTCATAGATGACACCCCATAGAGTGCACATCATTGGCTGCACATCACAGGATGTATGCCTTAGATTGCTGTACAACGCATCCCATATACTATACCCCATGAAGTGCGTGTATGGGTGGCACACCTTAGATCGCTCATCTAAAATGCAAGGCCCTACGATCACCATACTGTTACTTCTTTGTGTAAAAGATAGAATTCCCCCTCGTTTACTGCTACTACTGCTACTGATGCTTCTGCTTAGTATTATTAGTATTCTTCTTCTTCTTCTTCTTCTTCTTCTTCT
>CAUYUJ010008125.1:195174-200344 GCA_963575745.1 Prorocentrum cordatum | reverse complement strand
TACTACTAACTACTACTACTACTACTACTACTACACTAATTACTACTACTGCTATTACTACCACTACTACTACTACTACTACTACTACTACTACTACTACTACTACTACTACTACTACTACTACTACTACTACTACTATTACTACTACTGCTATTACTACCACTACTACTACTACTACTACTACTACTACTACTACTACTACTACTACTACTACTACTACTACTACTACTACTACTACCACTCCTACTGTTGAGTGCACATCGAGAGTACAAGAACTCACTGCTTGGGGTCGATGCTGGCCATCGCTGTATTGCGGCAGACGCGCATCCACACGCAACCGCGTGTATGCATGCATATGTGCATGCGCGCGTGTGTCGACGCGCGGGCGCACGCGCAGATGCAGCCGCGCGAACGTGTAGCCGCACGCGTACAAGTGCGCGCGGCAAGTGCGCGAGCACGCGTACGCGTGCTCGCGGGCATACGTGCGGCAGAAGGTCCTCTCTTCCAGGCGTTCCGGAAGATTCCAAGACTGAGCGCTTCACTTTAAAGGTGCCGATTCTTCGCAGCACATGTGATTGACAAGAGAACTCGTGAAGTGTAAAGGAGCAGGAGGCCTCGGATGCACCAGGATACCAAAAGAGAAGCCATAGCACACTCAAACGCACATGATTACGACACCCAGCGCCTCCTCTGGGGACACGCGGCTGCAAGGCGACGCGACGTGCGAGTGGCTGCGCAGGACGGTCGAATGCAAGCACAGACGGAGCAAGAAAGGGCAGCAAGATCGACCTTTTTGCAGCGCGCCAGTCGGGAGGCGCCACGGACGCGGCGCCCACCGGAGGCACCAGCTCCAGGCCCCCGTGGCTGGCCAGCAGCAGCAGGAGCTCGCGGACCCGCGCCGGCGGCCCAGGCACGCTCTCCTCCCCGAAGGCGCGGCCGGCCGCACCCGTGTGCATGCCGAGGCAGAAGCGCGCCGACTCCAGCATTAAGTCGGGCATGTCGCCCTACAGGCAGATCTTGGAGGAAAAATCCAAAATAGTCCAAAAAATACACCAAAAATGCTTAAAAATACTCGAAGAATCGTCCCCAGACGTTTTTTTTACCATTTTTGAATGTTCCTCCTGTAGAGGGGCAGGCCCGACTTAACTCCAGCATCCCGGCCCCCAGCCCCAAGAGCCGGTAGCCGTTCAGAAGCAGCGCCCCGTCCGGCGCAAGCAGCGCGGCCGCGGCCGCGCGCCGACGCCAGCGGGAGCCGCCGGGGTCGCTCAGGGCCTCGGCCCCGGGGCCCTCGGGGAGCGACGCCGGCATGTGGACCATGTAGTGTTCCTCGAACAGGTGCTCGCGCCAGGCCCAGAAGGACGCGAGCACCTCGTGTTCGGCGCCCTCCGACTGCGCCAGCGCACCGAGCTCCAGGGAGGCAAGGTCCACGCCGGCCCCACGGTCCCCGCAGACGGCTGGGGCAGTGCCAGGAGCCGCACCAGGGTCGGTGCGCGCCGCCGCCAGCACCCCCCGCGCCAGGGCCAGTAGCGCGCCACTCAGCGCCTCTGCCCGCACGCCGCGCGGCAGGTCATCTTGGTCGAGCGCGATCAGCAAAGGCCGCAGCGGGCCGCCAGCGAGCGTCGGCAGCTGCGCCAGGGCGCCCCAAGGGCCACCGTGGGCCAAATTGGCTGCGATGCGCTGGCGCCGCCACTCTGCGCGCTGCGCAGCCTCGCGCGCTACGCGACTTCTGGCGCCCCGCAGTTCGGAGCACGCGCCCAGCAGGCCAGCTCCTGTGAGAGGCGAACGCGATACGCTGATGGACAAATGCAGCGATGGCTCGCTGCCCTCGTTTCGTGCCTGGTGGGCCACGCCCTGTGGCAGGTAGAGCACGTCCCCGGGCGCCAGCGTGGCTTCGTGCAGGAGCGTGCGCATGTCGTCCTGGAACAGGGACCATATCTTCTCCCCGTGCTGCTGCACAACGAAGACGTCGTGCTCGTCCACGTGCGCCGCCTTTCCTGTAGCGAACGGGGGTGTGAGGTAGGCATTCACGCCACCAGAAATCCCTAACAGTGCCCACAGTGCATGGTGCAGATCCTGAATCTCAGGGCTCGCGCCCTGCACCTGGTTGAATACGAACGTCCAGTGGTCCCCCCTGTCCCTGAAGGCCTCGGCAGTGGAGAGGTCGCGCTCCCCCACGAACTTAGCGACCTGTGCCTCGTCGGCCACGTCCTCGTAAGAGCCGTGCAGGCAGCGGCACATAGAGGCGCTCCAGAATCGCAGAGGCCTGCCACCCTGCTCGCCCTTCAGGAACACCGACCGTGCAGAGCCGTACTGCCACATCCTCTGGGTGTGCTGCGCGCGGGCCGTCCACGGGTCGAAGTCACTCAGGAGCCCCAGCGCGTCCGCCACGGAGAAGCGGAGGCGGCGGAGGCCCCCGTTCCGCCGCAGGCGCCACCGCCGCCCGAGCGTGTTCCTGAAGAAGGCCTGTGCGTCCTCGCCGATGAGCCAGTAGACAGCGTCGGGCCCAGCGGGCTCCACGTCCGCGGCGGCCGTGCCCCCGCGACGGCGCGTCGCGGCCGCGCGCCAGCACTCCCCAGGCGCGCCGCACGCGCGCCAGGCGCCTGCCTCCAGCGCGGCCCCACGCATTCGGCGCGCCCTCAGGGCGCGCCGCCTCCAGCTTTGCGCGCTGTGAAGCCAGCCCCCAGGCAGGGCGACAGGCAGCGCTTGGGCCAGGCTACAGGCCTACGTATACACACGTGCGCACGCACGACAGATGCGCCGACCCGCGCCCTGACCCGTGCGACAGAAACGCCTGCTTAACCGCTGGAGGCAACTAGGCCTCTGAACGCACTGGCGTGCCAGGAAGTCCGCGTGCGCAGTGACGTGCCGAGGATTTGGAGACGTTGGCGCCCCACGCAGGCTGCGGGCCCCTTCCACAAGCCAGCCGAAGGGCGCTGCCACGTTCGCACTTCGGGCACGCTCGCGCGAACCCGCACCGCGTGAATCATAGACGGACTGTGCGCGGTCCTCCCGCCAGCAGGCACCCTCCAAAATGGTCTGAGAGGCCAACGGGATGCCATCACGATGGCGACGCGGCACGCAGACGGAAAGCTGGCAGAAGGCTCCGAAGAGATGCTTGGAATTCCCTCACGGGAGGCAGGGAGAGGGAGGGAGGGATGAAGGGGGAGGCTCGGATATGATGGGATCAGGGTGGAGGAGGCGCCCATACAGAACTGCTCTCAAAGGTGGGGAGTCGAGGTCCGAACGAGCGTCAAGAGAGGCAGAGGTACGCGGAGGCGACGACTGCATGCGACTGGCGGTGCGATGGAAGCGGCAGGGGAACGAGGGAGCCTGCTGGAGCGCAGGGCCAGAGCGCGCGCGCGGCAAAAATCACAAAACATCTGCGAAGCAAACTGCCACCGGCGCCGCGCAGAGCGCGGGCTGCTGCCGAACTCCTGCCGCCGCCGCCGTCACTGCTGTCGCTGCTGATCATGCTCCTGCTGCAGCTGGCGCTGCACCTCGTCCAGTTCCTATATACTCCTGCGCCCGCTCCAGTTCCCACTGCTGCCCTCACTCCTGCGGCAGGTCCTCCTCGTCCTCCTCGGACGAGAGGTGGTGAAGAAGGGGGGGCTGGAAGCCTGGAGAGCCAGAGAGCTGGGGCATCAGAGAGAGGGAGGAGGACTGTGGGAGGCGGGAGGCCGAGAGAGAGAGAGAGACAGAGAGAGAGAGGTAGGTATGCAGAGAGGGAGTGAGGGAGCGAGAGAGGAGTCAGACAGAGGGATGAGGGGGAGGAGCGAGGCTGCCAGCTTAGTATTACGACAGCCACCTGCTGAGGCGTGCCTCCAGAAGCGCGGGTGAGCAGCACGATCAATACAAAGTTGGCAGCGCATCTGCCAGTGCTCGCACAGCAGAGGCCGCGAGTTGCTTAAGAGGTAGCGTGCACACCGCAAACTTCATCGGTGCACTCGTACGTCTGACATCGTACGTGGCACACTGTCAGTTCGTGCGCAACCCGATTTCTCTCGGGCGAGAGGGGCCGGGAGGGCGAAGGAGGGGGGAGGAGACAGAGGTATGGGAATGGGGGAGGGGGGCGGTGTTTGGGAAGCGAGGGCGGCGAGGTGGAGGGCAAGGGAAAGAGGAAGGGGAAGGCCAAGCGAGAGGGGGGGGGGAACGCCTGGAGGGGGGGAGAAGATGAGCAAGTTGAGGGGGGAAAGGGGCGGGGAGAAGGGCAGGGGGGAAGGGGAGAAAAGGGCAGGGGGAAGGGAGAGGGAGGAGGAGAGCGAGGGCAAAGGAGCAGAGTGATGGAGAGAATTGAGAATCGGGGGCAGGGAGAAGGAGAAGTGGAGAGGGGATGTATGATGCTCTTATCCTCACCCTATCCCCTCCTCCTACCCCCCCCCTCCCACGCGAACCCTCTGGGTCCCTTTGCCCAGGTCCTCCAAAAAAACGTGTCTTCTCCCCCCCCATCCCCCCCCTCCACCTCCTCCTCCGCTTGCTCCTCCTCCTCCTCCTTCCTCTTTATCCCCGCCCTTCTCTTCCTCCTCTTCCTCCTCCTCCTCCTCCTTCTCTGCCTCGTCCTCCTGCTCTGTCCTCCCCATCGTCATCTTCCTCGTCTTCTTTATCCCACTCCTGTCCTCCTCCATTCCTTGTCCTCATAAACAACTCCTCCCTGTCCCACCCCGAGGCAGGTCAGAAGGGCGGGCCGGGCGTTGCGCTTGAAACTTCCTCCCGGATTATGATCCTGAATATTACAAGCTGGTAAGAGCTTCACAAGGGGGGAGGGCGGTTGTCAAAATGTGGCTCTCGCCTTAGAGCAGCGCACACCCGTCTTAACAATTTGCAAGAAATTTACTGGTTGAGGGCGGATCGTTTGAGCGCCGGCACAGTTTAATAATGCAAGATTTTTACTGACTGATAATGGTTCCTTTTCAAAGTGTGGCTCTCGCCTTAGCGCCGCGCACATTCATCTTAGACATTGGCAAGAATTTCACGGGCTCCCATAGCTAACACGTACCAGATATTGCATGTTGGAACGATTCGGGACTGCCAGGGCGGAACAGTTACAGTGATTCGAGTTTTTGAAATTCCAGGAACGGTGTTCTGGCACGATTCAAGATCGTCAAGACGCAACATTCAGTTTCATTCGTGGCGTTGGGGTCCCGAGGATGGTGTTTGGGCACGCTTCAGTATC
>CAUYUJ010008125.1:182674-190174 GCA_963575745.1 Prorocentrum cordatum | reverse complement strand
CCTCCTCCTCCACCTTTAACCTCCACCTCCTCCTCTACCTCCACCTCCACCTCTGCCTTCGCCTCCGCCTCCACCTCCTCATCCACCTCCACCTCCTCATCCACCTCCACCTCCACCTCATATTCCACCTCCACCTCCACCTCTACCTCCTACTCCTACTCCACCTCCTCCTCCTCCTTCTCCTCCTCATCCTCCTCCTCCTCCAACTCCAACTCCACCTCCACCTCCCCCTCCACCACGGCCACCACAACCTCCTCGTCCTCCTCCTCCTCCACCTCCTGCTCCTCCTCCACCGCCTTCGCCTCTGCCTCTACCTCCTCCTACTCCTCATCCTCCTCATCCTCCTCCTCCTCCACCTCCTTCTCCACCTTTAACCTCCACCGCCACCTCTACCTCCACCTCCACCTCTGCTTTCGCCTCCGCCTCCACCTCCTCATCCACCAACACCTCAACCTCCGCTTCCACCTCCACCTCATATTCCACCTCCACCTCCACCTCCACCTCCTCCTCCCTCTCCTCCTCCTCCTCCTCCAACTCCACCTCCACAACCACCACGGCCACCAACCTCCTCCTCTTCCTACTCCTCCTCTCCTCCTCCTCCTCTCCTCCTCCTCCTCCTCCTCCTCCTCCTCCTCCGCCTCCTCCGTCACCGCCTTCGCGCCTCCACCTCCTCCCTCCTCCACCTCCTCCTCCTCCTCAACCTCCACCTCATCCTCCTCCTCATCCGTCTCCTTTCCCGCCTCCAGATCCGCCTCCGCATCCGCCTCCACATCCACCTCCGCCACCACCGCATTTACCTCCGCCTCCACCTCAACCTCCATCTCCACTTCCACTTCCACTTCCACCTCCACCTCAACCGTCATCTCCACTTCCACTTCCATCTCCACCTCCACCTCCTCCTCCTCCTCCGCCAACACCGCCTCCTCCTCCTCATCATCATCAGCAGCATCATCATCGTCATCATCCTCATGAGCAGCAGCATCGTCTTCATCTTCACCATCATCATCACCACCAGCATTACCAACAAAAACAACATATCAACATCATCGAAATCAGCATCCCAATCATCATCAGCATCCTCATCACCCTGAGGCGTCATTATCATCAGCAGCATCATCAACATCGTAAGCATCATCATCAGCAGCATCATCCTCAACAACAACATCATCGACATACCCGTCATCAGCATTACATGTCCTTCTTCTTTGTAATCAGCATCATCATCATCATCATCATCATCATCATCATCATCATCATCATCATCACTCTTATTCTCATCCCCATCCTCATCCTCCTCAGCATCAATATCATCATCATCATCAGCATCATCATCATCACCATCATCACCATCATCATCATCATCATCATCATCATCATCATCATCATCATCATCATCGCCATCGTCGTCATCGCCATCTGCATCGTCATCGTCATCGTCATCGTCATCGCCGTCAGTACCTCCATCAACGTCATCAGCATCATCAGCAGCATCATCGTCACCAGCATGATCAGCAGCATCATAATAATAATAGTAATAATAATAATTATTATTATTATAATAATAATAATAATAATAATAATAATAAGCATCATCATCAGCATCATCATCATCATCAACATCATCATCA
The DNA here is from genome assembly GCA_963575745.1 of Prorocentrum cordatum. NCBI lineage: Eukaryota > Dinophyceae > Prorocentrales > Prorocentraceae > Prorocentrum > Prorocentrum cordatum. The sequence continues at coordinate 188,546 of CAUYUJ010008125.1, read as the reverse complement.
TCGTCAGCCGCATGATCAGCAGCAGCATCCTCATACTCATCATCAGCATCATCACCATCACAATCATTAGCATCATCAGCATCATCATCAGCATCATCAGCATCATCATCGTCATCGTCACCGTGATCGTCATCATCAGCAGCAGTAGAATCGACATCATCATCAGCATCATCGTCATGGTCATCATCATCATAAGCATCATGATCAGTACTATCATCATCACCAGCAGCATCACCCTCATCATAAGCATCAGCATCATGATCGTCATCAGCATCATCATCATAAGCATCACCATCATCATCATCATCAGCATCAGCATCAGCAGCATCAGCATCATCATCAGCACCATCAGCATCAGCATCATCAACATCATCATCATCATCAGCATCAGCCGCATCATCACCATCACCATTATCAACAACAACATATCATCATCAGACCAGTATGCCATCATCAGAAGCAGCAGCATCATCAGCAGCATCATCATCATCAGCAGCATAATCATCCGATTCCCTCCCCAATCCGAGGAGTGGGAAAACATCAACATCAGCAGCATCAGCATCATCATCAGCATCATCAGCATGATCAACATCATCACCAGCATCATCATCATCCTCATCATCATCCTCATCAGCATCATCCTCATAATCATCAGCATCAGCATCGTTATCCGCATCATCATTACCATCGTCCTCACCGTCATCATCAACATCATCAGCATCAGCATCATCATCACTATCAGTACCGGCATCATGATCATCATCATCAGCAGCATCATCATCATAAGCATCAGCATCAGGATCGTCATCATCATCATCACCGTCATCAGCATCGTCCCCGTCCTCCGCCTCATCCTCCGCCGACTCCTCCGTCTACTCCTCCTTGTCATCCTCCTCTTCCCCCTCATCCTCCTCCTTCTCCTCCTCCTCCTCCTCCGTCTCCTACTCGTCATCATCCTCCTCCTCCTCCCTCGCCTCCGCCGCCACATCCGCCTCCCTCTCCGCCTCCGCCTCAGTTCCCTCCTCTTCTTCCCCCATCCGATCATCATCAGCAGCATGCCCGTCCTCATCCCCATCATCACCATCATCATCATCATCATCATCATCATCATCATCATCATCATCATCATCAGCATCATCATCATCATCATCATCATCAGCATCATCATCATCACCAGCAGCAGCAGCATCAGCATCAGCATCATCAGCGGCATCAGCACCAGCATCAGCATCAGCATCATCAGCACCATCATCATAAGCAGAATCATCATTATCGTCATCATCGGCAGCAGCATCATCATAATCATCAGCATCATCATTATCATCATCATCATCCGCATGGGCATCATCATCAGCATCAGCGGCATCACCATCATCGTCAGTATCATCAACGGCAGCATCATCATTACCATCATCCTCCGCATCATCATCATCATCATCATCATCATCATCATCATCATCACCATCAGCATCATCATCATCATCATCATCATCACCAGCATCATCATCATCATCATCATCGTCATCAGCATCATCATCAGCAGCAGCCTCATCACCAGCAGCATCATCATCAGCATCATCGGCAGCATCAGTACCATCACCATTACCACCACCACGACCACCATCATTAGCATCATCGTCAGCATCACCATCAACACCACCAACAGCAACACCAACATCATCAGCATCATCAGCATCAGCGCCAGTATCAGCATCATCACCATCATCATCATCAGCAGCATCATCATCAGAATCATCATCAGCAGCATCATCAGGATCATCGTATTCAGAATCATCATCAGCATCATCATCAGCAACACCATCATCAACAGCATTAGTGTCATCACCATCAGCACCATCAGCATCAGCTGCATAAGTAGCTTCATCATCAGCAGCAGCATCCTCACCAGCACCACAACCACCATCATCATCATCATCATCATCATCATCATCATCATCATCACCAGCAACAGCGTCAGCATCGTCATCAGCATCATCATCAGCCTCCTCATCGGCACCGTCGTCATTATCATCATCAGAATCAGCAACATCATCACCGTCAGCCTCATCATCGCTTTCGTCAGCATACTCATCATCATCCTAATCATCAGCATCAGCCTCATCATCCGCATCCTCATCATCATCATCAGCAGCATACTGATCGTCGTCTGCGTCAGCCTCATCAGCAGCATCACCATCATCGTCGTCATCATCATTGTCACCATCATCAGAATCATCCTAATCAGCCTCATCGTCATCCCAATCCCCATTATCATCATCATCAGCAGCAGCATCATCATTAGAATCAGCAGCAGCAGCCTCATCATCGTCAGCAGCAGTGGCATCATGCAAACCAGCATCTGCATCAAACACCGCACCACCATCGTCATCAACATCGTCATCATCACCTCTGGTCAAACAATACTCTCCCTCATCCGCATCGGCCTAGTCATAGTCTTCCTCCTTCTCACCCTCCTCCGCCTGCCCGTCACAATCCGCATGACGTCGTCCTCAACTTCACCACCACCATAAAAATAAGAATCGCCAGCGTCGCCATCACTGTCACAAGCGTCCATCGTCACCCCTCGGTCGCATTCTCGCCCTTATCCACATACCCCTCCCTCCTGCGATCTCCCCCATCCCCCGCATCACCAACCATAGCACCTTACTCCGTAACCCCCTCATCAGTCTCGTCCGCAGCATCCTCCTCCCTACCGCCTCCCCCTCGTCCTCCGCCTCCTCATCCTCCTCCGCATCCTCCTTCTGTTCATCCGCCTCATCCTCGTCATCCTCCTCCGCGTTCCCATTATCATCCTAACCATCATCAGAAGCAGCATCATGAGAAGCAGCATCAGCATCGACATCAGCATCAGCATCAGCATCAGCATTAGCACCATCAGCATCAGAATGCGCGTCCGTGTCGTCATCAGCAGCAGCAGAAGCGGCAGCAGAAGCAGCATCCTCCTCATCGTCATCATCAGCATCATCGTCGTCTTCGTCGTCGCCTCCACAACCACCATCATCAGGACCATCACCACCATCACTGTCATAATCATTACCAGCATCACCATCATCATCACCATCAACATTATACACATAATCATCATCATCGTCATCATCATCATCATCATCATCATCATCATCATCATCATCATCATCATCATCGTCATCATCATCAGCATCATCATCATCATCGTCAGCATCATCATCGTCGTCGTCAGCAGCAGCAGCAGCCTCAGAAGCCGCCGCCGCCGCATCGGCGACGTCATCGTCGTCGTCATCGCCATTGTCCTCAGCATGCCTCTCATCCCTCTTCTCCATCCTCCCTCTCCTCCCGCTCCTCCAACTTCTCCCAATATCCTCATTCTCCTCGTCATCCCGTCTCCCTCAGTCATCACGTTCCTTGTCCGCACCGTCCTCGTCTTCATCATTCCTCTCTCACTATCCCGCAGTCGCAACCTCATCGTCATCTTTCTCATCCTCCATCCTCCCTTCGCCGCCTCATCATCCTCGCTATCAGCATTGGGGTCATCATTGGCATCATCTGCACCATCAGTACCACCATCATACCTATCAGAAATCGTCAAAATAGTCAGCATGATACCGGAGAAAAACCCCAATCAGATTTTATAATCTTCCAATTGCTCCCTTATAGGGCTATAGGGCTATCGGGCTATAGGGCTATAGGGCTATCGGGCTATAGGGCTATAGGGCTATCGGGCTATGGGGCTATAGAGCTATTGGACTGTGACCTATAGGGCCATAGGGCTATAGGGATATAAGGCTATTAGGGCTATAGGGATATAAGGCTATAGGGCTACAGGGCTATAGGGCTATACGGCTACAGGGCTATAGGGCTATAGGGCTACTGGGCTATTGGGCTATTGGGCACCCCCGGGCACCCGGGCACCCGGGCACCTGGGCCCGGCCACCGAAATCGGCCACGCACCTCACCGGCCACCCGGGCACCCGGGCACCCGGGCACCCCCGGGCACCCGGGCCCGGCCACCGAAATCGGCCGCACCTCTCACCTAACCCTTTAATCCGCTAGGACCCCTACAGAGGCAAGCTCTGATTGGGGAATCATGGTCGTCAACGTCGTCATCACCATCACCATCGCGATCATCGTCATCGGCACCATCAGCATCATGCTCATCCGTTTGTTCACCAACGTCACGATCATCATATTCAGCAGCATGAACACCATCATCATCGGAATCGGCATCATCACATTCACCACTACCACCACCATCATCATCATCACCATCACCATCAGCAGTATCAGAATCATCACCATCAACACCATCGCCACCACCATCATTACAATATTCATCGTCGTCGTCATCATCATCATCATCACCACCATCATCGTCGTGGTCATCGCCGTCATCGGCGTTGCCACCCTCTATGTAAGAATCGTTGTCATCATCCACATTATCATCACCTCATCATCTTCATCCTCGGCAGCACCATCACCCAAATCATATGATCCTCGTCATCTGCATCAGCATCACCATCAACACCATCAGCAGCAGCAAAAGCATCAGCATCGTCATCATCCATCTCATCGCCCCATCCTCATCTATCCTCCTCCTCATCCTGCTTCTCCTCATCATCATCCATCATCTGCAGCATCATCATCAGCATCATCAGCATCGTCAGCATCATCATAAGCATCAGCATCAGGGTCATCATCATCGTCATCAGCATCATCATCAGCATCAGCAATATCAGCATCAGCACCATCATCAACATCATCATCAGCATGATCATCATCAGCATGATGATCATCATCATCATCATCATCATCATCATCATCATCATCATCATCATCATCATCATCCGCATCATCACCATCATCATCACCAACAACAACCTATCATCATTGCATCACGTCATCATCATCAGCAGCAGCATCGTCATCACCACCATCATCACCACCATCATCAGCAGCAGCATAATCATCCTCTTCCCTCCTACCTATTCCCCCCCCATCCGAGGGGTGGGACGAAGGGGGAGGGGGACAAGCGGGAAGGAGGAAGAGAGAGGGAATGCCGAGGGCGACGAGGACGACCACGAGGACGACGAAGACGACGACCACGACGACGAGAGCGGAAGGAAGTCGAGGGGCCTTGTCCGAGGTATTCGCGCCCCCGTGGTGGAGCACCATGCTGTCGTATAGCACCGCGTCCCCTCCCCCACCCGCCTCCCTCGCGCGGGCGCCTGGTCGCGTCGGCCAGCCAGCCAAACAGCGACCTCACGCAAAGGCCTACGCGGGCCGCGCAGGCGGCAGGCTACGCGGAAGACAGAGCGCCTCCGCACGACCACACGCGGGCAGCGCACGCGCCGATGTCGGCACAGTCAACCCGTTTCTGTTGCTGCGCCGCTCACCTGGTTGAGCGGGGGTGTGGCGAGGAGAGGACATAGGACATGGGCTGGCCAGCCTCTGAAAGAGCTGGATCCGAGAACGAGGGAGGATCGAGATGCTCAGACGTGTTTGGCCCTCCTGGGAGCCTCAGGCAGCCTCTGGGGGCCTCTGGGGACCACCCGAGGCCCCCAGGGACCTCTGGAGACCTCTACGGACCTCTCTGGGAGGAGGAATGGATGCTTCCTCTTTGGGGTGGAGTCCGAGGGAGGAGGAGGAGGAGGAGGAGGAGGAGGAGGAGGAGGGGGAGGAGGAGAAGGGGGAGTAGAGGAAATGGGGAAGCGGAAGGGGAGTGGGGTGTATATGTGTATATCGGAGGTGAAGGGGTGAGATCGAAGTGGAACGGAGAGCCCCCCTACCGGGAAATCGGTTTCGGTGTCGTGTTCGTGCGTGCCGTGCGTGCGGGCGAGGCGAAGCTGCGTGGGCGGGCGAGAAGAAATTCTCCTCC
>CAUYUJ010008125.1:165174-177674 GCA_963575745.1 Prorocentrum cordatum | reverse complement strand
GGGTGCCAAAGTGATGGTTGGCCTGCATCACAAAGCCTGCGCACTGCCGCCGCGCCGCGATGGCTCGACCACCGCCCAAGGACTGCAGCAGCACCACGTTGCTGCAATCAGAATAACACTGAAGCAGCGCGGCGGCATACAGAGCAGACCACGCGAGAGCACCAAACTCGGCAGCTCGCGGCGCCTGCGGCCAGGGAGCCCACAAGGGCCCTTTCGGGACTCCCAGGCGCCCACCAGAATCGGAAACCATAACCGAGGCCCAGCCCGCCCTGGAGAGTTTCCGACTGGCGCGTTTCAAAACAAGAGCCGTCCATGAAAATGCGCCCCCAGAAGCCATCACTCGGGGGGAGAGAGGGAGGAAGCTCTGGGTTGGCGGGGTCAGGCAGCAGGTCTGTATACCAGTCGGTCACAACACCTGCTGCTGCCAGAGGCGGCGGACAGCTGTCACCAGGATGTCTCATGACCCCGTGCACGAACAAGCAAAGTGTATCAGAATCGGCCAGGTCTGCCTCTCTCGCACCACTCCGCAACCACTTAGGAATATGCTCATCTCGTTGCTCCTGCACGCAAGGACAAACATAGATGCGATGGAAAAGGGTGTCCTTGGCCTCGCCACGTAGCGCACAAGGAGGGACAACAGATTGCCGCAGTCCGCAGCGTCTCCAGCAGTCCAACACGCCCTGGTCGAGAGAGCTCTGATCATACCCTTCTTGAGGGCCGAAATTTTCCTGGGAGCAAGCAGCTTGCTGGGGGCATCCCAACACAGTCGGTAGCCGACGCCGCACTGGGCTAACAGAGTCACGCTCGAGGCCCCCAAACACCGCCCCCCTGCAAAAAGGCTCGGCAAGCTTGGGGTGGGCGACAGAGCGAGGGAGATCTCTCGACCAAAATCGTCAACGACGGCGGCAAAGTTCGGCATGCTCCAACCCAACCGATACAGCGACATCCGAAGAGCCGAGATCGGCCCAGAAACTTCGGCCCAAGAGAGATCGCCGCAGTCAAGAACCGACTGCCAGCCAGAGCAAAGATCGGCCCAGAACAAAGACCAGGGGAAAACTCGAGTCTGAAGAATCCAAATCTCCTTAGACCACCTGATGACGGGCGCACAGCTAGCTCGCCAGCACGGGCCGCCTTCAAGCAGGCGGAGCACCGCAAGCGATCTACCTTGCGACGCGGGCTTCACACACGACAAGGCCATACGCCCGAGGTCGAGAAGCCCCCTGTCCGAAACATCGTAAACATCATAGCCGCACGCGGCCCCAGCAAGGGGCCCCGCGGCGAAGACTTCGAAGCGCGTCCGACCCAGAACAGGGCACAGTTTGACGAGTCGGTCTTTCTGAGAGCTGCCGCAGCCCTTCTGCTTCATTCTAGCACCCCCACCTTTGCCTGGGGAACAACTCGGGCGCCCAGCAGTGCAATCCACTCCCATGTTGGCCACCCGAGCGCACGCGCGATCTACCGTTAAGGGCCCCAGCTTAACCGCGAGCTTGTCGACAACAGCCTTCGAGTTCGACGCCGAACCGACCTTGTCCATCGCAAGCTTGCACTCGAGCACTCCGGTCACGGCGCGGCGCAGGCAGTCGGCGCCTTTCACCAGCGAGGACACAACTACACTGGGCACCCCAGTGGCACTGAGACTGAGGAGACGTCGAAAAAACCTTGCAGACCGATAACTCTGGGGCGGGGTCGAAAGCCTCCATCGCGAACACCCTAATAAGGCTCGCGGCAAACGCACAACCCGCGAAGATGCCCCCCACAACCCAGCGGGGCCCATCAACAATCCCCCCAGAGTCATGCATCTAGCGCAGGAAAAAACCTGAATCACCAGGCAAACAACGCAAAGGGGGAAGTGGCGTTGCCTGCACTTCGCCCACAAAAACCTTAAATCGATGTGCTCGTAATACTTTCTTAAATCCCAGAAAATCGTCGCACTGGCCGGGCCACTCTTCGTTCCCATTTCAATCTTGAACGCACGGCGCCAGGCCACGTCGCAAGCCCCACGGCTGACCCCCGCAGCCCAATACTGCCTGCTGCGCACAAGCCCCCAACGCTGAGCTTCGAACCGACGGCACCTTCCCGGGACTCTGCGCCCGCTGGGGGAACTGCCTACGGGGCGACACCCCCGCAGGTTTGGCCGGGAACGCCATCGGCACCCGGGGCAACTGAACAGGCAGGGCACCCGCGGCCCCCAAAACCGCGAACCATACAGCCACTGCCCTCAGCGCAGGATCAGGGAGCAAACTGAAATGACGGCAGTGAAACCCGCCCAGGCTGACCGCGCTGGCGGGGCGGTACTCACGCGAGAAATCCCTGACTTGCTCGGGCGAAGGGCGGGTGGTCCAAAAGCTTCTCACCGCGCACGTTGGACCCGCCCCCCCCCCAGACTGAGCAGAACTTGGCCCCCTCAGCCTTGAGCAGGTTCGCAGGGTCGCTAGCAATAATGCCAGACCTGGACAGAGTTGTGCAGGGAGTCCAGGCGACGGGGTCTCGAATGGCTCGCCAAGCATCCATGGCCCCCTTCTCGAGGCCCTCTTTGACCCACTTGCGCCACTCGATCCGCGAAGACTTCGCAGCGGTGGCCTTAGCCGTCAGACCAGCTTCCGCAGCGGCCGCGATCAAGCGATCAAAGTCATCGCGCAGCTCAGGATCCCAGACCGAGCTGAGCGCCCGCCGCGCCGAGCTGGCCGCTCCACGAGAAAGCTGAACCCACTCCGAAGCCTCGCCGACGGCCGCGGAGTTGGGGGGCTTGCCCAGCACCGCCAGAACGGGACGACCTCCATCAGGAAGGCCTTCACTGTTCAAATAAGACCTCGACGCTCTGAGCTGCGAAGCCAAACCAAAGAAAATCGATTTCAAGCGCACATGGGGCCGTTTGGCCCCCGTGCCCAGAGGAATCGAAGCACCGAGAATCGCGGACAAGTCTCTTTCGGCCGAGTGAGCCCACGCTCTATAGCCAGGCGCAAGGAGGCGTCTGGCCTCATCCCCGCCCCCATCGCTCACCGCTCGATAAGCCTGTTCCGCCAGGCCCGGAGCACCGCCCCACGATCCCGCCCGGGGGGGGGGCTCGAAGGGAGGAGGAACAGGGAGGTCGGGCGGACACCCAAAGGCAAGAGCCTTCAAATCACCAAAAAAACTGCGAAAACTCAACGCGAAGGGTCTGCGCGGCGAAAGAAAGGAGTCGGAAACGACCTGAACGCTTTTAACCCTCAAAGACAGCCTATGAGACACCACAAAAAAATCGAACCGAACAGGGGGGCAGACGCTCGAGAAGCAGGCGTGCTCGGGAGGCGCTGATCACAAAAATATTGACGTGAAAAGGGGGAAACAGACTCGACAAGAACCTCTGGGCTGGAGTCCCAGTCGGCTCCGATGATGAACTCACAATCCACAGTTCTCGAGAAGCGACCGACTTCTTTTAGCATCCCCCCGTTGGTTTCAGACAGACCTTCGCTGCGCACGAGGTAGAGGGAGAGGGCGCAGAAAGCGGCGCAGCCAGGCACGCGCACCATCGTCGCGATGGCCCTACCGTCAAAAAGAACAGATTGATCAGCCTCAAGCATGCCCAGAGCGTCCTTCACGAATACGCCAACACCCGAGGACGCGCCGCCGCCGACGCCGATGGTTCCCGAAGTCCAGAGGGATTTCCAGCCCAAGAACAGAGCGCCTCTGGCGGCCTGGTCGACCTCCACGCCCTTCAACCTGCGTTCTTGAAAAATAATGATGTGCGCAGAGCGAGAGGAGTAGAAGAAGGACTTCATGGAGCCCCAGGAGTTAACGTTCACTGCGGTCACCTGCAAGCCATTCTCGATGCTGCAAGAGACTGGGTCACAATTACCATGCTGGAGCTGATGGCGGCCCATAGCCTCGCAGACAGTTCTCCTGACGACGGCTGCAGATCCTGCAGATGGCCTCGCCGCCCCATGGGAGCGGAAAGGGATGGGGATCGCGAGCGGCTTTGTCTGCTGGGGGCACTGGACCGTCACACTGAAAAGAGGGGCGGCAAAAAACGGAGAGACCTCCCGTCGAGAAATTGCTTTCAGTTTCCTGGTCAGCCTGATGCCAAAAGTGCGCACAGTGGAACCGATCGTGGAGACTCGAGAGGCTAAAAAAAGCAAAGATGATACCAGAGAAAAAACCCAATCAGGGCTACAGGGCTAGGGGGCTATAGGGCTATTCTATAAGGCTATAGAGCTATAGGGCTATAGAGTTGTAGGGCTATAGGGCTATTGGGCTATTGGGCTATAGGGCTATAGGGCACCCCCGGGCACCCCCAGGCACCCCCGGGCACGCCCGGGCACCCGGGCACCCAGGCACCCGGGCACCCGGGCACCCCCGGGCACGTCTGGGCACCCGGGCACCCGGGCACCCCCGGGCACCCAGGCACCCAGGCGTGCGGCGAAAGTCGGCGGCAAACCTAACCTAACCGTACGAATCCGCTAGGACCCCTACAGAGGCAAGCTCTGATTTGGGAACATGCTGATTCCATCACAAAATCGCTGCCCCCCCCTCCTATCGAGAGGGGGGGAGCAGCACCAGACAGGACATTGTCGACTCTGGCACGAATGTCCTTTGTGGCAGCCTACGCAGGGGGTGAGATGCCGCTGGACGCGGCTCCTAAGCCAGCCTCACGGGCATCGCCCTCGCGAGATCCCGTATCTCCAGCGGCTTGAGCAGGCTGCGATTCGGCATGATCCGCAGGAAGATCAGCACCGCCATCTTTGTCTTTGCGACGCTTGCGACCGAACCGAGCCCTGCGCCGTTCACGCGCCTCGCGAGCATCCTTTGCCGATCACGAGCAGCAGAAGTATCATCATCATTATCACCAGCAGCAGCAACATTATCATTTCGTCGTCGTCATCATCATCATCACCATCATCATCATCATCATCAGCAGCAGCAGCATCGATATAATCATCAGCGGCCTCGTCATCATCATCATCATCATCATCATCATCATCATCATCAGCATCAGCATCAGCATCAGCATCATCATCATCATCATCATCATCATCATCATCATCATCAGCGTCATCATCATCAGCGGCATCATCATCATCGTCAACAGCATCGTCACCATCAGCATCAGCATCATCATCGTCGTCGTCGTTATTATTATTATCATCATCAGCATCATCATCATCATCATCATCGTCGTCGTCGTCGTCGTCGTCATCAGCATCATCAACAGCAGCATCAGCATCAGCAGCATCATCATCATCGACAGCAACATCATCATCATCAGCATCAGCATCATTGCCATCAGCATCATCTGTATCACCATCATCATCCTCATCAGCAGCATCAGCATCATCCTCACCATCACCATCATCACCATCATACTTATCCTCATCCTGGTCTTCATCATCTTCAGCATCAGCATCTTCACCATCCTCATCATCGGCAGCATCATTATTATTATCATCATAATCATCATCCTCCTCGAAATCATCAGCAGCAGCATCAGCGTCGTCATCATCATCAGCATCATCAGCATAATCGTCATCAGCATCATCGTCCTCATCACCCTGATCGTCATCGTCATCATCAGCATCATCCTCATCGGCATCATCAGCAGCATCATCGTCATCCTCCTCATCATCATAATCCACATCAGCATCATCATGATCATCAGCATCATCAGCAGCATCCTCCTCAGTATCCTCATCATCATCATCATCATCAGCGTCATCAGCATCCTCATCATCAGACTCATGAACCACAGCATCCGAATCGTCCTCATCATCCTCAGCATCGTCAGCATCCTCATCCTCATCATCGTCATCAGCATCCTCATCATCCCCGGCAGCAGCATCCTCCTCCACCTCACCATCATCATCGTCAACAGCATCACCACCACCATCATCATCATCGTCATCATCAGCAGCAGCATCGTCACCACCATCCTCATCATTCTACTGGTCCTCGGTATCCTCTTCCTCCTCCCCGTTCTACCCCCACCCCACCCTGCCGCTTACCCTTCCCTTGCTCGTCGACATGCTATCGGCCAGGACCATGGCGTCATCATCGCCCAACTCCTCTCCCGATCCCTCTCCCCTTCCTCTTCCCCCTCTTCCTCCCCTTGGCTTTCCCATCCTGTCACTCCTCTTCCTCCGCATCAACATCATCATCATCATCATCATCATCATCATCATCATCATCATCATCATCATCATCAGCATCATCATCATCATCATCATCAGCATCATCATCATCACCACCAGCAGCATCATCATCGTCGTCTGAATCCTCGTCGTTGTCATCATCAGCGAAATCGTCATCGCCAATGTAGTCGGCGCACACAGTATCGCAGCCCCCCATTCTAATCACCACCGTGAATAGCATCATCAGTATACCCGTAGTCGGCAGCATCATAACAATGGGGATGCACATCGCAACCACCACAACCACCATCACCATCACCATCACCATCGTCATTAACATCACCATCCTGCTCATCAGCAGCACCGCCATCATCATCACCACCACCACCATCAACAACATCATCATCATCATCAGCACCATCAGTATCATCAGCATATTCAGCGTCATCTCCATCTTCATCATCACCACCATCATCGTCATAATCACGATCAGCATAATCATCACCGTAATCGTCATCATCATCATTGTCGTCATCATCATCACCATCATCATCATCATCACCATCATCATCATCATCATCATCATCATCATCGTCATCATCATCATCATCGACAACAACATCAACAGCGTCATGGCCGTCATAGTCGGCATCAGTATCATCACCGTCGTAGTCAACCGAGTCACCACAGCGTCATCATCACCACCACCATCGCGATCACGCAGGAGCCAGCAGCGAGCGGCACGACTACGCACAGGATACTTATGCCGCCTGACACTGAGAGTTCGACGAGGCAGGAACAGGCAGGCAACCTCAGTAGCGCCAAACTCAGACAGGCGGCGGATCGAAGCAACGCTTGCGAAAACACATACTGGTCTGGTGACCTCTTCTGCTCGCGGGATTCCAAACTCAGAGCAGCAAATATCCAAGTAGCCACTCGCTCATCATCGTCACCAATTAACAGACATAGTCATCGGCACCATAACCAGAATCAGGACAACAATAATGGCCGCAAACGTCGGGTCATCACCACTATCGACCCATCATCACGATCATCAGCATCATCATCATCATCAGCATCATCATCATCATCATCATCAGTATCATCATCACCATCACCATCACCATCGTCGTCATCCTCCTCATCACTATCAGCATCAGCATCAGCATCAGCATCATCATCACCATCATCACAATCAGCATCATCATCATGTTCAGCAGCACCATCAAAATTATCATCATCATAGTACTATCCAGCATCATCAGAATCAGCATCATCATCAACATCAGCATCATCATCATCAGCAGCATCATCATCAGCATCATCGTGATCGTCATATTCATCGCCATCATGATCATCATCATCATCATCAGCAACAGCATCAGCATCATCAGCAGCCGGCATCATCATCATCATCATCATCATCATGATCATCATCATCATCATCATCATCATCATCATCATCCTCATCATCATCATCATCATCATCATCATCAGCAGCATCCTCATCCTCATCAGAATCATCAGCAGCAGCACCATCACCATCACCATCACCATCATCATCATCATCATCATAATCAGCGGCAGCAGCAGCAGCACATCATTATGACCATGGTCACCCCTCGTCATCAGCATCAGGAACACCGTCTTTACATCCATCACCGTCACCTCTCAGCTTCGCCTCATCTTCAGCCTCCCCCTTCCTCATCCCCCTCCACCCCCGCCCCCGCGCGCGGAGAGGGGGAGGAGGGAGGCGGGAGGGAGGAGGGAGGGAGGAGGGAAGGAGGAGGGATGGATGGTGGAGAGATCCGTGCACACAGGCTGCCCGCGGCGCCTCGCTGCGAGGTGCCGAGGTGGTGAAGACGACGCCAGGTCGAAGGAGCGAGGACGGGGAGGAGGGACCGCGAGGACGGCGAAGCAGCAGGCCGCCCCCGCCGCCGCCGCCGCCGCCGCCCCCCCCCCGCCCTCCAGCGTGGAGCAGCGCGGCGTGGGGCTCGCGGGACCGCAGGAAGCCGGCGGGGTCCTGCCCGAACATCCTGCGGGTTTCGGGCGGCTGCGGGTGGCCTCGAGTTTCCTCCCCTCCCTTCCCCTCCTCGGGTCGGGCGAGAGGGGGTGCAGTGAAAGGAGGGGTGACTGATCTGCTACCCCCCTTCCCCCCGCGCCAGAAGCGCCAATGTATGGAGGAACTCGCCTGGCGGCTGGGCCATAACCGGCTACATGCAGTAGATTTCTTCGTAACTCCTCTTCCCCTATCCCACCCTTCGGCCGACCCGACCCTACAAGCCCCTCCTGGGCCCACCCAGAACCTCCCATGAACTCTTAGTCCAGCTCCTGTTCCTCCACCTCCTCCTCCCCCTCTCCCTCCCCCCCTCTGCGTGACGTGTTCTGGCAAGTGTGTCCAACCGAACGCGCCGCGAGAGCAGGCGGCACGCTTTGAGGTTCGTACAACGACGCCGGACGAGCGTTTAGGGCCTACGTACTCCCAAAGGCCAGCTTCTGCTAGAGAAATCCTGCTAGCTCACGCGGAGCCGTCCAGGAACAAATTCCCGTCTCGGCGGTCCAGCCACGCAGCTGCGCCTTGTACCCAGATTGCTTTGGAACTCTTAGGACCAGGAGCTCTACTGGGTGACCTGAGTCGCCCACGAACACGTGGGACGGTGTGCGCACGCTCGCGCATTGCCATGTTTGGCCTTACACACACACATACACACACGCGTGGCCGTCAGCGCACGGCCTGGCACGCACATGCAGAACCGATAGTCTGACTCCTGACCCAGCCAGGTCCACATCGTAAGCGTGGACGTGTTGAAAAATAAACAAACATATAAACAAGCGGCGCGGAACTGGCTGCAAGGCCGATTGAATCGCTGCGGGGATCGCGGGTCGACGCTGAACGGGTGCGCGGAGCCTACTTCCGCGCGCCGGCTTCCAATCTAGAATCTAGAAGCCGCATTGGATCGCAAGGAGTCACATGAGAAAAGCGTACTGCCCCATGCACGAGATGAGATTGTCCCGAGTGCGTTAAAACACGGGCGTAGCGCTCCCGAGAGACTCGCGTCCACTCACTTGCGGACGCCTCACAGCGCGCAGCGGAGCGTGCCTGGCATCCCGTTGAGCACGCTTGCGAAGGCCTTCCTGGATCGTGCTCTGCGCGCGCGCTGGCGGATGTGGCGACAAAAATGTGTTCCCCCAGAACGTTCTGGGTAGTGGGCCCGTGCACTTTTCGGTACGCGAGTCGACGTTCTGCCACGCTGGGCCTCGCCGGGACTCAATCGAACACGGCAGCGGCACGCAAGCACAGCAAGCGCGCAGGTGCGCAAATGGCACCCTTTGCGCCGCCCTGGCTCACGGATCGCCCTGCGCGCGGAGCGCCGGCGATCGCGCATCGCGCCCGCAGCCTGAGCGGGAGCGCTGCCAGGCGAATTGAGCACAGACTGGCGGGGGGGCAGGAGGAGGAGCAGGAGGAGGAGGAGGAGGAGGAGGAGGAGAAGGAGGAGGAGGAGAAGGGGGAGGAGGAGGAGGAGGAGGAGGAGGAGGAGGAGGAGGAGGAGGAGGAGGAGGAGGAGGAGGAAGAGGAGGAGGAGGAGAAGGGTGGCCGCGGAGGCGGCGAAAGAAAGGCGGCACACTCGGTCCATGAGGGATTTCGGCGTGCAAGCACGGCAGGTGCGCGAAGTGCGAAGCTGGCGTTCCCTCGCCGCCCCCCCGGTGCACAAGCGGGCGGCGAGCAACGGCGAGAGCCGCCGGGCCGCTCGCGAGCCGAGCCTCCCTGGGGGCGGGAGGAGGAGAGCCGCAGATCCCACCCCCCCTTCGGGGGCGAGGTGAGCCGGCCCACACGCTGCACTGAGCGTCGCTCCCGCGAGCCGCAGCTGCAGGGAAACGACTCGGAGCAGGAGGCAAGCGGCGAAGGCCAAGAACACGCAGGCGCCAGCGGGCTTCCAGCCCAGCATGCCAACGGCGCACATCGAGGAGGAACAGAATGAACCCATCGTGCACCAACGATGCTGTAACACACCCTCCCGTTCCGAGTCCCCCTTCGCCCAGTCCCTACAAGTGCTCCTTTCCACTGCGGGGAACACCTCCATCGACAAATGAACATCCCGTGGGCGTGCCATTCAGGCGAGACCCCATGTTGTGAAGGAGCCTCCACCCTCGGCCCTCCACCCTTCTAAGTATAGGATATGCAAAATGGTAGGGTCATCCAGTTCAAGGAATTGTCCAGCGAGAGCCCTGTGTTGAACAGGATCTGCCCACCATGTCAAAGCTCTTGTCTGAAAAATTAGCAGCTTCAACGTAAAAAGGAGAAGGAGGAGGAGGACGAGGAGGAGGAGGAGGAGGCCCAACCGACCCGCGGGGCGCGCACCCGCTTCCTGTGCGCCGCCGCGGCGTTGGTGCCCGGGAAGAACGTGGTGGGCCCCATGTCTTCCGAGACGTCTGGGGCGCCGCTCTCCGCTTCCTCCCTCCTCCCTCCTCCCTCCTCCCTCCTCCTGCTCCTCGTGCCTTCTCTCTCCACCATCCCTCCTCTCTCTCCCCCTTGTCCTCCCTGGCCGAGTTTCTCCTCGGCTCTCGCCCTTCCCCCCTCCCCTCCCCTCCTCGCACCTCCCCCCGGGCCTCCCCTCACCCCCGCCCACCTCGGGCGCATCGCCGCGAGCAGGCACAAAGCCAGGAGACGACGAGCAGCCCGCCTAGAGGCCGACCGCGCCGCCGAGCTGCGGCGAAAGGTCCCGTGGAGTGGCCGCCTCTCCCTATCGCCTCAGCTATCCAGCCATTCTTTCTCTCTCTCTCTCTCTCTCTCTCTCTCTCTCTATATATATATATATCTCTCACACATCATGTGTGCTGTCCTGCCTCACAGTGGTGGGGAGTCCCGCCATCATGACCACAGAGCTCGGTGACACCACCCATGCCTGCATCCCGGCACACCTCCTGATCCTCTTCCTCCTCCTCCTCCTCCCCTCCTCCTCCACCTCCTCCTCTTCATCCTTATCCTCATTCATCCCTCCTCTATGCCTCTCCCTGATAGACCACTCCTCCTCCTCCTCCTCCTCCGCCTCCTCCTCCGCCCCCCTCCTCCTCCTCCTCCTCCTCCTCCTCCTCCTCCTCTCCTCCTCCTCCTCCTCCGCATCCTCCGCCGCCGCCGCCTCCGCCTCCTCCTCCGCCTCCTCCCGCCTCCGCCTCCGCCTCCGCCCCGCCTCCGCCTCCGCCCGCCTCCCTTCCGCCTCCGCCTCCGCCTCCGCCTCCGCCTCCGCCTCCGCCTCCCTCCGCCTCCGTCTCCGCCTCCGCCTCCTCCTCCGCCTCCTCCTCGTCCTCCGCCTCCTCCTCCTCCTCATTTTCCTCCTCCCCGCCCTTCCCTCCTCCCCTCCTTTCCTCCATCCCTCCCCTCTCCACCCCTCGTCCTTCTAGATATCGTCCCTTTTGCATTACCAGACGTGTCGTTAGGGCGGGCCAGGCGTTTCGCCCAAGACTCACCCTCACAACTTATGATCGCGAGGCCTGATATTTCCAACAGCGAGACGGGTGGAGCACAGGTGGCTCTTCAAAATGGGGATCTCGCCATGGAGCCACGCAAACGCGCCTCAACAAAAACTCCAATACTTACACGGATGGAGGGCGATTGGCTTTCAAAATGGGGCTCCCGCCTGAGGCATCCTCAATGTGCATGGCTAGAAATTCGAGATCCTGCAACAGCTGCACGGATGAAAGGTGGCTGTTATTGTTTTACCTCCTCTGACTTTAGGACACAAACTCTGACTCTGCACAACGCTCACATGGATGGAGGGTGGGTCCATTTTCAAAATAGCGCTATCACTGGACTCTTCCCTGAACTTTATGACTGTACCTCTTTGCATCTCTTACAGCGAGAGAATGGAAGGTGGACCATTCGCAAAACGAGGCCTCGTCCAACTGGCAGGCCCACAAGGGCATTCGTCTGGCAAAAGGGGGAATCCCGCAACGGAACGGAACGGGAACACTTGTAGGGACTTGTGAGGAAGCGTTGGTGCATCTTGGGTTTCTTCTGGTCCCCCTCCTCGTTCTCCTCCTCATCTTCTCCTCCTCCTCCTCCTCCTCCTCCTCCGCCTCCTCCTCCTCCTCCGCCTCCTCCTCCTCCTCCTCCTCCTCCTCCCTGCCTCCCTCCCTCTACGTTCCATCCCTCTATGCTCCCTCCCTCCCTCCCCCCTCCCTCCGTCCTCCTCCTCCTCCTTCTCCTCCTCCTCCTCCTCCTCCTCCCCTCCCTCCCTCCCTCCCTCCCTCCCTCCCTCCCTCCCAGCCTCCCTACCCCTTCCAGTTCGTGCCGCCCGCGGAGATGGCGGACACGACAGCACTACGGTGACTCCCTCCGTCCGGCGAGCCTCCGGACCCGAGCCTCGGCCCGCGTCGGCCCGCGGAGGCCGCGGAGGCCAC
>CAUYUJ010008125.1:130174-160174 GCA_963575745.1 Prorocentrum cordatum | reverse complement strand
CGAGACAGGGAGGGCGACCGGCACGCCGCGGAGGGGGGGGGCGCAGAGAGCGTTGGCGGCGCGCAGAGGGGGGCAGGGGCAGGGGGAGGAGGAGGAGGAGGAGGAGGAGGAGGAGGAGGAGGAGGAGGAGGAGGAGGAGGAGGAGGAGGAGGAGGAGGAGGGAGGCCACTTTGGAGGCTTGTGGAGGCTGCTTCTTGAAAGGCGCCGGCCTCACACCTGTAGAAAAGGCCCGCGCCCTGTAAGGAGCAGGGGTGCTCCCGAGCAGCCTGCCCCCCTGCCCCCCCTCCCGTCGCACCCCCCCTCCGCGCGTGGCCGAGAGTGCGTCTTGCGCCTCCTCGGCAGGCGCGGCGCGCTCCCGGGCGAGCGCCCGCGTGCGCAGGGCGCCGCTGCCCGGGGAGGAGGACGCCGCCGGCGCGGCGCCCACGCCCGCCCCGCGTGGGCCGCTGGCCCCCGCACGCCCTCCTGGACCCCTTCCTTCGGCGGCGAGCCAGTGGGGGGGAAGTGAGAAGGACGTTTTCTTCGGGTCCCGGGGAGCAGCTCTTCTTCGGAAGTTTTCGTCGGTTGTCGGCGGTTTTCCAGCCTCGGGATGCTTGCCAACAGCTGTGCCTCGCCGAGGGTGCTCCAGGGGTGCCCAGATCGTCCCGAACGGAGACTGGAGACCCGAGTTATGACCCGATAAACAAGTTCGGCGGCGCGCCCGGGGAGGAAGAGAGAGGGAGGCCTTCTCAAAAGGCGGCGGGACTTCTCAGAAGCCCTCGCGCCCTTCTGAGAAGCTGTTGTTCGTCTTCGGGGAAGCTCAGAAGACTTCTCAAAAGGCTGGGGGGACTTCCGAGCCTTCTGAGAAGGCCTCCTCCTTCTCACTTCCCCCCCTCGCTCGCCGCCGATTCCTCGAGAAGCACTTCTCCCTGCTGCCGGGGAGGTGCGAAAGGCGGCCTTCTGTGAAAAAAGTGCGACGCCCGACCGAGCCGCCGATGGGCCGCATGTCCGACGGCGGCCGACGGCGACCGGTGGCTGGCGGTGTCCGCCTGCTGCGCGGCGGCGCCCGGCTCGGTCACCACCGCGCCCAGCTCCCACAGCTCGGCGCCCGCGCCAGCCAGCGCCTCGAACGCGCAGCCGAGCCCTGCGCAGGCCGCCGCCGCCGCCGCCGCCGCCGCCGCCGCCGCCGCCGCCGACGACGACGACGACGACGACGACGACGACGACGGCGGCGGCGGCGGCGGCGGCGGCGGCAGCGGCGGCGTTGGCGTTGGCGGCGGCGACGCGCAGCCGAGCCCCCTGCGCCACAGGGCAGATTCGAGGCTCGAGGATTCGAGGTTCGAGGCTTTGAGGCTCAAGGACCCCTGAGATCAGGGCGTCGCCATTTTTTCAGCGGGCGATTTTGCCCGTTTTCGGGGCCCGGGAGCTTCACATATCGATCCGGCTCCAAAAATGCCGCAGGATCCGCCGGCCCCCTTGTGGGGCCACCAGGCTGCAGGAGCGAGGTTCGCAGTTTCCTGTACCAGTTGTAGCTTGTAGTTTCCAGTGTTACAGTTCTGCTTCTTGCTGGTTACTGTAAATAATTGACTTATTGCTGGTTACTGTAACTAGTTGATTGACCGCGCGAGGGGGGGGAGGCCCAAACCGGCTTTTTAGCACCCCCTGGGCGCGTTGTCTGAATTGCTGGGGGGGCCCGAAATCGACACCCCTTTCGCAGATCCGCGGGGTCAGGGTCCAAAAACACAAGGGATTTGCCACATTTCTGAAATTCGGTGCCACCCCTCACGCAGATCCGCGGGGTCAGGGTCCAAAAACACAATGGATCTGCCACATTTCTGAAATTCGGTGCCACCCCTCACGCAGATCCGCGGGGTCAGGGTCCAAAAACACAGGGATTTGCCACATTTCTGAAATTCGGTGCCACCCCTCACGCAGATCCGCGGGGTCAGGGTCCAAAAACACAGGGGATTTGCCACATTTCTGAAATTCGGTGCCACCCCTCACGCAGATCCGCGGGGTCAGGGTCCAAAAACACAGGGGATTTGCCACATTTCTGAAATTCGGTGCCACCCCTCACGCAGATCCGCGGGGTCAGGGTCCAAAAACACAGGGGATTTGCCACATTTCTGAAATTCGGTGCCACCCCTCACGCAGATCCGCGGGGTCAGGGTCCAAAAACACAGGGGATTTGCCACATTTCTGAAATTCGGTGCCACCCCTCACGCAGATCCGCGGGGTCAGGGTCCAAAAACACATGGGATTTGCCACATTTCTGAAATTCGGCGCCACCCCTTACGCAGATCCGCGGGGTCAGGGTCCAAAAACACAAGGGATTTGCCACATTTCTGAAATTCGGTGCCACCCTTCACGCACATCCATCGCAAGCGTGGTAACCCAAACTGCGAGAAATTCGGCCCTTTAATCGCAAGGTGTGGCAACCAAGCCCGTAAACCATACACGTCTTACCAATCGCCAGGTGTGGTAATCCCTCTTGTGATCAGTTGGTTTTGCTGATTGCGAATCGGCTTCGCATGAAGTTTCGATACTGCTTCACGACAGCGCCAAGGCCTCATGACTTAGCTCTTCCATGGCCCATTCTCCGAGAGAGGGGGCCGGCGGCAGGGGGCGAAGCCCTTACGGATAATGGGGTCCCAGATGCGGCACAGGGCTCTGGTCGCATTTTTTGTTCGCGATGCTGGACTTTGTTCGCAGCGTCGGATCTCAAGCACTCGAAGTTCAGAGAGCGAGGTCTCTGAGCCTTCTCGGGCCTCTGGAGGCCTCTCGAGGCCTTCCAGGGCCTTCAGGAGCCTCTGGGGGCGTCCGCAGACCTGCTTGGAACACCCAAAGACCTCCAGAGACTCAGACCTCTGGCGGACTTATGTTTTGAGCCCGAGTGCTTCTCCTCCACGTCTGCCTGCAGATGCCCGTCG
The DNA here is from genome assembly GCA_963575745.1 of Prorocentrum cordatum. Lineage (NCBI taxonomy): Eukaryota > Dinophyceae > Prorocentrales > Prorocentraceae > Prorocentrum > Prorocentrum cordatum. Next base: position 157,268 of record CAUYUJ010008125.1, on the reverse strand, counting down.
GGCCCCAGGGCCACCAGAAACGGATCTGGGACGGAAAACCGGCTCCAGGAAAGGGGCGGGCAGCTATCCACATTCTCCTCTCCTCGAGGTCCTAAAGCGCGACTCCGAAACGGTGGATGTGAGCACTTTCTGGCGGTTGACCCGATTCCCCCCCCTGACGTTTTGGCGTCGCGGGGAAACCACTCGAGGCCGTCGATGGGTCTTTCTGGCCCGCCCTCACGACCCCCACAGATCAATTAGGCTCCTCGAGAAATTACATTTCAAGATGGTGACGAAGAGCTCTCACAGTCATTTGTTCACGAGGTGCTTGATGTGCTGCAGTTGTGTCGTTGTTAGGTGCGCTACTTGTTTATGTGTTACTCCCTTCTTGGAGTGTCTACAGAATGCTACATGGTTTGGGAAGAACTGGGACGAAGGTTGTGGTGTTTGGGCATGCGTTCAAGGGCTCTACGTGGGGTCCGGAGGCTGGAGGAGCAGGTCGTGGAGGAGGTGGAGGAATGCAGGGGAGAGGAGAAGAAGCGGGGAGGGGTGAACGGCAGGAAATGCGCGGAGAGAGACGAGCAGGCGCGCCTGGGATGGGGGAGAGAGCGGGAGAGGAAAGAAAGGAGGGCAGCAGGGGTAGGAGAGGAGGGGGCAAGGGGGACGGGGGCGGAGAAGAGGAGGGAAAGAGCGGGGGCAGACAGACGGACAGACAGCCCAGACGGCCATTGGCATGGAAGATCGTGGACAAGAGGCGGCGTATCTGAGCACATGCAGAAAAACAGAATCATGGATTGCATTGAAGGCTGCTCGGATGCAGACCATTGGGAGACTTTGCATCCAATGAGCGGCGGTGCGTTGACCGACAGGCAATCCTGAGACGGGGAAGGGAAGGATTTCTATTATATTATGTCATACTTCCGCGCGTGGCTACCAGCTGCAAGGCGGGCCACGCTACACAGACTCATAGGTCAGGGAACTTCCCGCCAGACTTAGGCGGAAGCCCTTGCCTCAATCGGCTGAGCACATCTTTGCCAGCACGCGCGGGTGGCTGGCATTCGGTCCGAACGTGGACTCTCCACGCAGTGACACCCACAAATTTCACAAATAGAACACTCCTGATGGTGGACAAGCGATGCGAAACATGGCACTGCTCAGACACGGACGGAGGAGGGGGAAGGGAAGAACAGAAGCATGGCCGCACCCCATTCCACCCCGTTTCCTGGTAGCTCTTGCAGCCTGTCGTTTCCCCCTTGAAGTGTCCAAGGTGGCTGGCCTCTTGCGCGAAAGCGAGGGCAGCTGAGAAAGAAGGGTGATAGGGGTGGGGAGGGGGTCGGAGTCTCGACAGGGAAAACGGCGCCCGGAGCTGGGGAGGGCGGGGGACAGATGGGAGGAGGAGACGCGAGGGAACAGAGGATGTCAGATCTCAGACAGGTGGCGGAGCGCCGCCACCGATACTGGACCTCGTGGAATGCTCCGACACTAGGACCCCACACGGGATACCACCAACATGGTGTTGGAGTAACCCTCGTCGTCGTCTTCGAGGCCCTCTTGCTGTCTCCCCGTCGCCTTTTTCTCTCCTCGCTCTGGCAGAGGCCTCCCTCCCGCCCCCAGCTAGGCCTCCGCGTCATCTTCTTCCTCCTCCTACTCCTCCTCCTACTCCTCCTCCTCCTCATCATCATCAGCATCAGCATCAGCATCAGCATCAGTATCAGCATCATCATCATCATCATCATCATCATCATCATCAGCATCATCATCAGCATCAGCATCAGCATCAGCATCAGCATCATCATCATCATCATCATCATCATCATCATCATCATCATCATCATCATCATCATCATCATCATCATCATCATCATCATCATCATCATCATCATCATCATCATCCTGCCTCTTCTCCTCGTGCACCTCCTCCCCCGCCCCCTTGCGCGGGCGCACATGCCGATCTTCCTCGGCGCCGTCGCCGCCGCGGCCGGCTAGGGCGCGTCCTCCAACCGCCAGATCGCGAAGCCGTTGGGACAACCCCGCGGGCCAGGTCACTGAGACAATTCCCGCGGGCCGCTGGGGCGCTAGATCAAACCGTCGGGACAAAACCGGAGCCGAAAAAAAGGTTGACAGTTAACTGTAGGAATTGGATGACCCACTCGAAGTTCTAACTGAATCTGGCGGCCCCATGGGCAGGGGAAACCCGTCTGAGACTTCCTCATGATTCACTCAAAGACGAGGCTCCCGCTCAATACATCCGCCAGATCCACGCACCGGGGGCCCAAAAGTGACGACGGTTGCATGATTTGAACGACCCGCTCGGATTGCTAACACGATCTGGCGGCCCCACAGGGAGGGGGCTCGCCCGAGACCTCCTCGCAACTCACTCACAGACAAGGCTGCCGCTCGAGACTTCCTCCAGATCCACGCCTCGGGAGCCCAAAGAGGAAGACAGTTACGTGATCTGGATGACCCGCCCGGATTTCTAATATGATCTGGCGGCCCCATACGCAGGGGGCTCCCGCCTGAATTTTCTTTACAATTCGCGCACAGGCGAGGCTCCCGCTCGAGACTTCTTCCGGATCCACGCCTCAAGAGCCCAAGAGTGACGACACTTACAGGATCTGAATGACCCGTTCGGATTGCCAACATGATTTGGCGGCCCCAGAAGGAGGAGGCTCCCGCCCGAAACTTCCTCACAATGCAATCACAGGCGAGGCTCCCGCTCGAGGCGTCCTCAAGATCCATGTGTGAGCGCGTGACTGCGTGAATGTAAGTGAGAGGGTGAATGCGTGAGTAAATACGTGTGGGATGATAGTGGTGGTGATGGTGTGAATGTGTATGAGCGGTTATGATGATGATGATGATGATGATGTGGTGATGGTGGGGGTGATGACGATGATGGTAACGAAGATGTTGGTGACGATGGTGATAGTGATGATGATGGCGATGATGATGTTGATAATGATGATGATAATGATGATGATGGGGGGTGGTAGTAATGATGATGACAGTGATAATGAACATAGTAATGAGAATGATGATACTAATGATAATGTTGGTGAAAGTGATGATGATGCTGATGATGATGATGCTGAAGCTGGTGATGATGGTGTTGATGGTGGTGATGATGATGTTGGTGCTGGTGGTGGCGATGACGATGATGGTGGTGCTGGTGATAATGGCGATGGTGGTAGTGGTGATGATGGTGATGATGATTCATGACGATGTTATTGATGATGGTGATGGCGCTGGTGATGCTGGAAATGATGATGATGATGATGATGCGGTTGATGCGCATGATGATGATGGTGACGCTAAGATGGTGATGATGGTGATGACGGTGATGAGAATGGTGACGATGATAATGGTGGTGCTGATGATGGTTGTGATGATGGTGACGATCATGATGGCGACGATGGTGATGGTGGTGGTGATGATGGTGGTGATGATGATAGTGATGATGATAGTGATCACAATGATGATGATGGTGGTGATGATTGCGATGATAATGATACTGATGATGATGGTGCTTGTGAAGGTGAGGATTATGACAATAATGGTGATGATGGTGATTGTGATGGTGATGATGCTGATGATGATGATGGTGATGATGATGATAATGGTGGTGATGATGATGATGATAGTAGTAATAGTAGTAGTAGTAGTACTACTACTACTACTACTACTACTACTACTACTACTACTACTAGTAGTAGTAGTAGTAGTACAGATGATGGTTTGTTGATGGTGACGACGACGACGATTATGATGCTGATTATGATGATGATGGTGATGATGATGGTGGGTGCTCGTCCGCAGGGTGTCCAGAGAAAACAAGAACCACACTTAGTAGTAGTAGTAGTAGTAGTAGTAGTAGTAGTAGTAGTAGTAGTAGTAGTAGTAGTAGTAGTAGTAGTAGTAGTAGTAGTAGTAGTAGTAGTAGTAGTAGTAGTCGTAGTAGTAGTAGTAGTAGTAGTAGTAGTAGTAGTAGTAGTAGTAGTAGTAGTAGTAGTAGTAGTAGTAGTAGTAGTAGTAGTAGTAGTAGTAGTAGTAGTAGTAGTAGTAGTAGTAGTAGTAGTAGTAGTAGTGGTAGTCCCCCCAAGGCTCTGGGGAGCCTGTGGGCGGGGGAGCTACTGCTGCCCTCAAACCGCGGGTGACAGCCACCCCTCCTTTTCTCGTGCCCTCACTGTTACGAACACTCTTCTTTGCCCTGAATGGACGTCCTGGGATGGCGGCGGCCGCTGGCGGCGCCGCGGACGCAGGTGCAGGGGCTCGAGTGGCTGCGAGTAACGCCGCGGCGGCCCGAGGTGAAGGCGGTGCGCTGGCAGCAGCGGGAGGCAGCGGAGGTGCCGGGGCCGCCCTGTGCGCCTCCGCTGCCGCTCGCGCGTCGGCTGACGCGAACGCGGTCGACATCCCCGTGGATGGCAACACCGACGTCCACATGCGGGACAGCGAGGGCCAGCCAGCACAGCGGCGGCGCCGCATGACGGGAGGGCGGATCACTCGTTGGTGCGTCAGCGCCCAGGCGGCTCGCGGCAAGAAGGCCCACTGCACCCGCTGCATGGGGGGCTTCGAGGCGGCCGAATGGCGCGTGGCACGCGCCGTGACGCCCCCCGTGGGCTCCCAGGCTCACGCGGGCAGGAAGTGGTTCCACATGGCCTGCGTCGATGGCCCCCTACCACCAGCGACGGCGATGGTGGGCTTCACCCAGCTCCCCGAGGGCGACAGGGAACGCCTCACGGCAGCCCTGGAGGCCCGAGGGGGTCCCATCTTGCCCCTGCTGGAAACAGTCAAAGGCCAGGCCCCCACTCCTCCCTCCCAGGGAGATGGCGCGGCAGGGAGCACTGGGGCCGCCCCGAGGCTCCCTGCCGCCGCCGCGCCAGGGGCGCATGGCCCAGGCTCACGGGGAACTCCCCTGGGGGCAGCCGAGGCAGCGGCGCCGACCACGGCAGACATCCTGCAGCCGCCACTCGACGCTCCTGCGGAAGCGGACGATGATGGCGGACTCGAAGCAGGCGTCTACGACGACTACCTGGACGATCAGGTGACGGACGAGGACGCGTACCACGAGGTTGGCTTTGTCAATCTGGATTGGTGGGATGCCATCGGGTGGGACCGCATCCTGCTGCAAGGTGCGCCCACCACGGCCATGATCCCCGACAGCATGGCGGCCGCCGTCAGCCACGTGAAGGCGCGGCTGTGTTTGGCGATCGAGCAGGCCCGCCAGGGCAACGATGATCAGGCGTCGAGTACGTTGACGAGGCTGTGGAAGGTGTTCCTCTCGTTGGACGGGCTGCTGCTCAGCGAAAATGCGACCCCAACTCCGACGACACGGCGTGAGCGTCTCCAGGAGCGCTCACGGCGGATACAGGACGGCCAGTGGGACGTCGCCTGGCTCTCCATGGAGGACCAGACGCGCACCGCGGTCACCACGAAGGGCCGTGAGGATCATGTCGCGGCCCGTGTACGCCGTGTCACCGAGCTCGCACGAGCTGGAGAGATGTCTCGGGCGGCAGCGGCAGTGTGGCCCCAGGGGGGCATGGCGGATACAGCGGCGGTGGTGAGGAAGTTCAGCACTACCCAACAGCCTGCGGCGCCTCGCCCAGGCGAATGGGGCCCTCTCCCTGGCACTGGGGCCGCCCCGCATGTGCCAGGGAGGGGGCCCACAGTGGCGGGGGCCGATGCGGCGATGCCGCCAGCTACGGCCCCCCACGAGCTCGACGGTGCAGCAGAGCTCCATCGCCGTGTGGCCAACCACCTCAAACGTCAGTTTGGCCGCTTCCCCCGCCGCGGCGGGGCGGGGCCTGGAGGAGGACGCTACGAGCACTGGGCCCCGCTCAAGCACGACGAGGATGGGGCAGAGGCGGTGGCCAATACGCTGGCACGCCTGGCCATCGGCGGCCTCCCGCCCGAGGCGCTAGCCGCCCTGACGGCGGCGCGCCTCACAGGCATCCCCGAGGCAACCCCTGGGGATGTGCGAGTCCTGGGCTGTGGAAATGTCACCCGCCATATGGTGGGCCGCAGTGCTGCCAAGGTCCACCACAAAGACATGCTGACGGCGGTGGGGGACCAACAGTTTGGCCTTGCCAAGGACGGATGTGGGGCCCTACATCGACGCCTATGCACGATGGCCAACTCGAGCCCAGGCAAGTGGGCGGTGGCGGTGGACCTCGGGGATGCGTTCAGCAACATCCCCCGCGACCTGGTGAAGGAGGCCGTGCGCACCAAGGTGCCCGCTCTGGCGCCGCTGGCGGAGGCCTGGCTCCCTGCTCGCACACGCCACGTGGCGGGGGGTGGGTCACAGCCCGCCCAGCTGGTCGACCAGATCCGTGGCCTCGACCAGGGCTGCCCGATGAGCCCAGGCTTTTACGCGGTCGGCACCGCGGATGTTCTCAGCATCGGTCGCATGGCCGCGCGTGCGGTGGACACGGAAGGGGACTGCCTGGCCTTCTTGGACGACACGTACTTCGTGGGCACCGCGGCCGCTGTGTTCCGCGGCTTGGATGCCTGGCGAGCCCGCGTTGAAGCCCACGGGATGAAGCTGAAGATGTCCAAGACCCAGATCTGGCCCCCAGATCCCCAGGCTGTCCTGCCGCCTGAGTTTGCGGAGTACGCCCAGTACCGCGTCCAGAAGCTCAAGGCGGTGGGGCCCACCCTGGCCTACACGAACCACGACGTGGACACCGACTGGAGGGACGTCCCGCTCACGGACTTTGCCGCCCCAGAGGACCTCGACGAGGGGGGCCTCGCGCAGGCTGGCGGTGCCGGGGCCGCCCCGGGCGCCGCCACGCCACCCCCCTGCGGCGAGGCCTTCCTCCAGAAGCAGGACCGCTACTTCCGAGAGCTCCTGACGCTCCGCAGGCATGGGCTTTCGGCCTTTGATGCCTTCCAGTTGATGCGGATATGGTCGAGGGGCGCCTGCGTCCACATCCAGCGGGCGCTCCCGCTCACGGCGGCGTGGGGCCGCAGGGTGGATGACGGAGTGGTCGCCTTCGTCAACGCCCTTCTGGGGGTCACGGCTGCCCCCCGTGAGCAGGTCTTCATGAAGGTCAGCGACGGAGGCCTGGGCTGTGGCAGCGCCGAACAGCGCGGCCCCGCTGCCCTCCTGGCGCCCTGGGAAGCTGGGATCCACGCGGCGGCCCAGGAGCTCCGAGAGACGACAACGATCGGCCTCTTTCGGAGGTGGCCGGGCCTTGGCCGTGCCCTCTCTGCAGCGGACGAGGAGCAGGGATGGCTGGCAGGAGGCCGTCGCCCCCAGAGTGACCGCTGGCAAGGCCTTCTGGAGGGGCGGAAGGGCAAGGACCAGAAGACGCACACCCAGCACGTGCGGGACCACGCCACCAAGACGTTCATGGCCGCGTTGCCGGTGACGGCGGCGGCGGCGGTGCATAGTGCCCCGGGCAGCTCAGCGGGCGCCTGGTTGGATAACTTCGAGGGGGTCTCGCCCCTCGCCGACCACGCGTTCTGCATTGCGGCCAAGAGGCGCATGCATCTGCCGCTGCTGCAGTCCGAGTGCACGTGCCTGAACCGACCAGCAGCGCCCACCCGCGCGATGGCGCAGCACGGCCCGACGTGTGGCCGCACGGTGGACGTTCGTGGCGTTCATGCGCTCAACTGTCCCAGGGGAGGCGGCCCGACGCGCCGCCACAATGCCATCCGAGATGCCGTGGCGCTCTGGTTGCGCGGGGTGGGCCACCACGCCCTGGTGGAGCAGGTCATCCCAGAGTGGTACACGGAAGAACAGGGCGCGGCCACACTGGACGTCGTCTACCATCGAGGCATCCATGGCCGAGTTTGCCTCGACATCAGCTTGGTGGACGAGGTGGCTGTGGCCCAGACGGGGCGGCCGCATCAGGCAGCCCTGCAGCGCAGAGAGAAAGTGAAGCACCGTAGGTGCCCATTTTCTGGCCTGGTGCCCTTTGTTCTCGATGTCAACGGCCGCTGGGGCGCAGAGGCTGAGACGTGGCTGCGCCGTGCCGCGGGGGAATTGCCTGAGGCCGAACGGCCCGCGGCACGCTCATCCCTGCGCTCGGCAGTGGCCAACGCCCTGCAGGGCCAAATCGCTGAGCAGGTCGCCCTGGCGACGGAGGACGCAGCGGGACTGGATGCAGGGGCCGCCCCGAGCGTTCGGTCTTGACTAGCTGTGGCTCCATCCCATTTGCGTGCGCTCCCTGGCCCCCCCCCTTCCCACTCGCCTTCCTGCTGCCCTGATCAGTCGTAAAACATTAGTCACATCTGCAGTGTGCACGGTACTGTTCAGTTCCCTTGTTGCGTGCATGGTGCGCTCTTGCTTTGTCATGTCTGTTCTGCACGCCGCGTTGTGTAGCCACCCTGCCTTGTGCACGTTGTGCTCTCGCCATGCCATACTTGTGATGCTCTTAATTTCTGTCTTGGGCTGCTCCCTCAACCCACTCGGGATGAGCCTTCATGCCGCCAATAGCACCTGTTCGAGGCCACTGGCTAAAGAGGCGTCAAGAGGCGTTAAAGATCGGGGCCGCCCCGCGGGTCCTGGGGCCGTCGGCGGCCCGCCGTCCGCTTTGTCGCCCGCCCGCGACGTGGTTCCCTCGCCCCCCTTTCCCCTCTCCTGCCCGCCCAGGGCCCCGAACGGGGGTCAGGCCGTTTTCCGCCTGCACAAGGATCGGTTCCCACGCACCTGGAGCCGTTGGTTTCAGCCTTTAGTCTTCATGTTTTACCTGTGTCCCGCCTTGGCAGTCGGCCGCCCCATTTTGGTTCGGTGCACAGCCTCTCCCCCTCCCCTCTCCTCCTCGGCAGCTGTTTGGCTCGTGGGGCCTTGTCTCGCACATTCTCTCGAGCTGCACCTCCCGTGCCATCCACCCGACCAAGTGATGGCGCCCAAGTTCTCGAAGCCCGCGCCGATGCCCTGGCCTGCCAAGACGCACGCCGACTCGCCTAGTCACGATGTGGCGCCTCTTCGCGAGGCTTCGGCGGCGAAAGCTAAGGCGAAGGCTGAGGCACGTGCGAAGGCCAGCGGTGCTTCCGCGGCCGACGCACCCACTTCCAAAGCAAGGCCGACGCAGCGCCCTGGCCAGCAGGTGGGCGTGTCGGAGAGCGAAGACGAGGAGTTCGACATGGTGTCCGAGGCGGCGACCTTTCGGACGGCGCCGACACTGCCCACGGGATCAGTGACGCCCGCCGAGGACGCCGACGGAGGCGGCGGCACGGGGGCCGCCCCCAGTGCCGCCGCCTCTGATGGCGCCTCGGCGATGCCCACGTCGGCGGTGGTGCCAGTGACGACGGCCGCCCTGGCAGCGGCAGCCACTTACGCCAACTTCACCACGGAGCAGCGCCGCGGGTTGGACGCGATCACCCTCGCGCTCCATAACCTCCAGCTGAGGGAGCAGGCCGTGGGCGGCCGCGGCGGCCGAGGTGCGCGCAGCGTCGCTGACGGCGGTCGCTCCGTGGACGACGGGACCGCCAGCGAGGCCCCGAGTGCTGCGACCACGGGCGCCCTCAGCGGTCATGGTGGCAAACGCCACCGCCGACGCAACAACAAGGCCGTCTACGGCCAGGCCCCCCAGTCGAGCGACGGCATACCTGCCGCGCTCGAAGACGCCGAGATGATGGCGGAGGAGGACTACACTGAGGCGGGCTACGTCCACTGCATGGGTGCGTACTGGGTCCCGCCGCAGCGCCTGGTGCCGGAGGTGCACGGAGCTGGGCGACTGGAAGATCATGGCGGTGGAGTACGTGGACGAGCTCAGTAGTGGGGAGATGCGCCGTTATGCGGAGGCCAAAGAGTACAATCAGCAATACCCCGAGCTGAGGAAGTGCAAAGTGGGGCAGTACAAGCTGTACACGTGCTCGCGCTGCGTGGCGGCGACGCAGAACATCACCGAGCACGAGGCCGTGACGCGCGCGGCGCGCGCGAACAAGGGCCCAGATTCCATCGACCACGCCGCCAAGCGAGTGGCGAAGTTCCGCGCGAGCTTCGACTACGTCAAGGGGGGTATGGACGTGCTGGTGGGATTCGCGCTCTCAGAGGAAGGCTTGCTTGCCCTGCGGAGGTCAACGGAAGGCGCGGGGGTGGGCATCGACCCCGAGAGCACGGGCGCCCCCCCCCCCCGCCACGGAAGCAGTGGCGGAGGAGGTTGGTCGCCCGATGGCGAGGGAGGTGGGGGGTGGTGCCAGGGCCGCCCCGTGCGCCACCCCCGCCCCTCGAGGAAGAACCTCCCAGTGACGAAGAGAACGACCCCCAGCCCGACATCGATGCTGAGGACCAGGAGCACCAGCTGACCGACGTCAAGACCGTGGAAGAGGTCACGGACATCGAGCCCCTGCTGCGGCTCGGCCTCTCCAAGAAATCTCTGAAGCGTATGGCGCGGGCCTATGGCGTCCTCACATTCGAGACCATGCGCACCCACGTGCTGGGCGGCCTGGGGCCCATCCTGGAGAAGAAGGAGGACATGGTGAGGGGCACAGGGGCGCAGGACGGCGTCCAGAAGTGGCCCGACGCGCTGAATGAGGAGGCGGAGGAGGATGTGGGAAGGCTGAAGAAGGGCGTCCTGGAAGCCTCGGGGATCGCAGACGCCCACCTGGGACACAAACGTGCCTGGAGGGAGGAGTACCAGGGCAACACCGCGGCGCAGGAGGCCTACCGCCGCGTGGGCGACTACACGGACCAGTTCTACCGTGGCAAGGGCTTCACGTTCAACATGTACTACAAGTGCGCGGCCAACAAGACCTGGGACAATCCCAGGGGATGCTGCTCGGTGATCCGATCGGATCGCTGGTCACAGCTGCTCTCATGCGCACAGGAGGCGGCGGGGGAGACGGGCCAGCGCTGGTACTGCCACTGCGGTGCGCGCCACTCGACCTCCTACGGAGTCTGCATCGAGTTCATAGAGGAAGAGTCGGACCCGCCACGCGCGTATGACATGCACGCGGAGCACCCCGAGGAGGACACCCGCGACTTGAAGGCCCTGCTGCGCTACGACAAGCTCAAGAAGGAGGGGATATCAGTGGTCAGCGCGGTGGACCTCCTGAAGTACCTGCCCAAGGTCGAGCCGCTGGCGGTGGGCGCCGTCTTCAAGCGCTACGCTCCACACCAGCCACAGTGGGAGGGCCACTATGCGCTGATGGAGGGGCTCTCCTGAGAGAGCCTGACCGAGTTCAAATGGACCGACCTCTACGCGCAGGTCGCCTGGGGACTGAACGACCCAGAGTGGGCGGGCTACAGCAAGAAGGCGCGGAACATGGCCAAGAGGGAGCGCCTGGAGATGGCGCACAGGGAGCTGGCGCTCTACGAGCGCCGCCACAACCTGCGGGAGGGCAGCCTCTCGGGCGGCGGGGGTGGCACAGGGGTCGCCCCGCGTGCCACCCCCGTCCGCGCCGCCAGCGCCCCCCCCAGCGGGTGGGGCCCGCGACGGCCAGGACCCGCCACCACCGCCTGTCGGAGCCCCGCCAGCGGCCGCGGCCATCATGGCCCCTCCGCCGCCGCCGCCGCCGACGGGAGCAGTGGCGGAGGAGGTTGGTCGCCCGATGGCGAGGGAGGTGGGGGGTGGTGCCAGGGCCGCCCCGTGCGCCACCCCCGCCCCTCGAGGAAGAACCCCCCAGTGACGAAGAGAACGACCCCCAGCCCGACATCGATGCTGAGGACCAGGAGCACCAGCTGACCGACGTCAAGACCGTGGAAGAGGTCACGGACATCGAGCCCCTGCTGCGGCTCGGCCTCTCCAAGAAATCTCTGAAGCGCATGGCGCGGGCCTATGGCGTCCTCACATTCGAGACCATGCGCACCCACATGCTGGGCGGCCTGGGGCCCATCCTGGAGAAGAAGGAGGACATGGTGGGGGGCACAGGGGCGCAGGACGGCGCCCAGAAGTGGCTCGACGCGCTGAATGAGGAGGCGGAGGAGGATGTGGGAAGGCTGAAGATGGGCGTCCTGGAAGCCTCGGGGGTCGCAGACGCCCCAGGGCAACACCGCGGCGCAGGAGGCCTACCGCCGCGTGGGCGACTACACGGACCAGTTCTACCGTGGCAAGGGCTTCACGTTCAACATGTACTACAAGTGCGCGGCCAACAAGACCTGGGACAATCCCAGGGGATGCTGATCGGTGATCCGATCGGATCGCTGGTCACAGCTGCTCTCATGCGCACAGGAGGCGGCGGGGGAGACGGGCCAGCGCTGGTACTGCCACTGCGGTGCGCGCCACTCGACCTCCTACGGAGTCTGCATCGAGTTCATAGAGGAAGAGTCGGACCCGCCACGCGCGTATTACATGCACGCGGAGCACCCCGAGGAGGACATCCGCGACTTGAAGGCCCTGCTGCGCTACGACAAGCTCAAGAAGGAGGTGATATCAGTGGTCAGCGCGGTGGACCTCCTGAAGTACCTGCCCAAGGTCGAGCCGCTGGCGGTGGGCACCGCCTTCAAGCGCTACGCTCCACACCAGCCACAGTGGGAGAGCCACTATGTGCTGATGGAGGGGCTCTCCTGGGAGAGCCTGACCGAGTTCAAATGGACCGACCTCTACGCGCAGGTCGCCCGGGGACTGAACGACCCAGAGTGGGCGGGCCACAGCAAGAAGGCGCGGAACATGGCCAAGAGGGAGCGCCTGGAGATGGCGCACAGGGAGCTGGCGCTCTACGAGCGCCGCCACAACCTGCGGGAGGGCAGCCTCTCGGGCGGCGGGGGTGGCACAGGGGTCACCCCGCGTGCCACCCCCGTCCGCACCGCCAGCGCCCCCCCAGCGGGTGGGGCCCGCGACAGCCAGGACCCGCCACCACCGCCTGTCGGAGTCCCGCCAGCGGCCGCGGCCATCATGGCCCCTCCGCCGCCGCCGCCGACGGCGCCCCCTGGGGTGCCGCCGCCGCCGACGGACCCGCCACCGCAAACGGACCCGCTCCCGCAGCAGATCCAAAATGCTGCAGCCCTGAACGTGGCACTCGGTGAAGACCTCGAGCGCCAGATCTTTGGGCCCTCAGGGCAGGCGGGTGGCAGTGGCGACCTCGGCGGGGAAGCGCAGGCGCTGCCGCCGCAGGTCTTTGCGGCCATTGCGCAGGGAGCAGGCCAGCCTGCCTGAATGATGAAGCCCAGCAGGTACCAGGCCCTCGACAGGCCACGTGAGTCCATGCCAAGATGTCTTGCTTGCCACTTTCAGTAGAGCGGCGTGCCCACAGAGGCACCCCCTCACGTGGCTGCACCTGTGGCTTTAGCCTCTGCTCGGCGCATGGTCACCCGTGCGCCTAGCTACTCTGGCCCGCCAACTGGCTTGCCATCTTGGCCTCCTCTCACGCTCACTTGCGCTCGTGGGCCTCGCTGGCGGTGCTGGGGCCGCCTCGTGTACTGCCGCGTCGCCGTCGGGCGCCTGGCCATTTTGGCCTGCCATCCTGGCCTCCTCTCGCGCCTTCTAGCGCCAGTAGGCCTTGATGGCGGTACTGGGGTCGCCCCGTGTGCTGCTATGCCGCCGCCAGCGCCTCACTTTGGGCTGTAGGGACCAGCTGCCCTCGGCCAGGCGCCTGCCGCTGCATGCACGTCAGACCCGCCCTTGGCTTGCCATCCTGGCCTCTTCTCGCGTCTTCTCGCGCTAGTTGGCCTGGCTGGCGGTACTGGGGTCGCCCCGTGTGCTGCTGTATCGCCGCTGGCGCTTCACTTTGGGCCGTTGGGACCAGCTGCCCTCGGACATGCGCCTGACGATGCAAGCACGTCAGACCCGCCCTTTCACCCAGAAGAGGTGCCCGTTACATACTGGCAATGAGGCGGCCACAAGGACGCTCTTCCCTAGGTGGATGAGCCGTGGTGATGTGGTGCACGAGACCGCCAGTAGTAGTAGTAGTAGTAGTAGTAGTAGTAGTAGTAGTAGTAGTAGTAGTAGTAGTAGTAGTAGTAGTAGTAGTAGTAGTAGTAGTAGTAGTAGTAGTAGTAGTAGTAGTAGTAGTAGTAGTAGTAGTAGTAGTAGTAGTAGTAGTAGTAGTAGTAGTAGTAGTAGTAGTAGTAGTAGTAGTAGTAGTAGTAGTAGTAGTAGTAGTAGTAGTTAGTAGTAGTAGTAGTAGTAGTAGTAGTAGTAGGTGGTGTGTGTGGTGGTGGTGGTGGTGGTGGTGGTGGTGGTGGTGGTGGTGGTGGTGGTGGTGGTGGTAGTGGTGGTCGTAGTAGTAGTAGTAGAGTAGGAGTAGTAGTAGTAGTAGTAGTAGTAGTAGTAGTAGTAGTAGTAGTAGTAGTAGTAGCTGGTGGTGGTGGTGGTGGTAGTGGTAGTAGTAGTAGTAGCAGCAGCAGCAGCAGCAGCAGTAGTAGTAGTAGTAGTGTAGTAGTAGTAGTAGCAGTAGCAGTAGCAGCAGTAGCCGTAGTAGCAGTAGCAGCAGCAGCAGCAGCAGCAGCAGCAGCAGTAGTAGTAGTAGTAGTAGTAGTAGTAGTAGTAGTAGTAGTAGTAGTAGTAGTAGTAGTAGTAGTAGTAGTAGTAGTAGTAGTAGTAGTAGTAGTAGTAGTAGTAGTAGTAGTAGTAGTAGTAGTAGTAGTAGTAGTAGTAGTAGTAGTAGTAGTAGTAGTAGTAGTAGTAGTAGTAGTAGTAGTAGTAGTAGTAGTAGTTGTCGTTGTTGTTGTAGTAGTACTGATGATGGTTTGTTGATGGTGACGACGACGACGATTATGATGCTGATTATGATGATGATGGTGATGATGATGGTGGGTGCTCGTCCGCAGGGTGTCCAGAGAAAACAAGAACCACACTTAGGATGTGGGGAACAACACCCTTCAGCTCCAAAAGAGGCCGTGCTCGTGAAAGAATGCGCAAATGAACGGAGCCAGGAAGTAAGAGCCCTCTTCGCCCAAGTGGTGCATATCGTTGTAGGCCATCACGTCGGTGCCAGGAATGAATGGGCCGCAGCGGTCTCTGTAGCAGAAGGGCGGGGCAGCCTCGAAGAGCAACCAATCGGATCCCCGCTGTGCTTTTCGCACTGCCTCGACAAGCGAAGAATTCCCCCATGCCTCCCTGGCAGGGAAGCACCGTCCTCGGAGTTCTTTGCTCATCATTCCTCCTGCCGCGCAACTGTGAGGATCCGTCCCTTCCGTACCGTGGTGTATCTCGAACCCGTGGTTGTCCCCGAATACAACCAGGGAAGCGTTTTTGAATGCGGCACTGGCGCCCACTTCCCGAATGAAGGAGATGTACTCGGCAATAAAATCCGGATCATCTTTTACCTCGGGCAAGCTGGTATACATCGCCCAAACTATCACGTCCCCTGGCTCCAGGAATCCATCAACCATCTTCTGAACGCTATCGCGCGTTCTCTTGCTAGGGAAGACTTGGACGGGCAGCATATCTCTGAGTCTCGGCAAGAAGCTTGCCAAAATGTTCATAAGGGCCACATGGCGGATCTGAAATTTGCCACGCACTGCTGTTGACAACCCTGGATATGCCTGTCGGGAGTGAGAATCACCAAGAAGAAATATGGTGCGCTTCCTCTCGGGGCTGTCAATTGGCGTCAAGCACTTGCGTATCTCTTCTTGATGTGTCTGCAGATTATGTTGTTCGTCAGCCGTGCTGTCATCTCCGACACGTAGCACCTCAAAACAAATATGCTCTGGATCGCTCGCCGACGCACCCACTCCTCCGCTAAGATCCAGACACGCTGGCTGATCCAGTTTTCCACCGGTCGCTTTGGGTGGTTGAACAAGAATTCGCTTGTCTGGGGTGCATGCGCAGCCATTGGCTGGCAACTGCACCGACGGAGTATGGAAACGCGCGCTTCCTAACTTGACATGGACCATGCTATCTACCGTGCGCAATTCCTGCGGAGGCGGTGGCACCCGAGAAACAAAAAGCGTGCCATACAACGGGCCTTGGAGCAGATGAAGCAACATTGCAGAAAAGAGCACTGCAGGTAGGAAGGCAACAAAAACGTGCCAATGCCTTTTGGGCCGCCACGTCTTGAACCCCTCCTCAATCAGATGATATGTCAGAGAAGCCAATACAAACATGATGAATATCAGGACAAGGTTCCGTACAAAGCTGGACACGGTGGACAAGCCCGCTACCTCCATATTGCGGGTCAGCGTTAAAACTGGCCAATGCCACAAGTAGAGTGGATACGACAATTTCCCCACGTACACGGGCAGCGCGCAGCCCAAAATCCGATTCAGCCAAATGTTTTCGCATGCTGCAACTATGATGAAACAAACGGCTCCAGCCACAGGGAACACGGCACCCGGGAAGGGGAAGCCCGTGGCGTCTGGCGTGACGAACCATAAGCTTGCGCCAATCAGAAGCACTGCAACAATCTGCAGTATGACAAGTCCGGCGCTCTTCCAGGCCGAGGAGGAGGAGGAGGAGAAGGAGCGGCCAGACAGCTCGACATCAGCAACCATGGCGCCAGCAGCGAGCTCCCAGAATCGAGCGGGCAACGCGTAAAATGCCAATGAACTCGCACGTCGGGTCATTACCCAGGAGACCAACCCGGAGAGCACAGCGCACACTCCGAAGACGACAACCGATGTCGGCGGGGCCGGGCGGTGGGGTGCAGAGCCAACGACACGTCGACCATGCACGGTCATCACAAGCAGAGGGAATCCGCCGACCACCGCTTGCCTGGAGTGGACGTGCGAAATGAGTGGATGTCCCCCCTCCCCCTTTCCCCCTCTCCTGGAATCCAAAATCCCGTTACAGGGGGGGGTCCCCACTCGAGCTCGTCAACGTACCTCGGGGGCCCTCGGAGCCTCAAAATCCACCTTCCGTGGCCGCCAAGATGCCCAAAGATGTTTCTAAGACGGCTGCAGAAGGGCTCCAACACGCTGGAGAAGCCTGGATAACAACCAAGATGGCCTCAAGCCGGCCCAAGAGGCCCCCAAGACGCCGAAAGAGAGCCCGAAGAAGACCCCCCCGAGGACCTCAAGAGGCAGAAGTCATTGATGCCCCATAGGTTTTTGCATGATTGTTTGCGCTCTCGCAGTTTTGGCCGTCTGCAGGCCCAAGACGGCCAGAGAAGCCCCTCAAAACGCAAAAGACCCCCAAAACGGCTACAAAAACCGCGAATAGAGCCCCAAGAGGGGCCCACGAGGGGGAACCCGCAGGAACACCGGGAGAGCTCCCCCACGCGGCCCCGAAGAGGCCTCCAAGAAGCCCCCAAATTCACCCAAAAAATTCGCCGGCCCAACGGGCCAGAGGCGTGCTAAGATCTCTGGTAACTACTTAACAATATTTCTAGTTCGCGCTCGCGGGGCGGCCCCTGGGGGGCCCCAGACGAAAATGACCCCGGCCGATCCCCGGCTGACCCCCGGGCGATCCCCAGGGGGGAGGCTATTTTTCGCCACCCCTCACGAAGATCGTGGCCTCCGAGGGGGGGGCTGCAATCGACTGCCCCCCCTCCCGCCCCAAGGGGCCCCCAAGAGCCCCCCAAGAGGCCCCAGGGGGGCCCAATACGCCGCCAAGGAGCCCCAAGACGCTCCCAAGAAGCCCCCAAGAAGCCCCCAAGACGGCCCCAAGAGGCCCTAAATAGCGCTCCAGGGCCGGCAGAATGAGCGAAGCGATTAAATAAGGGGAGCCTTGAAAAAGCTCCAAGAGGCCGCCCCCTAGGCCTCCAAGAGGCCCCCAACAAGCCCCGCAACAGACGCGGAGGAAGAGGAGGACGAATCAGCTTCAACTACCTACATGCAGGCAAGACGACGGGAAGCAAACAAAACACCGGATAGCTCGCCCCTTGGCCCACCGCCAGCCCCACGCCAAGAGGCGAGCATACATATATATATATATATATATATATATATATATATACACGGACGCAGCACCGCGCTGGATGCGTAGCCTTCGGCTGACCGCCCGTGCGTGGCACATGATGCTGCTTGGTCACGTTTGAGAAATATCCTCACCGCCACGGCTGAAAACTTCCAGCGCCATAACCTGACACCCCTCGCTTAAAACTACAAGCGAAATACTCTCACGCCCCTGGTCTCAAGCTGCCAGCGAAATATCCTCACGCCCCTGGCCTAAACCTGTCAGCGAAATATCCTCACACCCCTCGCTTAAAACTGCCAACGAAATATCCTCAACCCCTCTGGCCTAAAACTGCCAGCGAAATATCCTCAACCTCCTGATTTAAACATGCCAGCGGAATATCCTCATACCCCCTCGCTTAAAACTGCCAGCCAAATATCCTCACGCCCCTGGCCTAACCAGCAAATATCCGAACACCACACCCTTCGCTTAAAACTGCCAGCGAAATATCCTCACCCCCTGGCCTAAAACTGCCAGCGAAATATCCTCCCCCCCTGGCTTAAAACTGCCAGCGAAATATCCTCAATCCCCTGATTTAACACTGCCAGCGACATATCTCGCCCCCTGGCCTAAAACTGCCAGCAAAATACCCTCAACCCGCTGCCTTAACACTGCCAGCGAAATATCCTTAACCCCTGGCCTAAAACTGCCAGCGACATATCCTCGACCCCCTGGCCTAAAACTGCCAGCGAAATATCCTCATACCCCTCGCTTAAAACCACCAACGAAATATCCTCACCCCCTGGCCTAAAACTGCCAGCTAAATGTCCTCACCCCCTGGCTTAAAACTGCGAGCGAAATATCCTCAACCCCCTGACTTAAAACTGCCAGCGAAATATCCTCACCCCCAGAAATTCGCAAGCCCAACGGGCCAGCGGCGTGCTAAGATCTCTAGTAACTGGTTAACAATACTTCTATTTCGCGCGCGCGGGGCTGCCCCTAGGGGTCCCCCGACGAAAAACACCCCGGGACGATCCCGGGACGGTCCCGGGACGTTCGGGCCAGAGATGGTTTTCCGTCTGGGCGCCGCCCTCGAGGCGCTCCAGAGAGCCCCAAGAAGGGCACAGAGGCCTTCAAGAGGCCCCCAAGACAATAGACGACGGGTCCGAGATGCCACAAGATCGCTCCAAGACGTCCAAGATGGCGCCTAGACGCCCCGAGAGGCCTCCAAGAACCCTCCCAAGAGAGCCTCCAGGGGCAAACATTGATGTTTCCCCGTTGGTTTTCTCATGATTTTGGCTTCTCCGCCTTATCGGCTTACCGGCGTTTCAAAACGGCCCAAGAGGCCCCCAAGATCCCCCCCAACAAGGCCCAAGAGGACTCCAAGAGGGCCCCCAAACGGCTTCAGCGGGCTCCAAGATAGCCCCAGGGACCTCCAAGATGGCCCAAGAGGCCCCCAAGACATCCCCAAGAGCGGGCCCAGACGGGGAACCCGAACGGAGATTTCGAGCTCTCGGCCCCGAGAGGTCCCCAGGATGCCCCAAGACGCCCCCAAGAAGCTCCCAAGAGGCCCCAAGAGACCCCCAAGAGGCCGCCAAGAGGCCCCCAAGAGGCCCAAGAGGCCCCCCCAGAGGCCGCAAAGAGGCCCCCAAGAGGCCCCAAAGAGCGCTCGATGGGGGCTGGCGGAATGAGCGAAGCGATTAAATAAAACTGCCATCTAACGGCTTTGGTGATTCATTTGTTCTGTCAGTTCTGTCAGACTACGTCCCGAATAACAAATTACGGGCTGCGCCCGTATAACACACAAAATCGGAAGCCGCTCAGCTCCTCTTCTGGGTGTCGGCGGAATGGCGCAAGCCTCTGGAAAAGGAGATAGAATTGCTCCTCTACCCCAAGTGACCAGGTGTGAACGAACGGGTTGGCTGCGATTCTGTCTTTGCCTGTCATATTCCAATACCCGCCGTCCCCCTGGAGCGAAATCCATCCAAAGAACAGATTAGCTAGGCCACACAGCGCATACATACCAGACGAAAAATATTCCTTCGCTTGCGAATCCCAATTACTGGTGGTGCTGGTCCGAAGCCCTGGCGGTGTGAGGATGGCGATGAAAAGCCCAGTGACTGTCACCACAACCACAAGCGCTGGTGTAAGCCTCTTAACCCGGCGAGCATAAAAGCCACAGAGGAAATCAGACACACTGCTGCAAGAATGGCTCAGAAGCGAGCCAGTGACAACATAACCGGATATTACAAAAAAGATATCGACCCCCACGAATCCGCCTGGCAGCCATTGCTTGTCCATGTGGTAGATGATGACACTTATCACCGCTATAGCTCGCAAGCCATCCACACTTGGACGATAGCCCATGACCGCTTTCGAGTCACCTTGAGGGGAGGAGCCCGATCCATCTTGGAAGGAGGAGCCCGAGGCCTGGCAGTCTGGCAATAGCTGCTGGAACTCATCCGAACGCCGCTCCGCCGAGAAGCCGTTCATCCGAGTGTCGCTGAAAGCATGTCAGGCGAGAGCGCCAAGCCTTCGACTGCGCAATGATGTATTGCCAATACTCTGCGCCCGACTTTCAGCCCAAATGGCTACGGACGAACACATGCGAGTGCTAGAATGCGTGCCCGCTGGTCCGAGTCACCCTGACACCTTTACACATGGGAGATCCCTTTCCCTCGCCCGTCACGTGCATACTGTTGGACGACTACTCGTGCGCGAGATGGAAGTATAATGGAGGGCATTGCTGACCAAGGTATGATTTCTCGGCTGAGAGCTGGGAAAGGAGGGGAGGTTGTCGATCAGGAGGGCGGAGGGAGTCAGAGGAATAGAAGATGGTGAGGAATGTAGACATGAGATATCACGTATGTGAGAAGAATTATCGCAGGATGTCGAACGCTTCAAGCTGTCCGAACGACTTCGCACCATCATACTGAAGCTACATACCTGCGATGAGGTGTGCGCGAAGTTTGGGAGAACGAGAACGCTTCAATTGCCGCAGGCCATCATGCGTTGCCGTGCTGTTCGAGCTTGGTGGTCAGAGACTTGTATCCCAAAGCTCGAAGCGTTGATGTTATCTGCGCCTCAGAACTGTCGTCTCAGCAGCTTGCTTTGCGGCTGGCAGATGCAACAGACTCCCTTTCGCACTGCTATCAAACGAGAGACACAATGCCGATATTACCCACGAGGGATTCGCACCCCCGAGGCCGCGATCCCTCGCACGTTGCGCCGCAATCGGGCTCCCGAAGCCATACCCCATGTGAACTGCCAACGATTCGCGCTCCCGAGGCCACTACCCTCCATGAGTTACAACAGGTTCGCACCCCCGAGGCCACATCCCTCGTAAACTGCGTCACCGTCGCGTTCCCGAAGCCCTAATCCCTTGTAAAGTACGTCACGCTCGTGCTGTTGAGGCAACAATCCCTTGTAAATTACGCCGCCATCGCACTCCCGTTCCTCGACATAGGTTCGATGCCTTGCACCGTCAGTCCAACTCATGACTTCTAAAACGGCCAGCCCGATCGCCCAAGACGGCCTCAAACGATCCGAGATAGCCTCCAAGACGGCTGAGACTGTTCAAGATGGTCTACAAGATAGTCCTAGCACACCACCAAGACAGCCAAATAGACCAAAGAAAGCTAAAGATGGCCTCGACATGCCTCTAAGACGACTCAACATGGACCCAAGACGGCCCCAGGCTGCCTCAAGACCGCTCAAAAAAAACCCTGGAACGCTCCAAGTTGCTCCAAGCGGATCTCCGGGAAGCCCCTGGAATTCGAAAGTATTGTTCTTTGTTGTTTATGTTTCAATGATTGCTGTGTTCTCGCCAATTGGGACATCCGACAGGCTCAGACGGCCCCAGAAGCCTCCAAGATGGCCCAAGTTGCCGACGAGAGGCCACGAGACAGCCCAAAAACAGTCGAGCATGGCCTCCAGGATGGTTAAGGTAACCCAAGACGGCCTACAGGACTGTCCCAAGACGCCCAAAAGGTCTAAGATGGCCCCAAGAGGGCCCTAGATGCCCCCAATATTCCTCCAAGACATCAGAAGATGACTTCCAAGACGACCCAAAATAGCCTAGAGACGGCTCAGTACGCCGCCAAGAGAACCCCAAGACGGCCCCACAACATTCCAGTATGGACTCCAACACACCTTATATGATCCAAGATAGCCTCCAAGACGAACATAATGACCTCCAAAACAGCCAGGATGGCCTTACATGGCCTCCACGACAGCCCAAGAGGCTCTCCAAGACTGCTGAGATAGCCCCAAGACGACTCAAGATTGCTCCAAGACGGTCCCAGATGGCCCCATGAGGTTCATCATCAGGCCCCACAAAGCTCCAAAGACCCCCCAAAGGGCACCACGATCTGCAAAAAAACGCGGCCGAGGAAGGATTAATCCCTAGGACGAGGGACGAAGGACCGATAGGGACCTGAGTGTAAACAGTGTAGCAGACGGCACCAAGGTACCATTAGAGACAGCTTACAAGTGGCATAACATGTTTAACACCGTCTACTCGTTCTTTCGACCAGGTAGACTGTAGTGACAAGATACCCTCATCCAAGTTTTCTGTCACTGACCTTTCCAGTGTTACCTAGTCCCCGCTCCCCTGCAACCATCTACTGCGCGGGCAGCTGCCACCACAGAAGTGCACACGGCTGGCGGGACCGTGGCTGTACGCACGACGCGGGCAGCTGCCAGCAGCCAAGCCCACAGAAGTGCACTACGACATGCTGGGGCAGGACAGTGAGCACGACGCGGCAGCTGCAAGCAGCCAAGCCCACAGAAAAACACTAAAGCATGCGGAACCGCGACTCTACGCACGACACGGCCAGCTGCAGGCAGCCAGGCCCACAGAAAAACACTACGGCATGCGGAATGGAGACTCTACGCACGAGGCGGGCAGCTGCAGGCAGCTAGGCCCACGGAAGCGCAGTACGGTCGCTGGTCCACGATCCAGTCACCGTACCGGGATTGGCCGAAAGCCACTGGATCCGAAAATATACACACACATACATCCATCCATCCATCCATCCATCCATCCATCCATCAATCCATACATACAGACATATATATATATATATATATATACACACATGTATACAGAAGTGCATGCATGCATACATGCATGTATCATACATACAATAAGAGCATACGTATATGATACATATATACATACATGCATGCATGCATACATACATACATACATACATACATGCATGCATACATGATGCCTGCATGCATGCATGCAGTACTGCACACATACACACATGCATACATATACACATGCATACATACATACATACAGACAGACAGACAGGCAGACAGACATGCATACGTACGTTCATACATACATACACACAGATACATACATACATGCGTGCATGCGTGCATGCAGGCATACAGACAGGCAGGCAGACAGACAGGCATACAAACCTACATGCATACATAGAGACCTACATGCATAGACACATACATACGAACTATAGAGACAGACGTACACAGATAAATACATCTACATACACCTGTACATATATACTAAAACATATATATACACATATACATATACATATACACATACATATACATATACATATACACATACATATACATATACATATACGTATACATACACACATAGATATATGCAAATACACACAACTATCCATATACATATACACATACGTACCCATACAGATATGCACATATACATATACCTATGCATCGATGCATGCACTCATACATACATATAAACAAAGACGTCTACATACATACGTACATACATACATACACACTTACTTACATACAGACATACATATAGAAATGCAGTCATGCATGCATGCATACTACATACATGTATGAATAGGTACATGCATACATGCATGCATGCATACCTACACACACCTATATACATACATACATACATACATACATACATACGTACATACATACATACATACATGCATACATACATACTCACCTAGAAATACCAGTACGTGTACGTGCATGCATGCGTTCCCTAGCTGCTCCCTCCCCCGCCCCCGCGCTCACTACCAGCCAAGGGTAGGGGAGGGGGAGGGGGGACGGGTTGGGAGGCGGGGCAAGGGGGAGGGAGGGGAGGTAGGAGCAGGGAGGAGGGATAGCGGACGCGGGGGGGGAGGAAGAGGAATGAGAAAGAGGGCGGGGAGGAAGAAGTAATCGGGGGGGCACGTGGGTGTCCTAGTCCTCCTCCAATTCCACCTCCAGGTCTTGGGCCCCTTTAATGGCATTTGCGGGCCCTCTTGGGCCCTCTTACGGCCATGTTGGAACCTTCTTGAAATATGCTGAGGTGCTGATAGTTCGTCTTATCCAGATTGATGGCCCTCTCGGGCTCCTCTGAAAGCCCTCTCTGGCCATCTTGGGCCTTTCTTGGGGCAGCGATGGGCCATTTAGGACCCTCCTGGGGCCCTCTCAGGGCTCTCGTGGGCGCAGTGTGGCTCCTCCGAGGGCTTCTGGGAGCCACGTGCTGTCGAAAAGTGCGGAATATAACAAGTTGTAAGAGATCTGAGGAAACTCTTCGGTTCTGACAGACATTGTAAAGAACTGCCTCGAGTCGCCAGATCGCTGACCTCTTGCCCCCGTCCGCGGGGTTGGTTTCTCATCCCCGATCGTTGTCTGACAGTCCCCGAGCGCAATGACAGCCACCAGAGGACACACACTCGTCGCCGTTGTCGCGCCGTCGTCGTGCCCAACGCTGCGGCTCCCCCACCCCGCCCCGAACTCTTGTTCGCCCGACAAGCCTGAAGGGGGCCTAGGGACACACAAATCCGCCAGCCCGCTTGTGGGGCCACCAGGCTGTAGGCCCAGGGTTTGCCGTTCCCTGCACCAGTTTCAGTTTCCAGTTTCCACTGTTACAGTATTGCTTTATGCTGTTGACTGTTCCTTGTTGTAGACCGCGCGAGGGGGGGAGCCGAAAACCAACAAACCTAGCGTCTCCTGGGAGGGTTCTCAGAATTTCTGGGGCGCCCCGAGGCCATAAGCCTTTGTAACTTACACATTGTTTGCGTCCATCAAGCCATAAACCTCAATGAATTACACAATATTCGCGTCCCCGAAGCCATACATCTTTGCAAAATACTTGATATTCATATCCCCGAGGCCATAAACCCTCGTGAGTTACTCAATATTCGCGTCCCCGAAGCCACAATAAACCCTTGCAAAATACGCCGTATTCGTGTCCCCGAAGCAATAAACCATGTAAATTACGCAATGCTTGCGTCCCCGAGGCCACAAACGCTTGCAAATTATGCAATACTCGCGTCCCCGAAACCATAAACCTGTTGAAAATTACACAATGGTCGCGTGTCCGAAGCCATAAACCCTTGTCAATTACGCAATATTCGCGTCTCCGAAGCCATAAGCCTGCATAAATTATGCTATATCTGCGGCCCCGAAACCGTGAACCCTCATAAATTACACACGATTCGCGTATCCGAAGCCATAAACCTTTGCAAATGACACTATATTCGCGTCTCCGAAGCCATCAGCCCTTGCAAATTACATTGAAATAAAACTATATTCACATCCCCGAAGCCATAAACCATTGTAAATTACTCTATAATCTCGGCCAGGAAACCATAAACCCTCGTAATTTACATAAGAGTTGCCACATTTCTCGAATTCGGAGGCACCCCTCACGCAGATCGGCGGGGTCAGGGTCGAAAAAACAATGGGATTTGCTACATTTCTCAAATTCAGCGGCACCCCTCACGCAGATCAGCAGGGTCAGGGTCGACAAACCCATGGGATTTGTCACATTTTGAAATTCGGCGGGAAACCTCAGTGCACAGCATCGCTGAGTTCAACAATATCATCAGAATCTCAGTTTCTCTTGCCGATGCTGCTTCACGGCGGCGCCGAGGCCTCATGATTTAGCTCTTGTAAAGCCAATTATCCGAGAGGGGGCCAGCGGCAGGGGGCGAAGCCCTTACGGATAAATACACACAAATCCCAGGATTCCCTATATTTTCTCACATGTTCTGAATTCTCGTATTCCCCCCCACTTCCCATATTTTCCTATATTTTTCTGGGAAGCGACGATTAATTGTGTCTGTGGTTTTTTCCCCTCCTTGGGCGTTGCTTAATGGGGGGGTCACAAATGGGGGGGTCAGAAAAGGTCCCCTTTCGTGCCCCTTTCGGGCCCCTCCGGAGCCCCAGGGGGCTCGTTTAGGTACCGTTTGGGTACCTTTTCGGACCACCCTCGCCACCCCCCCATTTATGACCCCCCCATTACGCAACGCCCAACCTCCTGAAAATCCGCTGGCAGCCGGCGGATGTTCTGTGAAATGGACAGACTGCCATAATTCCGCCCAGCTTCGCTCTTTCCTGCGGACTCGCCTTGCTCATCGCCCTCGTTCTCGTCGCGACACTCTCTCGGGACACCATCGGCCGCCCCAGTCCGATCCCCCGGCGAGGTCCGGGACCTCAGCACGGCCCCCGCGGGCCCCGGCGCGGCGGAGACGGGGCGCCCCAAGCGCGCCTGGCGCGCCTGGCGCGCTCGGCAGCCCAAGCAGCTCCTCTCCCGCCGCATGGGGAGCCGCAGACGACGACGACGACGACGACGACGACGACGACGACGACGACGACGACGACGACGACGACGACAAAAACGACGACGACGACAAAAACGACGACGACGACGACGACAAAGACAGACGACGACGACGACGACGACGACGACGACGACGACGACGGCCGCAGAGGCGGCGGCGGCGGCGGCGGCGACGACGACGACGACGGCGACGGCGGTGGTGGCGGCGGCAGCGAAGTTGAAGATGCAGGCGACGGCGACGGTGACGGCGACGGGGATCATCGAATTGCTGCACAGGCCGCTGAGGCCTAAGAATAGCCGGAAACGTCCCAAAAATCTTAACACTCGAGACCTGAGTCCTAGATCCATCGATCGATCGACAACGACGACGTCGAACGACGACGACGACGACAACGACGCCAACGAGCGACGACACGGACGACGAAGACGACGTCGGCGACGCCAACGAGAGACGACAATGACGACGACGACGACGACGACGACGCCAACGAGCGACGACACGGACGACGACGACGTCGGCGACGCCAACAAGAGACGGCGACGACGACGACTACGACGACGACGACACGGACGACACAGACGACGACGAGGACGACGACGAAGATAACGACGGCCATGAACGACGACGACAGACGACGGACGACGACGACGAAGACGATGACGACGGACGACGACCGACCGACCGACCGACCGACCGCGACGACGACTACGACGACGACGACGACGACGACCGACGACGACGACGACGACGACGACGACAACGACGACGCCGACGGCGGCGGCGGCGGCGGCCGTGGAGGCGGCGGCGGCGACGGCGACCGACGACCGACGACAGAGGAACGACGACCGACGACGGCGACCGACG
>CAUYUJ010008125.1:122674-125174 GCA_963575745.1 Prorocentrum cordatum | reverse complement strand
GAAGTATCAGGCGACAGCCCCATTTTGAGAACCGCCCGCATTCCGTCCTTGTAACTGTTGGAAATTCAATGGTTCAGGGTCATTAATTGCAAGGAAGTCTCAGGCGATAACACCATTTTGAGAACGGCCCGCTTTCCATCCTTGTAACTGTTGGAAATTCAATGTTTCAGGGTCATAAGATGCCAGGAAGTCTCAGGCGAGAGCTTCATTTTCAAAAGGAGCCGCCCTCCATCCCTGTGACTGTTGCAAACGTTTCAAACGAATGTCCGCGGAGCCAAGGCGAGGGCTTAATTTTGAAAACCATCTGTCCCCCATCCCTGTAAACGTTGCAAACTTTGAAGACGAATGTCCGCTGCGCCAGGGCTCAAATCCCCCACGCGTTCCCCGCCCGCCCTTTCTTCCCCCCCATGTGTTCAACGGCCCCACAGGTCCCATTTTGGTATCCTGGCATGATCATATCATTTCCATCGGTCGCCGTCGATGAGGAGGATTTTCGTGCAAATTGGAAGATTATCATGTGTGTCTGATCGTCGGTGTAATTACGACTACTATTACTACTACTACTACTACTACTACTACTACTACTACTACTACTACTACTACTACTACTACTACTACTACTACTACTACCAGTACTACTACTACTACTACTACCACTACTACTACCATTACTACTACTACGACTACTACTAATACTACTACTACTACGACTACCACTACTACTACGAATATTACGAATACTACTAATACTCCTTCTACGAATACTACTACTACTACTACTACTACTACTACTACTACTACTATTATTACTGCTACTACTACTACTACTACTACAACTACTATTACTATTACTACTACTACTACTACTAATGACTATCATACGACTTATCACTACACTACTACTACTACTTACTCTTATAATACTTACAATATATTTACTACTGTATACTACCACTACTACTAGTACTGCTACGACTGCTACTACAACTAGTACTACTACTACTACTACTACTACTACTACTACTACTACTACTACTACTACTACTACTACTACTACTACTACTACTACTACTACTATTGCTGTAGTCGTACTACGACAACAACAACACCAGCATCAACTACCATTTCCACAACAACATGAACATGAACTACTCTTACTACTATTACTACTATTACTACTACTACTACTACTACTACTACTACTACTACTACTACTATTACTACTGCAACTACTGCTATTACTACGACTACTACTAGGACTGCTACTACTACTACTACAACAACTACTACTACTACCACTACTACTACTACTACTACCACTACTACTACGACTACTACTACTACTACTACTACTACCATTACTACTACTACTACTACTACTACTACTACTAGTACGACTACTAGGACTACTACCACTACTACCACAACTCGTAGTAGTGCTACTACTATTACAATTTCTACAACTACTACTACTCTTACAACTACTAGTACTAATACTACTACCACTACTACTACTACTACTACTACTGCTACTACGACTACTACTACTACTACTACGGCTAGTAGAACTACTACTACTACTACTACTACTACTACTACTACTACTACTACTATTACTACGACTACTACGACTACTACTACTACTACTACTACTACTACCACTACTACTACGACTACCACTACCACTACTACTACTACTACTACTACTACTACTACTACTACTACTACTACTACTACTACTACTAGTATTACTACTACTATTACTACGTGGAAGAAGTTCCGAAGCTTTCGGTCAAGGGGGGGCGTTGTCGGGCCCCCTGGAAGTCCGAAGAGGTCTCCAAGAGGCTCAGAGATGTTTGCAAGAGGCCCCCATGAACTTCCAGGAGGTTCCCAAGAGGGCCACAGGAGGTCCAGCGGACCCACGTGTGTATGTATATCCAGTGCTGCCCATCCCGCCTCCGTGTCTGGATTGTGGGGACGAGGCCTATGGGAGGTTCGTTGGGTTCTCTTGGGAGGCTTCTCGCGGGAGTTTCGGAAGCAGTTTCGAGGTTTCTTGGGGCTTGTTTCCGGGAAGATGCGCGGATAAGAAAAACGTGGGTGACACCAGACTTGCGCACATTGTCATTCGTTGAAGCTCGCAATGGCTCTTGCATTGCTTGCGTTCGGTGAGGCGCGCGCGTGGAGCAGCCCAGCGGATCATGATGCCTGAGGGCCCAGATCACCGACGATATGGTGTTTCTCTCACGTTTTTTACATAACAGCTTGTCACCTAACAGCGAAGACTGATAGGTTTCTACAAGACTCAAAAGAGAGCAGCAGATGACTCCACAGGGGGGGGGTCTGGGCGGGTGCCGGACAGGGTGCCGCAGAACTCATTTTAAGCCAACAGTCACACACTTCGTGCTCTTCGACTTCCCAGAACTCCATTCCCGGGCTACATTCTGAATGCCCGGAGCCAACTGTAGGCCACTTCGTGCTCTTCGATTTCCCAGAACTCCAT